>CM071936.1:105832012-105916757 GCA_016081115.2 Rehmannia glutinosa
ATTCCACAGGCCTTCCTGTTTGATTGCTCATGTAGGATCACGGATTCCCGCCCCAGCTTGCTGCATCTCAATTCTTACGTGCTTGTGTGAAGTCAAATCCTCATCGCTCTCTGTTGACATATCAGAGTGTCAGATGAGTATGATCGATGGATTCTGTTAGAAGCGGATATTGCTCTGCCTCACGAGAGCTTGACTTCCTACGCAGTCTCTCATTCTCCCTTGTCTTTGAAGATGTACCAAGATGTCTGTGCGAGTTTTTCTTCATCAAGTGCTTGGACCAGCGTGGTCCAAGCAGGAAGTTCAACGAGTTCTTCTTCTTCTTCAATAAACTTTCCGGTCTTTGGAGGCGATTTACATGATCGACTCGAGCTTCCACTTCCTCCCATTCTCATGAGGCGATTTTGGATATGCGGATATGGTGAGATATGATCATCACATCATCATCTTCTTTATCATCATCTCTGTTGCCCTTCGCACCCCGAGGAATAGAACCCAGCGAACTTTCTTTCTGAAACTCCTTGGCGGCCAGGGGCAGTGGAGATATAGTCTGTCGGGGAGATTCCATCTCGGTACTCCTTGTTCTTGATTGTCTGTCCACAGTGGGTCTTGACTTGCCTCTGGCGGTCGGCTTGAGACTTGCGATTGCATCAATAATCTCTGGAGACTCTCTTCTCCCGGTATTTTTCGTGATCTGTTCGGTGAGTGGCGGACTCATTTTGTTTTCTCAAGCTCGATCGCTTGAAAAGTCTTCTCCTTTGGTCCTTACGAGGAGGAATTTACCCGGTTCGGATGCGATTTCACTCCAGGAGTCTACGGGCGCGGGGCAGTGGCGCGATTTCTTTCTTACCGACGAGGCGGCTTTCTAGGCATGGAGTCCTTCTTTTCTTGACAACAGGAGAAGGTATTTGAGGTTAAGCTACTCGTGCCCAGGCTGCGAGGGCGGGTGACTCGGAGTGCGGGCGGAGTGCATCTTTGTTTTCTTTTTCTTTCTTTGCGGGAGACAGATCTTCTTCTGCGGTGACGGCTTTCTTCTTGAGAGGAGGAGATAAACTGTTTTCTTGGTGGTGATTCCCCCTCACTTGTGTCCGTTCTCTTGGCATAAGCTCTCTTACGTGCTCCGAGAGAGATTTGATCGGGAACATCGTTTTGTTAACATGGAGCGTTTTTCCATGTGGGAGAGGAACACCTTTCACCTCCATCAATTGGCCAATCTCAGGCCATATCCCGAGGATCTCAGAAGGATCCATATAACTTTTGAATGACTTATTCCCAATATTTTGGCGAGTCTGCTTTGTATACAAACTACGGCCCGTTTCTTCTCTTCCGTGATCGCGGCCGTCACGATCGGCTTGGTTTTGAATAATTTGGTTAAACCTTCCAAATTTGATGTCTCGTTGGCAACAATATCCAACGACTTGTGGTAATCTTCTTTCGATGACTTCAAATTTGTGTAGACAACGCCATGACGTAGTCGAGGTTTGGCACTTCCTTCCATGCGGCCAGGTTTGTCGGCCTCATATATCTTCGGCACTCCTTCCGCCTTGGTAAGTGATGCTCTACCAAATCATGGCGGTGATTGTGAATTCTTTCCCGTGAACAAAGGACTTGATGCCCTAAATGCGTGAACTTCGGGCGTTCACATAGAAGCGTGCGACCTCCTCCGCGTAGGTCATTTTGGTACTCCGTTAGAAAGTGCTTGACCCGGACTTCTCCATTTTTCTCGGCAATTTTCTTCACAAGGGTTTCGTCGAGCCCTTGTTTGATCATTCCTTCAAAATCACGGTAGAACCGGTGTGGATTTGTTTCTAACTTGACAAAATCGTGTGTAGATGCCATTTCTTGAAGCTTTGCAGGCAGAAACTTTTTTAAAAGAAAGCTTTGAGACTCATAGGGTTTCAAGAGAGAACTTTCTTGCTTTGCTTTGGAGAGAGATGAACAATTTGTGTAAAGTGAGAAGAGGAGAAATGGTATATGTATGGGTTATGAAAGGGCGTGCGGATGGTTTTGAAATTTGATCAAGATCACGGCTCAGTTTTGCACGCGGATTAACATTTAATTTTCGCATTTAATGCGGCATTTATATCAATCATAAGCTTAGTATGCGGCTTTTGTTGTACGCGTCATAATTATGTTGGCGTCATTCTTAAAAACATTCCCCCTTAGCGAGAAGCATTGCGTTTTTGCCGCTCGCTCATGGGCGGCTCGACTTGCTTCTTGGGTGATTGACTCTTCTTCTCTCCATTCACATCGTCACTGTTGTCGACCGACTCGTTGCGGTGACTTTCGATCTTGGTGATTGGCATTTGTTTCAAGAGTTAAAGCTCTTTTCCCATCTTTTCATGTTCCATCTCTTTTCTTTGAGTCTTAGTGTCAACTCAGCTCCAGTTAACAATTCATGCTTGAGTTCTTCAAATCTTGATTCACATAATGGTTTTGTGAATATATCATTCTTCTTGCTCCGGTTGAGATGTATTCCAAAGTGATGTCCTTTTTTCAACATGGTCTCTTATGAAATGATATACGACATCAATGTGCTTTGTTCTTGGAGTGTAACCGCGAGGATTTTGAGTGATTGCAATTGCACTTGTGTTATCACACATGATTGGAATTTCCTTTTCTTCAACTTCATAGTCTCTCGGTTGTTATCTCATCCATAAGACTTGGAGGCTGACTTGTTTGCCCGTGACTATGTATTACCTTCGGTGTGGATGTGGCTATTGAGTTTTGCTTCTTCTTGAACCGGGAAATTAACTTTATTTCAAGCATTTGACATGTACTGAAGTACTTTTCTGTCGGCTCTACATCCGACATAGTCGAGAATCTGAATAACCAATTAGCTTGAATTCATCTTCCTTTGGATACCATAAGCCAACTTCTTGGCGTCCTTTAAATATCTCAATATTCTCTTAGGCTTTGCCAGTCATGTGGCTTTCTTTAGGAAGCGATTGAAATCTTGCACATACACCTACAACAAAGGTGATATCGGCCTCTTCTTTGTGAGATAGAGCATTCATCCAATGAGTGCTCTGTATCTTGTTTGATCCGAGGCTTGCCATCTGCATCATATCCATTTTGACTTATGTATTCATTGGTATTTTCAGAAGACTTCTCTTCCATACCAAATTTCTTCATTAATTCTATGGTGTACTTTGTGCGACTTATGAAGGTTCCATCCTTGTTGTTTTTACTTGGAGTCTAGGAAGAATGTCGACTCTCCCGTCATGCTCATTTCAAATTTGCTTTGCATTAGGTTTGAGAATTTATCTGTGACTCTTTGTTTGTGGAACCAAAAATAATGTCATCCATATATATTTGAACAAGCGGTATACTCTTCCCATCTTGAATTACGAAGAGTGTTCTATCTACTTTGCCTTTTGTGAATCCGTTCTCGATCGGGAATTGTGATAATGTATCATACCATGCTCTTGGTACTGTTTCAATCCATATAGAGCTTTCTTGAGCTTGTACACTTTATCTCCAAGAGTCTTCTGCTCAAATCCTGGAGGTTGTTCAACATATCTTCTTCTTCCAATAATCCGTTTCAAGAATGCACTTTTTACATCCATTTGATATACAATAAAGTTCTTGTATGCGGCATAGGCAAGAAACATCCTTATTGCTTCTAATCTTTAACGAGGGCAAAAGTTTCATCAAAATCTATTCCTTCTTCTTGCAATACCCTTTGGCTACCAATCTTGCTTTGTTTCTTACCCACAGAACCTTCCCGTTCATTTTGTTTAAGAAAACCCATTTGTACCAATAACATTTTGATGAGTTGGTCTTTGAACCAATTCTCATACCTTGTTCTTTTCAAGCGATTCAGACTCTTCTTGCATGGCTTGAATCGATGTGTGTCATCAATGCTTGTGTCACATCTTTTGGTTCTATTTGAGAGATAAAACAAGTGAACATGGCTTCTTGTTGAGCTCTGGATCCGGTTCTTGCACCTTATCTTACATCTCCAATGATTAGGTCTGGTGGATGTTCTCTTAGCCATCTTACATCGAGGATGGAATAAGTCGGTGGGTTCGATCTTCTTGTAGATGTGTTGTCTTGAGAAGCTCTCTCATTGTCACTTGGCTGCAGTTGTCCGGTGTCTTTGAGATTGGCTACCTCTTCTTCATCTTGGTTAATTGTTCGGCTTCGGCTTCAACATAGGGACATTTCGCATGGTTGGTGATTGACTTGTCGGCCCGACTCTTCAATGTCTTCTTCATTTACCTTGGGTTCATCAAACACCACATGGATGGACTCTTACGTAACCATTGTCCTCTTGTTGAGCACTCTATAGGCTTTACTTTGGATGAGTATCCCAGAAGATACCTTCATCGACTTTGGCATCAAAAGCCTTTAAGTTGTCTTCGCCATTATTATGGATGAAGCATTTGCATCAAATATTCTAAAATATGCAACATTTGGCTTTCTCCTGTCCAAATCTCATAGGGAGTTTTGTCATTTGTCTATTTATCATGCATCTATTTTGAGTATAACATGATGTGTTTATTGCTTGACCCAAAATATTTTAGCGACCACCTTGGCTAACATGGTCTTTTTGCTTCTTTGAGAGTTACATTTTCCTTCTTCTGTAATTCCATTACTGCTTTGTGGAGTCCTTGCTGAGATAGTTCATGAGCAATACCATTTTCAACACAATCTTGAGTTATTATTCCATTGACAAACTCAATTCCATGCGATCTTATTTTAATGATGGTTTGACTCTTCTCATTTTGAATTCTCTTCATCAATTTGTGGTAGCTCACGCAAGGTTTCTTTCTTCTTACACATGAAAATTGTCCATGTATATCTTGAATAATCATCTACTACCACCAAGGTGTATTTCTTTCCACTTATGCTAGATGGTTCAAGTTGGACCAAATAGATCCATATGTAGCGGGTGCAATATTCTTGTTGAAGATGGGTGTGTCTTTTCTTTGAGCGATTATTTGATTTGCTTTCCCCGGCGTGCATCACATACACTCTCCTTCTTGTATCTTGAGTGCGGAAGTCCTTCTACAAGATTACTTCTTGCAAGTTTGTTAATTGTTTTGAAATTCGGGTGACTCGGCTTCTTGTGCCACGGCCTTGACTTGATTCGGTTGTGCTCTTTGCTAATAGACAAGTGTTTGGTGTTGTAGTTGACCAATCCACCACATACATGTTCTTTTATGCGCATCCTTGTAGCACTACTTCATTAGATCCGGTGTCCTTTATTTGGCATACACCCGTGTTGAATTCAACATTATAGCCTTTGTCACGAGTTGGTGATCTTAGCAAATTGAAGTTGAGTCCTTCAACATATGCAACATCTGTGATTTCTAATCCATTTTCTTGATGGATCCAATGCCTCTTATTTCTCCTGGAGCTTCATTTCCTCCAAATATGACCTTTGCACCTCTAACCTCCTTGAATTTTGATAGATTTCTCTTGTTTCTGTCATGTATGCAGGTGACCACTATCCGTGTACCAGGTTCCTTGGTACTCGGTTGTTCTTGAACTGCAATCAAGGAATTTAGTTTTAGAGTACCCATACTTGCAGGTCTGAGGGGTTAGTGTTGTAAGATGATCCAACCAAACCAAATGATTTACTCTAAGGGGTTGCCATCTAATGCCATAATCATAATTTACTTTGCAAATTGCTTGGGTGTTTTGGGCCATCTATGCATGTGTGTGTGTTTTAGCAAAGGGTAGTTGTGATACCTCTGTGTGTAGTGCTTGGGTGCATATGTGTCTTGAAGATAGCTCTTTTGCCTTTGGAATGGCCTTTGATGAGTTAGGCCTTTGCCATCTAGGCATGTATTCCATAGATTTTTGCTGATTTTTCACATTGTACCAATCAACTTGGCTTGGATAGTTTCTACCATTCCCATCATATGTGTTCCTTTTATAGAACTTAAGGGTTTTGGTAGCTCTGTTTCTTCTTTACGGGGTATTTTCATTTGGAATTTCTTTGAGGAACTCGGTGGAGTTTCTTCTCAGTTTGTCTCTCGGCATCTCGACTTGTTGTTTTCCTTTTCCTTTATAACCAAGGCCAGTTTGGTTGTGATTGTGCTTTGGAATGAATGTGTGTGCACCATTTGGAGTTTTGGATTTTGAGATGTTTCATTGCTTAAAGATCCTTTTTCCAAAATCACTTTGGGAGCTTGACTTAGCATAGATGAATTAAATCTAAGCTGTCTTGTCTCCACATTCTCTTTGGCTCATAATAAGATCATCCAAAGATTTAGATGCCTTAGTGAATGAGGCGATCACATTTTTGAGGTCATTTTCCCTCTTTTCTATAGCGGCTATCTCTGCTATTAACTTAGCATTTTCAGCCTTTATTTCTTTATTCTCATCGGCTATGTGACTCGAAAGTACTCGGCTCCTTAGTCATTTGTGAGTTTTAGCTTTAAGCGGTATTTGTTTTCCTCATTTAGCGGTGTGTGCGAGGATTTAATGTGCTCAAAGTCTTTCATCATTTTGCCTAATGAATCATAAAGATTAGTGGGTGATGAAGTGTGTGTGTCACAATCACTATCACTAGTGTACGAGTGAGATGAGTTAGAGTGTACCTCATCTTCTTGAGTCGGAGTTGGTCTTGTTCTTTGGCCATTAAACATATCAAGGCTTCTTGAGTCACTTGAGTAGTCGACTTCACTATTCTCAGGAGTTTCTTTGTGTCTTTTGATTTACTGTCTCGTGGTCTCGACCAACATTGCCTTTTTCTTTTCTTGTCTTCTTTCCTGAAGACTCTTCTTTCCTCTTCATTCTGTATTTGTTGACTACGAGGATATGGACAATCAATGGCATAGTGGCACTGGTTGTCTGCCGGTTCAACATAGATTCTCAACTTTTTGTTGACTCTTTCCATTCTCGGATTTCGACTCTTTGGTACTCGACCTTTTGATGCTCACGGTCTTTTGGGTGTCTATCTTCCCTTGACTTGGATGGGCAGGTGTCTTACGGAGGATTGACCTTTGCCTTTCTTGTAATTCTTGTTGAAGAACTTGTTAAATCTTTTTTAACCATTAAGGCAATCTCCTCCTGGTTGATGACTTCTTTGCCTTGACTCTTTTCCCATCCTTGACTATTAGAAGCGAGTTGTTTTGGCATTTGTCTCTTCTTGGTCTTTTTTTTCGGCTCAAATTCGTAGGCTTTGAGATGCGAGAATAGCTCATGGTTGAATGTTTTTGATAGGTCCATGGAATGCCTTGGGGCCATGACCTTCATTTCCCACTC
Organism: Rehmannia glutinosa; assembly: GCA_016081115.2. NCBI lineage: Eukaryota > Viridiplantae > Streptophyta > Magnoliopsida > Lamiales > Orobanchaceae > Rehmannia > Rehmannia glutinosa. Next base: position 105,839,231 of record CM071936.1, read on the forward strand.
ATTTGGAAGACTTCTTAGAATCTTCATACACATTTCATACTGTGTATATTCTTTTCCAAGTGCGAGATAACTCATTTGTAATTTACGTGAATCGAGCATCCAGTTGATCCAGGTTTTCTCCTGCCAAGCATTTTAAAGTTTTCAAATTTTTACAGCAACAAATAGCTTATTTTCTTTGATCGCTCAAAGCCTTCACAAATCAAGGTTAGCTTATCCCGATTTCTTTGGCCGTCTTGCATGATTTGACTTTGTTGAACATAGCTTTGTCAAAGTCTTGTAAAGGATGTCCTTGGCCACATTGTCAGGTTGTATCTTTTTCTATCATCATTTGTCCATTCGGCTCACAGGTTTTTCAACCATAGGTGATGCAGGAGCAACATCCTCTTCTCCTTTCCCGTGTAGTGACTCTCCTTGCGATTGTGTTCACTTTTAAAATTTGTAGTGGCCCATCTTCTATTACTATTCACATTTCATCGTGTAATCTTTGATAGATGAGCACGTATCGAATTTTCAATCATCAAATTCTCAATTGTGAACATAGGGATGCGTGTCAAATTTGCTTCCATGATAGTAACTTTCTTTGAATAAAAGAGTTTTGAAAGATCAAGTGCTAAAGCAAGCTTTGAAAGATTGGAGATCTAGTTGGTAACCGGTGTGGAAGGCTCGATGAACCACCGCTCGATACCACTTATAGGTCCCAAGGAGTGTGAGTGTAAGGTTTAGAAGGGGGTTGAATAAACCTTACCAACTTTTCGATTTAGTCCTTTTAAGATAGTTGAGTTAATACTTCACGGCTCGTCCTTGATGGACGGCTAAGTTAGTTAACTTGCCAGAGTTAGCCACTCAGCAGGACTCAGGAAATTTGAGTGTTGATAGAATAACTCGACTACTTAGTCTAAAAGAACGCTTAACTCATTGTGATATGTTTTATTGGAAGACTTAACACCCTTGAATTTGGTTTTAACACTTGATTTTAGCACTTTCTTAAAAGTCGATTGGATAGCAAATTTATCGCAAATATAAAATAATATCAGAATTGAAGTCTTGAAATTTAAATGACACAATAAATTTTATAGAGGTTGAAGATGGGGTAATCTTTCTAATCATCTCTTCTCCAACTCTGGAGGAATCCACTATGTATTGATCAGTACAAAGTGGTTATCGGTCCAGATGCAAGTCTTGATCACGGTGACTTGATCCTTTGGGACTCGATCACGGAGATGTCTTGGTCACCGCAGTGGCCGCGTCAGGCTCGGCTTCTTCAGGCGGTTGCTTTGCTACTCTTGCTCACTTGCTCAAGTTTCTTGGATTTGATCACGAAGCCCTCCAAGAACTTTAAGCTAGTTCGACCTTGAACCTTTCTACAATCTCGTGGAATGTAGACCCCTTTGATTCTTCAAATATTTCCTCTTCAAGCTGATTGAAGTCGTCTTTCCTTCATAGGTAGGTGTTGGATTGATTTCCTTGAAGTTTTTGGCTTGAGGATTAAGCTTGAATGATTTGAGAATATTTTGTAGGTTCTGACTCAATTGATAGCTTGAATGTTAAGTAGTCTTTGTTAGTCAAGTAACCTCTGTAACTACTTCTCAAATTGATTCATCGGCCTTTTATAGTGTTCTTTTGAAAATCTGCCCGTTGAAGAGATAGACTAATTTTCAAAAAGATATTTGTGGTCGTTGGCTTGTCTTGTTGCGATCCTTGAAATTGACATTTCCTCGTATTGAATGAACCTTGACTTTTGAGTTCGACCACAGGTGCGGTGCTTCCCATTGATTTATTCCTCTTGCGGCGAAGGCGAGCACTTTAAGAAATGCGTATGGAAGTATTACTTATTTAAGTAACTTTCTTGACTTACGTACAGCGGATCCTTTTCGATTGTCTTGACTTGGTGTAGTTCTTTAACTTCCCGGATGACTTTGAGTCAACTTTAATCATTGGGTGACTCATCTGTCACTTCAATTTGAGACTTGGCTATCTTGGGTTGACTTAGTGATACTTTTCAGTGCATCTCAATTGATACTTCTCGATCGAGTTCTGTCTTCTCTTCCTTGCCATACTTTCGGTTGTATCACGGGAGTCTTCATTCTAGTCTTTAGTTGACTTCTTGCATGTTTAGGCATTGACTTAACTCGGCTCGAACAACCTATCTATTACAATGCAAATTACAAAGAAAATGGGGTGCCAACTTTCTAGTCTAAGTTTGACATGGCATTCATCAAAATCTAAAAATAAATTTCCCAACATGATGAAGCGGCTGTGAATGATCCATTGTATGTCCCAATCCAACTGAAGTGCACAGAGTTCATCTAAGCGATATATCCAATCTATCCATAGATATGAGTATGGAAACATCCGGTTTTGAGCCTAACAATTCTCCAAAGTCATGGTGTCGTAGGAAATTACATGAGTCATTGGCCTCATCCGAGTCGGGGAAGAGTTGGATGAGCGTTAGGAAAATTGGAGCGAAGAGGAAAAATCAGTTGATAGAGACAAAGAAAAGTGCGAGAAAATATTGAAAGAGGCATCAAAGTTGTGAAAAAGGGAAAGCGAATGATGCTAAAGCATCCTTGGTGGAGGTAGCCAACCATAAGTGGCCCTAAGTAATCAATGAGAGTAGATGTGTAGAATTGTAGAGGTTTAGGAGGACCTCTACTATTTCCCGATTGAAGGAATCATGGAATCCTACTTTGATTTTTTTATTTCTTTGTGAAGTTAAGAAAAAACTTGCTTTTGTTAAAAGCGTGGTTAGGAAGATGGCGATTGAGGATAGATGGTATAGTGTGGAACTACGGGATTGGTGGTGGTGTCCTTGTCTTGTGGAATGAGAATGTTAAGATTATCCAAATTTTCTCAAATAACTTTTCTATTGAAATTGAATATAACATCAAGGAAAATGGGGTGATAAATTTTTGGATAATATTCATTTATCTTAGCATTGACCCTTTGATAAGAAGAAGATAGTGGGAATTTTCTAAGATGGCTAAGTGTAAATGGGGGATATGTGGTGCCTTTGGTGGGGACTTCAATGATATTTATAACCATGAAGAGAAAAAAAAGCGAGAAAGAAATATAAACTTCAATGATTTTAACTCCTTTATTTCAAACCTTGGTATTTTAGAGATTAAATGGAAAGGAATTGCTTCACTTGGGATAACAGAGAGAGAGAAGGTTTTGTAGAAGAAAAGGTGGATAGAATTTTGAGCTCTCTTAGGTGGCATAAGTTGTTTCCTCGTGAGTGGTGGATAATATCTTTAGAAGTGCCTCGACTATTCTTTACCCTTCTTAAATGTTCTTTCGATATCAATATTCCCGTAAAAAAAGATTCTACTTTGATAAGAGGTGGCTACGAGAGAGAGATACGGTTGAAGTGATCACTCAACCTTGGAATCGAGCCCCAAGAAGTATCTCTAATGTTCCAACTTCATAATCGGATAAAGGAATGTAGAATCGGACTTCTCAAATGGAGTAGCTCCTTTAAGACAGAATGCTAAGAACATTAGTCAATTCTCAATTGCTCTTGAAAACCCTAGAAAGCAAGGGGACCATAGAAATTGGAATGAATGAAATTCTTTGAAGAGTAGATTGGAGGTGGAGTATCGATTTGAAGAGCATCATTGGCAACAAAATCTCGGGTTACTTTGTTGAAACATGGGGATAAAAACACCAAGTTTTTTTCATGCTTTTATTTGCAAAGAAGGAAAAAGAATTGTATTGGCCGATTGGTTAAGGAGAACTATGTGGTGTGAGAGACTAATGAAGATATTATTGGCGGGAGTCTGTGAATTTAATAAAGGCTTTTTTTCTCAAGGGGGTGCGGAGGTAATCTTGGGAACAGCTTAATGGAATTCCACTCTAAATTACTTGTGAACTCAACTAGAGTCGATTGCACTTGTTGAGGAATAGGAGATAAAGAAAGCTCTTTTTGATATGAACCCCTCAAAAGCTCCTGGCCGGATGGTATGTCCCTACTTTTTCCAAAAAGTGAGTATTATTAACGAAGATCTCTGTACGGCTATTGTTAGTTTTTTCTTATCACGGAAAATTTCTAAAAAAATTGAATAATGCTCTTGTAACCCTTATACCTAAATGTCTAACCATACTTTGATTTCTCACTTTAGACCAATCAACCTATGCGATGTGAGCTACAAAGTTATCTCAAAAATCTTGCTAATAGAATCAAGCCTTGTCTACCATTTTGTGTCTGTGAAAACCAGACAACTTTTTATCGAGAAAGGTATATTCTTGATAATGTTGTTATTGCACAAGAAGTTTTCACTTCCTTAATAGGCATAGATCGGGGAACAAATGTTTTATGGCCATTAAGTTAGACATGATGAAGGCTTATGATAGAGTTGAATGGGAGGGATTGAAGGTTGTCATGACAAAAATGGGCTCGCTCATGAGTTTGTTAACGGGATTGTCTCATGTTTATCCTCATCTTCCTTGTCATTCAATATCAATGGGAAATCTTGTGGCTTAGTGATCCCTTCTAGGGGACTCGAGACAGGGGATCCCATTTCACCTTACCTCTTTCTTATTATTTTTGAATTTTTCTCTAATCTCACTAAGTCATTTGTTAGAGAGAACAGGTTCAAAGGCACGAAAATCTCCAAAAATGGCCCATTTATCACACATCTCTTGTTTTTGATGATTCTCTTATCTTTTGTGAAGCTAACACTTCTCGGCTATATTTTGGAGAATTATCATTTGCTTTCATGTCAAAAGTGAAGTAGGAAAAATCATCTATTTTTTCGGCAAAAGTCGATTTTGATGCTCAAGAAAGAATTTTGTCAGGCTTTTGGGAGGATTCAAAGGCACCAATATAGTAGGTACTTTGGACTACCATTGTCCATTGGAAGATCCAAAAAGAAGCGTTTGACTTTGTGATTGAGAAGGTACAAGCTAGTATGCGGTGGAAAAATAAATTCCTATCTCCGCGAGGCAAGGAAGTTTTGATCAAGCGGTTATTGATGCACTAACGTCTATGATATGGCTTGTTTCAAGCTTTCTCTAGGAACCTACAAGAAAATGTCGGTTGCGGCTCGGCTTTGGTGGAAGTCAATAACAATTCTCGGCCACGGCATCCATTTTGGATGGCTTGGCGACATCTTGCTATGCACAAAGAGCATGGTGGTTTGGGGTTCCATGATATTGTACTATTCAATAGAGCTTTGTTGGAAAAACACATGTGGAGGCTCATTACTTCCCCAAACTTATTGGTCTCTAAAGTCCTTAAGGGTAAATATTTTCCCAAGGGGGATTTTGGATTTTATGAATGTTTTGCTTAGCCAAAAATGCCTCATTGCTTTGGAGGAGTTGGATGGGGGTTCGAGAGGTTATGAAAATTGAGTGCGATTAGAGAGATTGGTGATGGAAAATCTACTAAGATTTGGCATTTCCTGGATCCCCAATACTGGTGACTTCAAGCCTTACAATTTGTTCTAATGTTACTCTGAACATTGTTAGGTAAGTGAGGTTATTTCTTGGGGAGGGGGTGTTTGATTGGAACTCGAGTTTATTTGTAAAATTTTTAAACCGAAGATAGTGCAAACATCCTAGAAATTAATGGCTTGAATTCGAATAAACGTGGCCATGATTTGTTTAGCTTCTTGAAAAGAAGGGACACTTTTTAGTTCAATCCACCTATGCAAGTTTGATTGTGAAGAAGATTGAGTGTTTGGATGCGGTGAGAGTAGTGAGTGGCTCTTTAATGAAAAAGTGAGAACATTTTTGAAAGGCCCGAATATCAAAGGCAAAATTAAACACTTTCTCTTGAAATATTTTTTAAACATTTTTCCAACAAATTGCAACTTGGGAAAAAGAATTGATATTGATCTTATATGCAAGTATTGTGGGGAAGGAAATGAAACAATTGAACACATTCTTTTCAATTGTGTAAGAGCAAGCTTATTTGGGATGGATTGAAGACAAATCGACTCCTTTTGTTCTAGTGGAGTAAGGTATGTTCTTGTGGGGAAGGGCTTGGGCTTATGATCGTATCAACTCACACCATATATAATGTGGTGGTTATGGAAAACACAAAATTTGTGGATCTTTCAAGGTTGTTGGATGCCCGAGTTTGGAATAGTGGAAAGCTATGGTTAGGGAATGGAGGAATTTCAAGAGGTGTGCAAGAAGACAAATGCTTTAGAAATCTTATGATTTAGTGGAGCTATGTTTTCTACCTGCTCTAATGTTGGTGATCTTTTGTTTTTTGTCTTTTGCTTTTGTTTCATTCTTGGTTTGTAATAAGATTGATGTTAAGGCTATTGGGTTATCATGCTTTTGTGCCTTTGTCAATAGTTTTAGACCATCGAGTCTTGGGGTGTTGTTTTGGTTGGTGTCTATTTTTCTTTGTCTGTTTCTAGGGCATTTGTATAATCTTTGCTCTTGGATTGTACTTGGAAGGATTTCTTTGTTTCCAAGATAATCTTTGATCATTTCGGTGAGTGAAAATTAATACACGAAGGTAGCCACATAAATGGGCATTATGTAAATATTTTGTAAAGGGAGATGAAAGACTTTTGCCTTATCCCATATGGAATACAAATCATTGTTTATCTAGTTTATTTACTAGAATGTGTTATATGTTGTATAAACTATAACACAAGTGGATGATCACAAGTGGGCCACACGCGCGCGCATGCCCGCCCGGCCCAACCTCGGCTTGGACCTCGGGCTTGGGGGGCAGGCTTGGGCATAGGCCGTGCTGTGCCTTGGGCGGCTCGACCCTATTGGGCCCTGGTCAGGTAGGTGTCGTTCGTGTGATTTATTAGAGTGATTATCTAAAGAGCCCACTACTTATGCTGTTATGGAGTAGTGGGGTGTAACATTTGGGATGTTACAATTGGATTAATGCCCACACTACTTTGTTATCTCCTGCGGTGTTGGTTGGCTATATATTTATTGTTGTGCATTGCGATTTTAGACGAGAAAATTCATAGCATTCCATACACCTCAAAAAGCAATTTCTGCATTCTACACATAAAGTCCGGCCTTGAGTCTTCAACATCTTGTAGTTCGAAGGAGCTTGTGTGTTAGTGGTGCTACTACGAGAAGATGTAAGCCGTTTCATCTTTGGAAGCAATACGTCCAGGCCGTGAGCACAAGCCGGGGCGTAATTGCTTTGCGGAAAGAGATTTGTCTCGACTAAAACTTACGAAAGTTCTACTTTTGTAATAGCTAATTGAGTTTCTTGTAATCTTCATTTTTACGTAATTTGCAATTTTGAAGGCATTCCCGATCTGTAACATTGTAATCAACAAACTTTCCATTTAAGGAAGGCCCTACAATTTTAGTCAAGAAAAATTAATAACTTGATTTCTTTGAATTTTTATGCGAGAAAATTTAGCTAATTGAGTTCTTCAATTTGCTCTTGTGAAATTTCACATTTGATTTAACCAAATTTATAAAAGCTGAACACCAAACCTAATATAATTTGTTTTAACCACACATTTTTTGGTTTCTTCGTTAACCGAATTTTTTTAATTAAATATATAAAAAATTATTACAAAATAGATAAAATTACAAATGTACATTTTTACCTTTTTATTTTGTAGTATGGTATTGGTAAGCAAAAAATAAATAAAAAGTATTATAAAAATGAGAAATAATTATAAAATATTTTTAAAAAATGTATAAAATATATAATTAGGTTTCGATTTTGTTGGGGTGCAAAATCGTAATTTTATTTCTTTTTATATAATTATGTCATTATTTATTAATTATTCACTCATGAATCTTCATAATTGGGTTCAAATATTATCAATTGACCGCTCAAACCGTTATTGAGCAGCCCCATGAGGCTCGATTCAACATTTACGGTCTCTGGCTCGATTCACCATTTATGGTCCACGAAGCTCGATTAACCATTTACGACTCACGAAGCCTACACGCCCAAACGGCGTACTTTACTATACCAAGCCCATCCAATGTATAAAATGTCACTCCATATTCATTTGTAAGTAAGTTCAATTATTTACTCGAATTACATTTATGTGCTCTAGATTTTTCTTGCGGACGATCGGCCCGACTTGAATGTCGAAGGGCTACCTAAAGACAACCCCGAAACCCCTAGCCTTGTTGTGTATGTTGCGGGATGGGATCTCTTATTCCACATGTCATTTATCCGATGTAATGAAATAAGAGTGAAACAAAGAAAGTGGAATATGAAATCTTAATCCGTGTGTTGCAAGCTACTTCCCATCCAAAGATTTCATCAATTTCGGAGAAGAAGTTGGACTAATATTCAGAAACCTTAACTTGGAGCAATCTGCATATTTAAGCGACATCAAGTTTTTGTTCGGTCTACCAAAATCGAAACCGAATTTTGAAAAAAAAAAAAATAAAGCCAAACCAAATTTCTATTACGTTTGATTCGGTTCGGCCGATTAACCGGTGTGAACACCTATGCAAACTCGATGTAATTAATAATCAAACCAGATTCGGCTCCACTAGATTTGTTTACACACACCCATGTCTTTATCTGCTTACATTGTGTATTTTTGCAACACATACATTGACTCGCATAATATATGCACTCAAGTTGCTGCATTAAGAGTTTTTGGCCATTGTTTTGGTCCCTTTAAACTTAGCAACAATGATGACGACGACGACACTGCTTCTTCTTGTAAAATGTAGCCACATCAGCTACCATTTCTGTATTCTCAAAATCTCTGTTTTTAAGGAAAGGGTTTATTTCGTCAGTGATTGTAATAGGGAAGGCAACATTAGATATGAAAATTTACAGTCTGACATTACCACATTAAGCCCAGTTCATTCACTTCTTTCTTTTTCAGGTGAAGAGAACTAAATCTCAGAAGTTATATTATATAAAATAAATATTGTAATGGTATATAATTATAGGGAGCTGAACGCCTGGTACAATTGCTGAAGACATGTTTTGGGTTATAATGCGTTTATTATATTCCCCACAAGCTAAAGAAGGGTAATACCGTGGAGGGTCTAGAGTCCCACATAGGATCAGAATGCTTTTTAGGAACAATTGAGGTGGAGACATAATGAGAAGAAAGTGCATTATGTTACATACTTACCTGGACTGGGTCAATGGGCGATCAATAAGGCCCATGGCCTAGGTTCGCAACCTCCATTGCACTTTGGAGGGGTGCTGCCTAAGGTCGGCCCAAGTGGTCGAGCCTACGTCATAATTTGTGGAAGCGGGGGCTGCGTTCGCGCGGCCCTACCCAATTTTAGTTTTAACTTTTAATTGAATATAATATGGATTTATATTTGGTTCATATGTTGTTGACAATGTTTGAATTTTGATGTAGGAATAACCCGACTTTGTAATTGTTATTGATTTAAAAGTTAATTTCGGATATATCATTTTGACTAATTACAAAAGAACCTTAAAATGTTTCAAAATTACAAAAAAATATGTTAGATGAAATTAAAGGAATAACCATAATATTTTTATAAATGTTGTTTTTTTTAAAATATTTTTATTTATGAATGGGAAAATATAAGACGAAATTAAATTTGCAATTTTCAAAAAATTTGTTTCGTTTATTTCGTAATTAGTCCAAATCTCGTAGTTTTATAATCATCCCTTGATTTAATGGAGGGAACTAAAACAATTAGCTTAGCTAGCATGTAAAGATAATCTAGTCATTTTAGTTCTTAACAATTTCTATAAAGCAATGGTCCGTAGGAAGCTTCCATGCCCTTCGTTTAGTCATTTTTGCTTCTAACTAGTAAATGATCGTGTGATGTGATGTAAAATTTTGGCACCCACGACGTGGAAGTTCGAATCTCCTGGTAACATGATGGAGGATGATTTCTTGTCTGTGACTCGATCTAAAGTAGCTCGGGACCACGACGGTTCACCTCATCCACGAAGCTACAGGGCGGGACAATGGGGGCTCTTAGGGATGGGGTTCATCCTTAACGAAGGGAGACATTGTTACTATTTGCTAGGTATGGCTTCCTTTTCTTTCTATCCCCATTCATATTTTTATCGATTAAAAGTAGAGATGGCAAAGCCCGATTGACCAAGCCAAGTAGCCTACATATACGAGATGGAATGGGCTCCATTTAGTCCCAAAAGGATCGGACCTACTTTGGCGGTCCAAATGGACCGACAAAAAATGCACGTGTTAAGTGATTTGGATCACAAAAAATCTTTGGTCGTTTGGACTAGCCCAATCCATTGCCGACTCTGAAGTTGCAAGTCTATAATTACATGTTAGATTAAATATATCTTCAAATTGTTTTGGAAGCTCTTACCAAATTTCCATTAGTTCGATAAACCAAAATGGTGATCAATAGAAGAATAAATTGAAAGCTCGTTCCCTTTCCAAACATGTTGCATATGTAGAACTCGCATTTTTGGCTCACAACTAATACATAAGAATATATTCAGGTCACAATTGAGTGTTTGTTGTATAGGCTTTTTGTTGACGTGAAAGCCCCAAAGTGGAGCATTGCATACTTGGTCTCCATCATTAATTTTCCCACATCCCTAAAGCGAGTGCATTAAAAGCTGGAAAGTCTTCTATACAAAAGACAAAAGTTATGCTACTATTAAAACCACTTGTTTGTGCATTGAGTACATAGCGAACTATTCTTTCACCTTTTACTATAGAATATTTTGTGTCATTGCATTTAAGCAAACATACACCTATTTTTGGAGGGAGTTTTCCATTTTTTGGGAAGTTCCTACAATTTAGTCTTACAAAATTTAATTTAAGGATTTATCACAAATATTATTCTTGAGATTTAATCTAATTACTAAAAATTCAATTATCTTTTAATATACTAGTACCTCAATGACATTTGTCTTTATCTTACAAATTATATCCTCATAGAGGGTGGTAATTTGTATAATCATTAGAATATAGTTTTTTCTTAGGAATGTGTTAGGAATTTTATTGTTTAGATTTTGATGAATGCCATGTAAAACTTAGAATAGAAAGTTGGCACCCCAATTCTTGTTGTAAAATGCATTGCAATGAATAGAGTGCCCAAGGTGAGTTAAGTCGGCCCCTACGCCTAACATGCAAGAAGACAATGAAGACTTGAAGGAAGACTCATTGCGAGGCAATTTGAGTATGGCAAAGAAGAGTAGACGGGAACTCTCTTTGGAGAAGCGGTGAGATGCGGTGAGTGGAGCATCGTCAAGTCAACTCAATAGAAGCCAAGTCTCAAGTTGAAGTGACGGAAGAGTCATCCGATGATTGGAAGGCGACTCTAAGTCACCGGGGAAAGCAAGGAAATGCGGTCAAGTCGAGATAAGCGTAAAAGAACCGTTTTGAAATCAAGAGATTTACTTAAACAAGTAATATCTCCATACCACCACCTTCTCGGAGTGCTCGGTCCCGAAGCGTGCAAAATGAATGAACCAATGGGAAGCACTACATCGTGTCGAACTACGAAAGGTGAAAGAACAATTCATACGAGGAAATGGCAATTCCAAGAAGCGCAACAAGACAAGCAACGACGCGCAAAGTGACTTTCAAAAATAAGCCTATCTCTTCAACGGGCAAATTTTTGAAAGTTCACTATAAAAGGCTGAGGAGTTTGTTTGAGAAGAAGGATGACACACACGTGAGATATACAAGAATATTTGAAAATGAAACATTCTCAATCCTCAAGCCTACATTACGAAGTACATCAATCCAACACTCACTGTGAAGGAAAGAGAACTTCAATCGGTTGAAGAGGAAACTTTTGAAAACAAGGGGTCTACATTCCGGGAAGGATTGTAGAAAGGTTCAAGAGTTGAACCAAGTCTTAAGCTTTTGGAGGGCTTCGTGATCAAATCCAAAGAGCTTGAGCAAGTGAGCTATAGTAACAAAGCGGTGCCTGTGAAGAAGGCGAGTTGTACGAGAAGCCGGTGAGTGATCAAGGCGTCTCGAGATCGAGTCCCTAAGGATCAAGTCATTTGTTGTGATCAAGACTTGTATCCTGACTTTACTACTTTGTAAAGCGATCATTACTTAGTGGATTCCTCCGGGAGTTGGAGAAGAGAGGAGTAGAAGAATTACCCCATCTTGAACCTCTATAAAAACTTCATTGTGTCATTTACTTTTCAAACACTTTAATTCTTGCAATTTTAATTGCTTATATCTGTGATAAATTTGCTATCCACTTGATAATTCATAAGTACTAAATCAAGCTCTAAAATCTTGCTTAATCAAACTTAAGGGTGTTAAGTCTTCATTTGAAAACAAAACCACGGTTGAGTCAAATTATAGCCAACGGTGAGTTACTCCATCAACGGATTCAGTGAGTGTTGAGAGATTAACTCTCTTGAGTGACTAATTCATTTGTCTATCAAGGACAATTTGTGTAGAATCAACTCTGTATATTTAAAAGGACTAAATCGAAAATTTGGTAAGGTTTATTCAACCCCCTTCTAAACCTTACACTTACACCCCTTGGGACCTACAAAATGTTAATTGTATTTCGTGTTTCGTATTCGTGGGCCGTGTTCGACACGAGTATTACACATTTGACACGAACACAACACATTTAATTATTCGTGTCAAGATACATGACCGCTTATGCCACGAATAACCCGACACCACGAAATACATATATAATTTAAAATTGCACGAAAATAATAAAAAAGTTGGAGAAGAAGCTAAAAATTACAAATAAAAAATACATTAAATTGTTAGAAAATGCATTAAATAATTTGTCCAACATCATATAATCAACTAAAATATCACAATATGAAAATAATATGTCTCTATACAATTAAATGGATTAAATATGTCAATCATGTTGACTCGCGAGTAGACCTAACATATTTAATTTATGTGTTAACTTAGTGTCCGACTGAATTTGACCCAAACATGTTAAGGGTTGTACTATTGCTGCCAAATTTATGTTAGATTTGTGTCGGATTATCGTATCGTGTCATAATTGGCGCCCCAAGTTTTTTTGGGTGGTGTTTTTGTAGCTAATCGGCTAACATCCGTATATTCTCGAGAATCTGTCTTTAAATAAAGGATTATGCCGACAATTTTAATAAAGATCGGCCTAACCAAATTAAGCTTAGAGGTTGTCGGCTAAGCTTATTTAAAATATCTTATAAGTTCCTACATCTTATAAGTTGTTTTTAAGAATAAGTTGTTGAAGTGTTTGGATAAAGTAAGATGGTGTAGCTTTTAAAATATTAGTAATGATAATTTTGTAATTAAAATAGTCAAAATTAAAGGAAGTTGTTGAAATAAGATCTTATTTTGAAAAAAGTTGGGGTTCCCTATTTTTTTATAAACGACTTATAAGCTCGACATCTTATTTTGAGAGCTTATAAGATCTTTTTTTAAATTAACTGACCAAAAAAAAAGTTAAATAGCTTATAATCTCTCAAACTTCTTATAAACTCACCAAACACCCTCTTAGTTAATTAGTGCCTCCATTTCTTTCTTTTTTGAGGTGATGAGAATTAGTTTAGAAGTCATTATACGGGTAATAAATATTGACTCGCATATATTACATGTAGTTGAGGGCCTTGTACATTTGCTATATGACCCTATTTGCATGGTCTAAAGAGTCCCACATCGAAAAATTGGACCGAAAAATTGAGGTGGAGATATAATCAAATTAAATGCACTAAGCTCCATACTTACGGACGGGGTCGATGGTGATCAAGAAGACCCATGGCCTAGGTTGGTGATCTCCATTGCACTAAAGAGGGGCGACGTCTAAGGTCGTCCCAAGCGATCGAGCCTACATCATAATTTGTGGTAGTGGGAGCTGCATTCGCGCAACCCCTACCCAATTCTAGTCGGAAAACAAGATTTCGTGGATATTTTTGGTTGATATATTTTATTTAGAGTTTCTCCTACTTTGGTTATATATATTGAAGTAGACATGCAAGCATAAAGCGGTGAATCACATAATTTAAAGGGATAATTAAAAAGAAAAAATAAGGTTTGGGCTAGTTGCAAAAATTCAGAGATTTTTGAAAATTATAAAAAATTCTTTGAGGTTCGATTTTGTCTTAAACATAAAGGGATAAGCTGTAATTTTCTATAAATGTCATCGGGGTTTTTGAAAGGGTTTTTGCTTATGAAGGTATAAATACAAGACGAAATCATTTCTCAAGGAGTTTTTGTAATTTTCAAATACCTCTTTTTTTTTTAATTAGCCCCAAACCTCAAGGTTTTGTTTTCTAGTAATTATCCCTAATTTAAATAAATATTTGCAACATTTTTTCATAAAAAAAAAAAAAAACATATCTTAAAGTCCGGAAAAACAAATCTTTCTTTATTTTGATTTAAAACAACTCTAGTTTTATAACCACGCATTGCCTTGAGGAGCACAAATCGAACTATTCTTTCGCTTTTTACTAAGAATATTATTTGCTCGTTGCATTTAAGCAACATACACCTATTTTTAGAGGAAATTTCTCGTTTGTGGGAAGTCCCCAACAACTAAGTCAAAAGATTTAGGATAATTATAAAAAATATCCTTAATGTTTAGCTTAATTATAAAGAATGGTAGTTGTTTTTCAAAATTATAAATATCCCTTTGAGGTTTGTATTTATCGACAAATACCATCTTCTCTTTTTTCCATGAAATGACGAAAACCTTTATAGATTTATTGCCCAAAGGGCACCAACACACAACCAAATACAACATGGAAGGCTAACTAGCCTAAGACTTCCACTTGGTTAACACAAAGGGATCCACAGTGGGAAGTCGAGCACCAAACCATATAGGTAGGGCAAATAATAACTAAAGAAGCGATTTACTACAAGCAGGAAACAAATTAACGGACAAAATTTACAATTTGGAAGCAAATTTTTAATTTTATTGATATCTTGGCAATTGTTGTTAGGTCTCCCCATAGAAGCAAGGTTATCATTGATTTGCGGCAATTTCCTTAGCATCAACAAAGATACAAACGCGGGGCCACTTTTGAGAAAACGCCTCCATAAGAGCAAACAAAATGGCTTGGAGCAAAATATCGATCCAAGCTTTGATTAAATTACGAGCAATCTTAAGCCACACCAACAAAACCAGATTTTGCCAATATAGAAACATGCCTTTGGTGTAAATTGAGAAGCACCCTACTTATTTAACCATGGTAGAAATGTGAAGTTGAAAAACATGCGATTGACCTCCTTTGTCAATAATAGAAAAATGTGGCAAAGAGGAAACATTGAATTCACACCATTCAACCACAGCCACCCTATCCACCACCTCATTTTTAGATTTTTCTCTTTGTTGAACATCCGCGCATTTGGTCTTGCACATCCACCAAAGAATATATGTCTTAAGTTGAATTCTATCTTCAAAAAACACTGCCCTTTATCACATTGACAAAAGCTTCTCCACCAATTATAAAAAGAATTTGTATCACAAATCGAATTATCTCAATGAAGAGGGGCCAATTTCCAAATAAGTTTTGCTTTAGAGCAAGAAAAGAAAAGATACTCCACCATTTCTTCATTCTACCCACACATTTGATAGAAAGTATCCAAGTGAAGCCCCTCTTATTGGTTGATCTTTATCGATGAAAGTTTAAGCAACATCTCCACAAGAAAACTCTCATTTTTCTTTGATTTTGATGCTCCAAATTTGCTTCCACATTTTTACGATTTTAAGCAACATCAAAGAGAATATCCAGAAAAGATCCCATTTGATGCCAAACCAAAATATACCTATCTCTAAAAACTGACCCAGAGAGATTTTAAGAATATTATCAGCATCTTTTTTCTCAAAAATCAGATCCTCATTCCAACTACCCCCATTAACAAGAAGAAGCTCACTAACCCAAATTTGGGGAGTGTTATTCAAAACGGAGGCCTTAGGTCTAAAATCCTCGGCATTTGGGATCCAAAGAGCATCCCAAATCTTAATAGACTTGCCATCACCCACTTTAAATCTAATCCCTTTCTAAGAACATCCTTAGATTTCAACCAATATCTCCAAAGCCATGAGGAACAAGCTGTTTACCTTAGCATTCCGGATAGTGTTATTGAGAAAATATTTAGTCTTGAGAATTTTGCTCATCAAGAGATTGGGTTTAGTGATGATTCTCCACAATTGTTTAACAATCAGAGCCTCATTAAAATTTCTCAAATCCTGGAAACCTAAACCCCCTGAATCTTTTGCCAAAGTCATTCTATTCCAAGAGCACAAATGCATTTTATTATCCTCATTTTCTTTAGCACCCAACGAGAAGTTGGCGGCTTTTTGACAAATAATATTGTAAATACCCACAAGCAAGAGGAAACATGACATAACATAGGTAGGGAGAGTGAAATACTTGAGTTTTCAAAAGAACACTTCTACCAAAGAAAGGATAATTTTTTTTTTTCCAACTCCCAGTCTGTGATGAACCGAATCAAAACGAAATTAAAAAAATCTTTTGGATTTACCAATAGACATGGGAAGACCAAGGCATTTAACTTTTTTGTTCATAAATACCATCAAGAATGTGACAAACATAATCTTTCAAAGATTGAGGGAAATTTTGCTTAAAAAAATAGAGGATTTTCCAAGTTCACTTGGTGACCGAAATCTCACGAGAAATCATGAAGGATCTTAACAATATTGTGAGCACACTGCGAGAAGAAGCTTCGCAAAAAATAATAGAATCGTCGACAAAGAGAAGATGGAAAATAGAAGGACTATTTTTACACAATTTGAGCCCTTTAAAAGATTATTATTAAGAGCTCGTCGATGAGAGCGAGAGAAGATTTTAGAAGCGATAGGAAGAGATAAGGAGAAATTGGGTCACCTTGCCTAATGCCTCTAGAAGGGATAACATAGCCACAAGGATGACCATTGATGTAGAAAAAAAAAGAAGAGGAAAATGAAACACATGCGAGAATCCATTTAATAAAAGAACCGGGGAAGCCCATCTTTCTCATAACCAAATCCAAACACTTCACTCAACTATATCAAAAGCCTAGGAAAGATCAAGTTTAATATCTATAAAGCACTTTTTATGGGATCTCGGACTATTAAGGAAATGCATGCATTCATGGGCAATGACCACATTATCTAAAATTTGTCTTCCGGAATAAAAGCGATTGATTTTCACTAACACAAAGCGAACACACCCTTTCGGTCTCTCAACAAGAAATTTAGAGATGATTTTGTAGACAATGTTGCACAAACTAATGGGGCGATAGTGAGACATAGATGTGGGATTTTTAATTTTGGGAATCAAGGTAACAAGAGTATGATTGACAATTTTTAACATCTTGCCGCATCTAAAGAAATCTTTGATAGCACAAAAATATCACTACAAATAACAGGCCAAAAATATTGGAAAAAAAGCGGGAGATATACCATCAAGACTCGGGGTCTTATTTGGATTCATAACAAAGAGGGCCTTTTTTATCTCTTGTTCTTCCACATGGGCCACAACATCGACACATATTTCTTTGGGATGGATTGAGAAATACCCGGACAACAAGGACTCAGTCACATTGGGGTTTGAGGAAGAAAATAAATTTGGGTAGAAAGAAGTGACCATTAATTCGATCTCAGGGGTTAGAGTAGATTTGGCCATTTGCATTAAGAAGTTTAAAAAGGTTGTTTGTTCTCTGTCTTTGGGAGTGTAGCATGAAAAAAATTTGAATTTCTATCTCCTCCCTTAACCTTTGAACTCTAGCCTTTTGATGCCAATAGTTCTTCTCCAAAACATAAGCTTTGAGCTAGGTTAGCTTTGAGAGTTCTCCACAAAGCCCAATCTCTGTTTCCCCCTCGAGCTCTTAAAATATCCATATCGGACTTGCAATCATCAATTTTTCTAGCGAGAATTAGTATTCTTCCCCTTACACCAATTCAAAACTTCCACTCTGCAATTCTTAATTTTCTCTTGAACTTGGAACAAAGGAGTACCAAATTGCTTTTGAGTCCAAGCTTTTTCCACCATCTCATTAAAACCCTCCATCTTAATCCATCGCTTATCGTAATAGAATCTTTTTTTGGATTTTATGTGAGAAAGGGATGCATCAAAACCATAAATTGATGATCAGAAGAATGTTTGAATTCATGAAGCACCTCGGCTAAAGCAAAATGGAGACACCATTCTGCTGGCCAAAAAACCGATCTAATATTTCTTCGACAAAACCCTCTTGATCCCTATTATTAGCCCAAGTAAAAATGTTACCAACAAAGCCCGGATCCCTCATTTCCATATTAGCAACGAAGTTTTTGAAGTTAAAGCTACTTTTCAAATGAATCCTACCACCTTTATTCTCGTCAATATCATTGCAATCCCCCTATAAACCAACACTTACCCAATTTCCTTTTAGCGACCCAAATAATCCCATTGCTCTTTTGAATACTAGGACAAGTACTCGCATACACAAAAATCCCCACATATTACACCTGAATTCTCCCAATCAAACTCAACTTCCACACAAAAATGGGTAAAAGTAATTTGAATCACCTTAATTTTTGGGGACCAACAAACAAATAACCCCCACTTTTTCCGGTAGGATCGAAACATTTTCATCTATCTTCAATCTTAAGACCTCCAGACAATTTTGATAATTTTTTTCTTTGTTTTGCATAAAAAAAAAAGTAAACTGGATGGTGGAATATATGAGATTCCTTTAATGGGAAATTGTAAAGGGCCCTTCAAGACCTCTACAATTCCACACCCCAACCTTCATTGATCACTTTGGGCCGATTTGGTGGTTATCCCCACCTTTGATTTACCATCTTTCTCATTTCTACCTCTCTTTGAAAGATGATTGTTATCGACACATTCTTCTATTTCTAGCCCCTGAGTTTCGGAAAAGATACGTTTCCTCTTGTCTTCAACAATGTTCTCCTTATCATTCAGAATATCTCTTACCCTTTTTTTCTTGAAGAATCTAGCTTTGGAAGATTCTATTGAATTAAAAGGTCTTTCTTACCTGCTTGCTTTAAATTGTATCATGTTCGAGATCTCTTCGAGAGGACCTTTTGGATGAACAAAACTAATAGGAAAATTAATCGACTTTTCTTCAATCTCTTTTTGTCCCCAACCATTCCATGACTCAAGGGGACAAACTCTGGATAGCCACACTAGAACCATGGAGGAAAACACAATCTTTGCCATTAACAAACTCAAAATCCATCCCGTTTGGAAAATGATCAGTAATTTTGAAACCAATTCCACGGGAGTTTCGATTTGAATTTTCGGAGTTGATAGGGTTAAGGAAAGGTAACTATATGATAAAGGCAAAGGACTAGGTTGAATGTGTTCGTTACAAGAAGAAAGTTTAAGGATATCGGTACTATAGGGTGGGGAATATCGGGAACATAGATTGACGATGAAGGAGTTAGGAAATTTGGTACAAGCGGGATTATGGTTATCGGTATTAATAGAGGGCTATTGATTTTGGAGAAATAGTAGGCGATATAGGTTTTGAATGATAGAGGACAAATATTTTGGAAGAATATGAGGCATTTGTTTAACCAACTTGAGAGATGAAAGGGGCTCGACTTTAAGCCAATCACCAAATTGACCTTCATGGAGGATTTCCAAACTAATGTCTCCTTTTCGACTACCACACTCTCTTTCACTATGACCAACTATACCACAATAGAAACAAAAATTTTGGAGTTGTTTATATTTAAAATCAGCCCAAACACACGAGTTCCCCAGTTTGATATTAGCACCTCTCGGAGAGGGGAAGATCTAGATCAATGGATGCGAGAATCTTTATCAGGACGGCCGTTTGAGCTTCCCGACTCGGGAATCACAACATCGAGACCGATTTGATGATTTTTCCAATTTTAATTTCGGACTCGCAGATCCACTAGTTAGGGAGATTACGAATCGAATCCACATATCCGCCGTCTTAAAACCTTTATAATTTTCAATGAGACCCTCATACCATTCAAAACCTAAAACTGACCATCGAAATTCCAAATTTTACCATGAAGAACCTATTTTTGTCGTCTCCATTCTTGAAAAGAAAGCTGAAAAGTATGAAGCCCAAATCCCGGATAATAAAAGGCTCTTTTGTCGGCCAAATGGCGAATAAAGTGTTTTTCGGACCCCAAAAGGTTATATTTTTAACTCCAAAACCTTTTCCAAAGGACTCCTAGAACTTTCTTACGTGTAAATGGCCACGTCCCCCTCATTAAGAGTGATTCCCACTTCTTCACTTTTGGACAAAGAGAATTTTTGGAGTTTAGAAAGAAAGTTAGGTCCATGTTCTCTGTAATAACTCAATCCACCCACCAACTCACACAATCGGACGAAAGGGGCCTGCACAAAAGCAAAAGACAAGGAAAAAAACAAGTTAATAAAGGACAAAAACAAAGAGGTTCAAACTCAAATAAATGAAGATAGATAGGAAGGAAAACATAAAGAGCTTCATAAAACAGTAAGAAAAAAATCTAGCAAAGCACCAACAAAAGACCAACCTAGAGAATAATGGATTTCTACGGGGAAGACGAGGAAGCACAAAGACGAGGATTAAGACTAAAGATGAGACGGAAAACAAACAAAAACTAAACATCACCATGAAGCACGAGGCAAGAAAGTAAAGGCGGGAGACAAGAAAGTTTGAAACATTTTGAAATTTGAAATAAAAACCAAAACCAAAAGCCTTCAAGTTACATAAGGATGAGAACAAACTCTAGAGAGAGAAAAAAGCACTCCACAAAAGGAAGACAACACAATAAATTTAAAAGATTTAGCATGAAATACCATCTTCTCTTGATGATGCATTAAGGTGATAAAAATAATGTCCAGGATTGTTTGTAATATTAAAAGATAATTATGTTCTTTCGTAACTAAACCTAGGGGCAATTTTTGTAATTAACTAAAAATATTAATTGCTTAGTAATTTGTCTTTGTTAATAGATATAATCATCCATCATTATTTCTAATTGAGGGCAATTTATTTCAATTTTGTGATTAATATTTGAGAAGCGCAACGTATACGCTGAATTTGTGAAGTAGTGAATTTAGAAGTTTGTATTTTTCCTTGTTCTCTTTTTCTTATTGATGGCATTAGGGATGGCTAAATGGAATCGAAACCGAGTTCTAAACTGGAATTAAAATGGTAGTCAATGGTTTCGAGGAACCGATTTCACAGGATACGCTTCTAAAAGTCGTAACTAAAACCGTGTAGGCGATTCCGATTCCTTGGTGTCAAAAACCATGGGGCGCGTTGGTTCGGTTCGAACGGCGGTTTAACCATCGGTTCTAATCTTAAAACCAAGATTTTCTTGGGGTAATGATATCTTTGAAAGAAATGTTAAATGTTTAATATGATGTTTTGTATTGGTAAACCACATGAGATGCGCCATAAACTAGGGATGCCAATTTTAACCCGACCGCGGGTATCCGTCCTTCCCCACTCCGTGACCGCGGCGAGGTGAGACGGGGCGGGACGGGTATGTGTATCACTTCCACCACGCGGGTAGCCACCGTGTAGAATTTTTATTATTAAAATATATTTTAATATATATTTTGCACATATAATATATATTATAATATAATTTTTATGTATTCTTATATTATATAATTAACATTTTTAGATTGATAATAACAACTTTTGTAAATAATATTTTATAATAAATATATTTTTTTTCATTTTATATTTAATTTAATTTAAAATGAGACAGAATGGGTTTCCAAATCTACCCCGTTCTATACATGGGGAAGTGCGGGTCTTGACCGACCCGCCCCACCTACCTCATTGCCATCCCTATCTTAAACTAAATGTTATAAGCGAACTACGTCACGAGACTTTGATTCATCTATACTTTAAGAGGGCACGTAGGAAGCTTAATATTATTAATATTAAGTCAAAAACTTATTGTTATTATTATTATTATTATTATTATTATTATTATTATTATATATAAATATTAAGTCCAAGTGCTAGCAATTTCAAATGAAGGATTTGGGAGAAATAAATTATGTTCTCGGAATTGAATTGTTCGAGATTAGAAGAATAAATTATTGACATTGCCTCAAACTTCTTATATTGATAAAATGTTGTTGCATTATAGAATACAAGGTTCAAGAAGGTGTTTGATACATGTTTTTATCTTAATTTTGATGATTTTATTCTTACACCAAAACAATGTTTTTAATGTTGTCCAAATACTCCTAAATGATTTTAAATGGTTTCAATATTTTCCGGAGTATTTCTTCAAGTTTTATTTCAGTTAAAATTGGACAACATTTTTAATGATCTTATGTTATTAAGTTTTCACCTCAAAAACAAGGTTCCTAAATGTTGTCTAAATACTCCCGATTGATTTAAAATATTTTTACTAAATTTTCGGAGTATTTATTAAGTTTTATTTTCGACAAAAATTGGACAACATTTCTGTCTCAAGGTCAACCGGTCGCCGTATAGGGCAACCCGTACCTGAAGATGAATTTTGGAACAAAAATGAGACGAACCTGAAAAATAGGCAGTCGGCCGGTCGCCCAGGGTGCGGCCGTGCACGAACGTGTGAAATTGAAGCAGAACTCCTGTCTTGATTTTTGGTCATGGTCGACGGTTGGGGTGGGCGTCGGCCGGTCGAGGTACGTCGACCGGTCGCCTGTTGTATTTTTTTATATATTCTTCAAGCGTCTATTTAAATGCGGCCGCCTATCTATCTTTTTGACAAAAATCGACCGTTTGTGACAACATTTCCTTAAAATGTGGGATTGATTTCTAACAACTATATTCTTGATTTTAATTGTATTTTTCTGTAGATTTTCAATCCCCAAGAGGAGCCTATGCTTGATCAATTATCTCCTATAAATAGAGGAAGTTTTGGAGCAACCTACACAACAATTGAGATACAATACAACAAGATACACTTCAAGCAAATATTTGTTCTTCATAGTTATTACTCTTGTTGTAATTTTGCCTAGCTTATCACTTTCACATCCTTGAGGTCTAGGCTATTCTTGATTACACTTTGTACTCATATTGTAATATTCATTATTGAGTTGTAATTTTGATTTTTGGTCATCATGCAACACAAGACATCCTTGTGAGTATTCTTGTGGTAAAAATACAATTGGGTGATCTAGGTGATAGGTGTTTCAAGAGTGTGGTGCTCTTGAGGTGTTGAAGAATTTGGTATTCTTCAAGATTGAATATTGTGGTGATCTTCAAAGGTGCCGTTGAAGGAAGATTGTGGTAATCTTCAAAGGAAGATTGTGGTAATCTCCAAAGGTGGTGTTGAAGAAGAGTGTGGTGATCTTCAAGGTGTTGTAAGTTGAGTTTGTATTAATTTTGGTAATTAATAAAATTCTTTTTCTTTTTGAAATCCATCCGGATATCTTTGGGGTGGTAGAGGATTAGGACTAGGTGGGTTGAACCTCTATAAATCGACGTGTGTTGTTTATATTCCGCACCTTTATTATTGTCTTGGCTTGTCTTGCTCGAAAAAGAGGGCATAATCGAAAAGATGGAGATAATCTATTCACCCCCTCTAGATTATCGTAGCCGCTTTGACTTACAAGTGGTATCAAAGCCAAACTCTTTGGCAAGCTCGTTTCACATCGCGAGTGAAGAGGAACGATCGTCGGCTCTGACGAAGCTCATCTTTCCAAGCACCTCCACCACCAAGCCACCACTATTTGATTCCAAAAATTTTATATTTTGGAAAGAAAGAATGGAATGTTATCTACAAGGTTGCGGGTTCGATATTTGGAACATCGTCATAAATGGAAAATCCATTCCGATGAAAGACACACCACACACCTCTAAAGACCTCAAAGAGCTAAATGATGAAGAGAAGAAAATCATCTCCTTAAACGGTAAAGCTCTCAATATTTTGTATTGTTCACTTACTAATTTGGAATATGAACATATTGTAGGAATTCGATCGGCACACGAAGTATGGCAAAAATTAGAAGCCATCTATGGAGTATTTGCAAATGAAAGAGTCAAACAAAAGCATCTACTTCTCAAAGGGATACAAGTTCAAATCTAAGGAACAAACATTTTACAACTTCCAACTATGAAGTAGTAGAACAATGTTTTATGGGCATCGAAGAAGAAAAAAGAGGTATGTCTTAAACCCTCTACTTCCTATAATATTGTTATTCAAAATGATTATAGTGATTTGCAAAATGATTTTGATGATCTTCAAATTGAATTCCATAATTTACTTGTTAAATACAAAAATTTGAAAAAGGAATTCATTGTTTTGAAAAATGAAAAGGATAGTTTATTTACTTCCTATGAATCACTATCATGTGCTCACACCACCACACTTGACAAGGTTAGAAACCTTGAAAAATAAAATAGTACTCTTGTTGGGGATATTAATTTAATGAAAAAGGATTTATCTAAATCCAACTTGAGTACCGATGAAATTGTTAATTGTTGTGATAATTCAAAACTAAAACTTGATCATAAGTTTAATGTTGTCAATCATATGAAAAAGAATCAAGTCTCTAAGCATGTTGGTCATTATGCTCCTAGAATTATTAATTGCTTTTATTGCGGTAAAAAGGGTCATACGATAAATACTTGTCGGGCTAGAAATAACTCTAATTATTGTTGGAGACCTAAAAGTCTCAAAGCTAATCCTAAAGGACCCAAACACTTGAGGTACCACAAAACAATGTCATTTTAGGTACTCGGCGGATTAATAATCGAAGAAAGTTCATGCCGCTAAGGAAATATCAAATGAACATCTCATTTGATCAAAGAAGGAGAAAACAAAGTCAATTTCCAAGAAGAGGATATAATCAAAAATGGGAAGAACACAATCCTTGGAAATGGCAAAGACATCATCAACAAGATGATTTCCAAAGAGAAGGCCACAATGCTTGGAAATGGAGTAATTGGAGAAACTTTGTTTGATAAATGGTTTTATCATGATTTTGATGATTTTATTTTTATACCAAAACAATGGTTTTAAAGGTTGTCCAAATACTCCTAAATGATTTAAAATGGTTTTTAATATTTCCGGAGTATTTCTTCAAGTTTATTTTCGACAAAATTGGACAACGCTTTTAATGATTTTATGTCAAAATGTTTTTACATCAAAACAATGTTTCTAAATGTTGTCCTAATACTCCCGATCGGTCTAATATGTTTTTACTATTTTTGGAGTATTTCTCGGAGTTTATTTTCGATAAAATATTGGACAACACTTTGGTTTTGAGGCCAACCGGTCGCCCTATAGGGCAACCCGTACCTGAGGAGTATGTTGAAACAAAAATGAGGCGAGGTGTTATATTACGGTCGGCCGTTGCCAAGTGGTCGGCCGGTGCCATCGACCGTCGCCCCCGTCGACCAAAGTACCGAAGAGAGAATGTGTTTCTTCTGTTCTTCAAAAAATGAAGGTCGACCGGCTAGGGGTGATGTCGACCGGTCGAGCACCCCCTCGACCGGTCGCCCCGTGTTTTTTTGCTGAAACAGTTTCAAACTTCTATTTCTGCGCGACCGGTCGCCCTATAGTTTGACAGCAAAAAATCGTAGTTTTGACAGTGAGACAACTTTCCCTTAATTTGTGGGATGGATTTCTAATGACTCTTTTCTTCAATTGTCTTGCAATTTTTGAGAATTCATGTCCCCAAGAGGAGCCTATCATGTACAAGACATCTTCTATAAATAGAGGAAGAATTGAAGCAACACATCAAGAGAGAACAACACAACACAACAAGATATACTCAAGCAAACACTTGGTCTTTCATTGTTATTATTCTTGTTGTTATTTGCCTAGCTTATCACTTTCACATCCTTGAGGTCTAGGCTATTCTTGATTACATTTGCACTCAATTGTATAATTCATTATCGAGTTGTAATCTTGAATTTTTGGGTTATCATTCAACACAAGATATCCTTGTGAGTGTTCTTGTGGTATAAACACACTTGGGTGATCTAGGTGTTAGGTGTAAGAAGATTGTGGTAATCTTCTTGTTGAGGTGTTGAAGAATTTGGTATTCTTCAAGGTTGAAGATTGTGGTAATCTTCACAAGGTGCCGTTGGAGATTGTGGTAATCTTCACAAGGTGCCGTTGGAGATTGTGGTAATCTTCAAGAAGAGATTGTGGTAATCTCAAAGGTGGTGTTGAAGAAGAGTGTGGTGCTCTTCAAGGTGTTGTTGTAAGTTGAGTTTGTATTAATTTTGGTAATTAATAAAATTCTTTTTCTTTTTGAAATCCATCCAGGATATCTTTGGGGTGGTAGAGGATTAGGCCCTAGGTGGGTTGAATCTCTATAAATCGGCGTGTGTTGTTTACATTCCGCACCTTTATTATTGTCTTTGAGCATTCGGTTCGAAAAAGAGGGTGAAATCGAAAAGATGGAGATAATCTATTCACCCCCTCTAGATTATCGTAGCCACTTGGACTTACAAGTGGTATCAAAACCAAACTCTTTGGCAAGCTCGTTTCACATCGCGAGTGAAGAGGAACGATCGTCGGCTACGAACAAAGCTCATCTTACCGTCACCTCCACCACCAAGCCCTCACTATTTGATTCCAAAAATTTTATTTTTGAAAAGAAAGAATGGAATGTTATCTACAAGGTTGCGGGTTTGATATTTGGAACATCGTCATAAATGGAGAATCTATTCCGATGATAGACACACCACACACCTCCAAAGGCTTCAAAGAGCTCAATGATGAAGAGAAGAAAATCATCTTCTTAAATGGTAAAGCTCTCAATATTTTGTATTGTTCACTTACTAATTTAGAATATGAACATATTGTAGGAATTCGATCGGCACATGAAGTATTTGCAAATGAAAGGAGTCAAACAAAAGCATCTACTTCTCAAAGGGATTCAAGTTCAAATCTAAGGAACAAGCCTTTTACAACTTCCAACTATGAAGTAATCGAACAATGTTTTATGGGCATCGAAGAAGAAAACGAGGTATGTCATAAACCCTCTACTTCCTATGATATTGTTATTCAAAATGATTATAGTGATTTGCAAAATAATTTTGATGATCTTCAAAATGAATTCCAAAATTTACTTGTTAAGTACAAAAATTTGAAAAAGGAATTCAATGTTTTGAAAAATGAAAAGGATAGTTTATTTACTTCCTATGAATCACTATCATGTGCTCACACCACCAATCTTGACAAGGTTAGAAACCTTGAGAAAGAAAATAGTAGTCTTGTTGAGGAAATAAATTGCTTGAAAAATGACTTATCTAAATCCAATTTAAGTACCGATAGAATGACCAATATTGTTGATTGTTGTGATAATTGAAACTAGAACTTGATCATAAGCCTAAGGGTATCAATCACATGAAAAAGAATCAAGTCTCTAAGAACGTTGGTCATTATGCTCCTAGAATTATTACATGCTTTTATTGCGGTAAAAAGGGTCATACGGCTAATACTTGTCGGGCTAGAAATAGCTCTAATCATTATTGGATACCTAAAAGTCTCAAAGCTAATCCTAAAGGACCCAAGCACTTGAGGGTACCACAAAATAATGTTGTATTAGGTACGTGCAAAATAATAATCGGAGAAAATTCATACCGCCAAGAAGACATCAAATGACCAATTCATTTGATCAAAGGAGAAAACATTTTCAACAAAGCCAATATCCAAGAAGAGGATATAATCAAAAATGGGAAGAACAAAATCCTTGGAAATGGCAAAAACATCATCAACAAGATGATTTTCAAAAAGAAGAGAATATCAACAATGGGAAGGACAAAAATCTTGGAAATGGAGTAATCAAAGGAGCCATCATCAACAAAGTGACTTCTCAAAGGGAAGATATCATCAACAATGGGAACGGCACAACCCATGGAAATGGCGTAATTGGTAACCCGTATCTCCCTAGTTAAATATGTATTTTATTTTGTTATTATGCATGCTTTTATTTGTGTCTTAATTGCAAAATGAGTTTTCAAGTATTTATTTTTAATTAAGGTCTTCAATATATATTTGTGCTTTTAAAATATTTTAAAAAAAGACCTTATATGATGTTTTTAAAACTCTTGTGCATTTTTGTAGACTAAAGTGTGTTATCATCTCTTATGAATTTTTATGGCATGAGCTTACTTGTGATATCTCTTAGCCTTATGGTTTGTGCTAGATTTGTTTAAAGAATTGTTTAGGATTTACATATTCTCACAAATGGCCATTTACGTCATTACTTGTCAAGAAAGACATAAATTATCGAGAATACGTTTACTTGTGTTACTCTTACTCTTATAGACTCGATATATGTATTGCCATATGCCTATGTGCTTGTTTTTCATAGTATTTCATACAAGTGCCATTAAGAGGATTTTTAGACTTTTTGAAAGGCACTATTCGATATTTAATTGCACATATTTACTTTGTCAACTCTTGTTCAAATACTTCTTTTAAATGAGGTCTCAACTATATGCTATCGGATTTTCAAATTTCAAAAGAGACCTTTTGTAGCTTTCTTAAGCTTTTTGTGAACTTGCATGATTTATTAGACTCTTGATGATTTTCTAAATGCATAGTATGTGTTTCTTGCTTCATGGTCTATATATATAGTGTCTATTTCTACTATGATATTTTGTGATTGATGATTGAGACATGTTCTTACACTTGGGCTATTTTTTCTTGCTTGTATAAGCGTTCTTTGTTAATGAGTTTGTTAAGTTGTGTAGATGAAGTACTCCAAATATTAGTTACCTCAAAATATTTGGATGTAAATGTTCTATTATGACCACCTTAGATCAATTGGATGCCCTATGATGATAGTGATGAAGAAGACAAAAAGGGTATTCCGGATCGATGACCAAGGCAACATTGGTCGAACTAAGGCAAGGTTAGTAGCTCGAAGGTATTTTCAAGAAGAAGGTAATTAATTTTGATGTAACATTTGCACTCATAGCACATTTAGTAGCTATTTGCATTTTACTTGCCCATTCTTGTGTTAAGAAAATTTCAAGCTTTACCAAATGGATGTTAAATCTAATTTTCTAAATGGTTTTATTCAAATAGAAGTCTATCGGAGTTTAAAATTTTTAGGCCAAATGATTTTTATAAAAAGGCCTTGTACGGTTGATACAAGTACCCGTATATGGTTTGATAGACTTAGCTTTTATTTTTGCAAAATAATTTTACAAAAGGTAAAGTTGATACTACACTTCTTGTTTTGAAAAAAGGGCAAGGTTGTTTACTTGTGCAAATTTATGATGATAATATTTTTGGTGCTACTAATGAATATTTGTGCAAGATATTTTTCCAAGTCAATGCAAGAGTGAACCTAAGATGATCATGATGAGGGAAGCTCAAATTTGATCATTGGAATTCAAGTTCAACAATGCCAAGAAGGCGATTATATTCCACACTCAAAAGAAGAAGCGAGGCATTAAAGAAGAAAGAACCATTTCAACCTATATGGCCACAAATGTGAAAATTGACAAAATGGTTGAAGTAGGCATTGACAAACAAATTCGAGGTATGTTCATTCGTTCATTACTCCTTAGGCTCGACATTCTATATGCCTTATGTCTATATGCTCGACTTAAAATAATCCCAACGAATCTCTTTAAAGTGTCGTTAAAAGAAATTTTCAAATATTTGTAAGGCACTTCCTCTTATGACTTGTTCATCCAAAGTTTTAAAAGATTATTATTTTTCGGGATAACAAGTCCGGTGTAAATTTTATGTTTTCAAAATATGGTTCGTTATAATCGAACTAAACATATTGAGATTCGATATTTTTAAAGGGATTGCATGTTTAACAAAAACTTGAGATGTGTTTAATTCCTTCTCAAGGATAACTCATGGATTTTTTAATCGTTAACCGCCGAGTATTTTACTCCATTCGAGATTGATTATGACATAATGTATATTGAATGAGGTCTACATTTGCATTTTGCACGTTTTTAAAACTTAGGGGCGAAAAATCGGATTTTTGATTGAAAATTCGGATTTTTTGAAAAATTGGCAAGACAGGTGGGCTGAAGGGTTGAGGGAAACCGTGTCGCCCTCAACGTCGACCGTCGCCCTCAACGACAACCGTCGCCCCTAAGCTAATATTTGGATAAAAACCGTTACATCCAATGCCTTAGTCATTTTACATCATTTTTGCCATTTTTCGTCCCCTTCATCAATTGCACAAAAATTTCACTCCAAATTTGTTTTGTTGCATACATTTCATGTCTTGGACTTATTTAGGCTCGATTATCATCGTCATTGCTCGTCTTTACCGATTAAATGGTAAGAATTCTACTTCCTTATCTCAATTGGGTTGAACCCTTGAGAACTTGGTTTAAATGTCTATTTCTTGATGCAATTTATATATGTTTGTGATGAGCTTATTGAATGTTGATGAATGATATTTATTAAATTGCATTTGGTGATGAAAAACTTGGCTTGATTTTATTTACAAGGGCTATATATATCTTTTTCAATTATTTGGCCTAAGCCAAGTGTTCGATAAAACGTTTCAATGAAACATTCATCACATACATGATTCTCTCGTTTTCAAAAGTCTTATATATTTATAGAGATCATGTTTTTTCAAATCAAATGAGTTTTCATAAGCCTCTACAAGTCGTATGATCGACTTTTTCCTCCTATTTGATCTATAAGCTTCAATGTTCAAATAGCTCGATACATCGGTTTAGTTGCGCACTTTGATATGATTATATGATGTTTTTTTCGTGCTAACATTCTTTTTGATGATTCCAAATGGGGAGAAATAGGTTATAAGCTTATTAGCTCATAAAAGCTAAAATAAGCTCGAGAAAAAGCTATAAGCTATGGCTTCTAAAAGCCATAAGTTGTGGATTATATTTAGTCCATTTGTTGTATTATGGACTTATATACTTGTCTAATGATGTTTTGTTGTGGGGGGAGCTTATAAGCTCTTGTACTTAAGACAATATGTAAAAGCTAAGCTTTTAGCTTGTGGATGATTGCTTTTACATTACTCTTGTTGTGCATATTGATAGGGAGATTTTGCTATATATGTTTAATATCTCTACTCCCATCCTTGTGATTATATTGCATGGAATGTTGTCGCTCACAACGGATAGTTCTTTTTAACCTTAGGTAAAATTGTTTTGTTTTCAAAATTGATCTCGTTAAAATTGTTTTGGTTTGTAATCATCAAAAGGGGGAGATTGTTTGATAAATGGTTTTATCATGATTTTGATGATTTTGTTTTTTTACCAAAACAATGGTTTTAAAGGTTGTCCAAATACTCTAAATGATTTAAAATGGTTTTTAATATTTCCGGAGTATTTCTTCAAGTTTATTTTCGATAAAATTGGACAACGCTTTTAATGATTTTATGTCAAAATGTTTTACATCAAAACAATGTTTCTAAATGTTGTCCTAATACTCGATCGGTCTAATATGTCTTTACTATTTTTTGGAGTATTTCTCGGAGTTTATTTTTGATAAGATATTGGACAACACTTTGGTTTTGAGGCCAACCGGTCGCCCTATAGGGCAACCCGTGTACTGAGGAGTACGTTGAAACAAAAACGAGACCGAGGTGTTATATTTGGTCGGCCAGTGCATCAAGGGTCGTCGGTACACTGAAGAGAATGTGTTTCTTCTTTTCTTCAAAAAATGAAGGTCGATGGCTAGGGGTGATGTCGACCGGTCGAGCACCCCCTCGGCCGGCCGCCCGTGTTTTTTCTTGAAACAGTTTCAAACTTCTATTTCGCGCGACCGGTGCATCTATGGTTTTGACCGCAAAAATCGACCGTTTTGTGGAGACAACTTTCCCTTAATTTGTGGGATGGATTTCTAATGACTCTTTTCCTCAACTGTCTTGCAATTTTTCTGAGAATTCATGGCCCCAAGAGGAGCCTATCATGTACAAGACATCTTCTATAAATAGAGGAAGAATTGAAGCAACACATCAAGAGAGAACAACACAACACAACAAGATATACTCAAGCAAACACTTGGTCTTTCATTGTTATTATTCTTGTTGTAATTTGCCTAGCTTATCACTTTCACATCCTTAGGTCTAGGCTATTCTTGATTACACTTGCACTCAATTGTATAATTCATTATCGAGTTGTAATCTTGAATTTTTGGGTTATCATTCAACACAAGATATCCTTGTGAGTGTTCTTGTGGTAAGAACACATTTGGGTGATCTAGGTGTTAGGTGTAAGAAGATTGTGGTAATCTTCTTGTTGAGGTGTTGAAGAATTTGGTATTCTTCAAGGTTGAAGATTGTGGTAATATTCACAAGGTGCCGTTGGAGATTGTGGTAATCTTCAAGAAGAGATTGTGGTAATCTCAAAGGTGGTGTTGAAGAAGAGTGTGGTGCTCTTCAAGGTGTTGTTGTAAGTTGAGTTTGTATTAATTTTGGTAATTAATAAAATTCTTTTTCTTTTTGAAATCCATCCGGATATCTTTGGGGTGGTAGAGGATTAGGCCCTAGGTGGGTTGAACCTCTATAAATTGATGTGTGTTGTTTACATTCTCGCACCTTTATTATTGTCTTTGAGCATTCGGTTTGAAAAAGAGGTAAAATCGAAAAGATGGAGATAATCTATTCACCCCCCTCTAGATTATCGTAGCCGCTTGGACTTACAAAACCATCATCAACAAGATGATTTTCAAAGGGGAAGATATCATCAACAACGGGAACGGACACAACCCATGGAAATGGCGTAATTGGTAAACCGTATCTCCCATTTAAATATGCATTTTATTTAGTTAGTATGCATGTTTTTATTTGTGTCTCAATTGCAAATGAGTTTTCATTAAGGTCCTCAATAAATATTTGTGTTTTTAAAATCCTTTGAAAATGAGACCTTACATGTTGTTTTTAAACTCTTATGAATTTTTATAGCATAAGTTTTTTTATTGTGATATCTCTTGTTACTTGCCTACACTTGTGCTATTATATCTTGTGCAATTTGTTTAAGAGTTGTGTAGGTTATATATCTCATCAAGATTCTTAAACCATCGAGGTATGTTCACTCGTATTTTTCTTAGAACTCGAAATTATGCACATGTCTTTCAAGATATCTCATTTCAACCCCTTAAGTGCCCCTAAATAATTTTGTAAAATTTTCTTAAAAGGGCACTACTCGTTAAATCTCAATTTTCTCGAATATATATTTTCCCGAAACCCGTATTTGTTGGACTTGGTCCAAAATTATATTTTGCAAAGTTTTAAAACTTTTGGGGTGAAAAATCGAATTTTTGAAAAACTTGGAGAATAAAACAAAATTGCACCTTTGGGACGGTCAAGGGCGGGCGGCCGGTCGCATCGAACGTCGACCGGTCGCACCATACCTCAACCGGTCGCCCAGGGCAATTTTTCAAGATAAAACGGGCCTGCTCTTTCATTCTGAAACAGACTCAAAAAAAACACCCCCAAACCCTTTCCTGCGAAAATCACCCTTTCTCATATAATCTTCATTTCTTCATCAATCTTTACGATTCTTGTTGCTAATCCACTTATTTTTGCAAGAATCTTACATATATGGCTCCTCCAAGAAATTCCACCGGTCAAAATCCCACCTCCAAGAGAAGAAAGGGCAGAGAGGGTTCTTCGAGAAATCGGCAAGACAAAGCCGAACAAAGGGATATTCGAGCTGCCCAAAGGAACGTGGCTAAAGAACGTGATGACATTCAAAATCCCATACTCTCTCGGGCCCAAATTGCCGAGCTCATGAAACAATTTCACTCAAAAATTGCCGTTGGGCGAAAAGTAAGAAATCTTTTATATCGTAGCTCCCCATTCTAATAATGTTCTAAATTTCATCAATAAATATGCAGAGTGGTACTATGAAGATTTGGGAATGGGTGGAAAATCGATTGCTCGGACTAAAATTTGTCATTTTAATTCATTTACTAATGAATATCCTACTATTAGAGGGTTCTTTGAAGAGCAAGGTTGGATGTTTTTATGGGAGCATGCATATGTTTTGTATGATGATGATATTATCCAACATTTTTATGCAAATATGTGGGTGCGATGATGATGATGAGAAAGCCTATTGCGGTAAATTCGTTTGCAAGGGGTCGTCATTTTAGGTGGACTCTAATGAAATTTATCGGCTTTTACATGTTAGAGAAGGTGGTTGGGACTATTTCTCTTGTCTATTTGGAATGATGAGATGTTGGGGGTGTCTATGAGAGAAGTTAAGACTTATTTGGGCGTATGGCCAAAATATTCTTTGTTGGCGATGACACTTGAGCATCAAATTATATCTGTTATTGTCGCCTACTGTATTTGTGGAAAAGCGGGTAAAATGCCTAGCAACATGGACTATTTTTTGACTTATAAGATTGCTAGAAGGGAACCGCTTAATTTTGGCGCCATACTTATTCAATGTCTAATCGAGTCCATCACTCAAGGAAATAAGAAGTTTGTTATGGGCAATTGGATTTGTAAACTTCTTATACAATCGGGACTACCTTCGTCGGAGTGTAATTCGGAGGTATTTCAAAATGACTTTGACATTGATAACATCTCCCAAATGGTCACTATGCGCAAAAATATGGACATCCGACCAACTAAGATGGCTAGAGGAAGAGGCCAAGATTCCCAAGATCCAAACGACTTCTTTGATGATGCCGAGGCCATGATATTGGCGGAGGAAGGCGAACAGAGCAATCAGGAGGGTAATACAGTCTTTGAACCGCCTAGGAGGTACACCAAGCCGAGTATGAAGATCTACGAACTTTTCATGAAGCTAGGTATGAGGCTTTGGAGCAAAAGACCTCCAAAATGCAAAACTCAATCGGCAAGTTGAAGAAATTCATCAAAGATATTATTCCCGGAACTTGCTTCTCTTCGGACGAAGAATGATTTCCCCACCCCTTTATTATCTTAGCATTTTCTTTTGTTCATGTTGTTTTGTATTTCTATGAACTATCTTGTAAAACTCTATTGCACTAATGAGATTTGTTTGTTTTCTTGAAAGGGTTAAAATAGCAAGTTGATAATGACTTGTGGATGATCATGATATTGATGGAGTATTTGATGGTAAAAATACTCTAGTTTGGCATTGTTTGGTAATTGGTATGAAGTACTTGATGGTAAAAGTGTTTCTTTTAATTTTTTTTTTAAATGCGTTTGAAATGCCTTGATCATTTTGTTTAGATGGATAATTTGGGACATTTGTAATGTCTAATATGCATTGTTTGATGCTTGACATGTATTACTTGATGGCTCTTTAATTTTTGCTTGATGGCATTTGTAATGCCTTGATCTCTTCTTTGGCTATAAATTATCTCAATTGGGTTGAACCCTTGAGAATTTACTTTGTTTAGGCCTATTATTTGTTGGATATATGTTGAAAATTGTTTTTGGTGATGATATAAATAAACTTGGCTTAATTTCTTTTAAGGGCTATATACATCTTCCTCAAACTTTGACGCCCGCCAAGTGCTCGATAAAATGTTTCAATGCAAAACTCATCACCTACATGATTCTCTTATTTTCAAATGTCTTAAAATCTTATTGAGATCATGTTTTTGGCTAACAAAATGAGCTTATGGATTTCTTATGATACATCTCTCCCATTTTTTGGATTCTAAGATTAATTCTTTCAATGGTTGATAAATCGTATTGTTGGCGCACTTTGATAAACTTATATGATGTTTTATCATCCTAACATTCTTTTGATGATTCCAAAGGGGGAGAAGCAGGAAATTGGCTCATTAGCTCAAAGAAGCTAATAAAAGATTGTTATAAAAGCTATAAGCTATGGCTCTTAAAAGCCATAAGTTGTGAATTATTTTTGTCCAATTGTTGCTTGATAGACTTATATACTTGTCTAATGATGCTTTGTTGTGGGGGGAGCTTATAAGCTCTTAAAACAACTTGTAAAAGCTAAGCTTTTAGCTTATGGTTAATTGCTTTTACAATTATTCATGATGTGATTGTTGATAGGGGAGCTTGTGCTTATTATTGAATATACTTACTCCTTACTTGGTTGCTTATGTATTTTGGAAATTTTGGTTGCTTCCAAACGGTTAGATGTTTTTTAGGAAAATCGTTTATAAAATTGTCCTCCAGTTTTTCTAAAAAATTGTTTTGGTTTGTAATCATCAAAAGGAGATTGTTGGATACATGTTTTTATCTTAATTTTGATGATTTTATTCTTACACCAAAACAATGTTTTTAATGTTGTCCAAATACTCTAAATGATTTCAATATTTTAGGAGTATTTCTTCAAGTTTTATTTCGATTAAAATTGGACAACATTTTTAATGATCTTATGTTATTAAGTTTTCACCTCAAAAACAAGGTTCTAAATGTTGTCTAAATACTCCCGATTGATTTAAAATGTTTTTACTAAATTTTCGGAGTATTTATTAAGTTTTATTTTCGACAAAAAATTGGACAATATTTGTCTCAAAGTCAAACGGTCGACGTATAGTGCAACTCGTGACGAAGATGAATTTTGGAACAAAAATGAGACGAACTGAAAAATAGACAAGTCGGCCAGGTCGCATCTGGGGCGTCGGCCAGTCGGTCGGCCGATCGCCCAGTGCGGACGGTGCACGAGCGTGTGAAATTGAAAGCAGAACTCCTGTCTTAATTTTTGGTCATGGTTGATCGGTTGGGGTGGGCGTCGACCGGTCGAGGTGTACGTCGACTGTCGTCTGTTGTATTTTTGCTATATATTCTTCAAACGTCTATTTTTTTGTGCGACCGGTCATCTATCTTTTTGACAAAAAAATCGACCGTTTGAAAGACAACATTTCATTAAAATGTGGGATTGATTTCTAACTATATTCTTGATTTTAATTGTATTTTTCTGTAGATTTTCAATCCCCAAGAGGAGCCTATGCTTGATCAATCATCTCCTATAAATAGAGGAAGTTTTGGAGCAACCTACACAACAATTGAGATACAATGATACAACAAGATACACTTCAAGCAAATATTTGTTCTTCATAGTTATTACTCTTGTTGTAATTTTGCCTAGCTTATCACTTTCACATCCTTGAGGTTTAGGCTATTCTTGATTACACTTTGCACTCATATTGTAATATTCATTATTGAGTTGTAATCTTGATTTTTGGTCATCATTCAACACAAGACATCCTTGTGAGTATTCTTGTGGTAAGAATACAATTGGGTGATCTAGGTGATAGGTGTTTCAAGAGTGTGGTGCTCTTGAGGTGTTGAAGAATTTGGTATTCTTCAAGATTGAAGATTGTGGTGATCTTCAAAGGTGCCGTTGAAGGAAGATTGTGGTAATCTTCAAAGGGAGATTGTGGTAATCTCCAAAGGTGGTGTTGAAGAAGAGTGTGGTGCCCTTCAAGGTGTTGTAAGTTGAGTTTGTATTAATTTTGATAATTAATAAAATTCTTTTTCGTTTTGAAATCCATCCCCATATCTTGGGGTGGTAGAGGATTAGGCCCTAGGTGGGTTGAACCTCTATAAATCGACGTGTGTTGTTTATATTCTGCACCTTTATTATTGTCTTGGCTTGTCTTTCTCGAAAAAGAGGGTGAAATCGAAAAGATGGAGATAATCTATTCACCCCCCTCTAGATTATCGTAGCCGCTTGGACTTACGGAAGGTTTACATACCAAATCGATATGGAGTCGTTCTCTCCAGGAGCGGTGTCTAAGACACCTCGGAGAAAGATGACATGAGACGCAATCCTTATGCCACCGCTGAGAGGCAACCTTATGTATGCCAAGTTGTATACTAGGCTTAGTATTTGATATGCAAAGAGGGATAGTCAACCGTTTTTAATCTAATCCATAAATATATCATTAGATAATGATCAAAAACCTTCTCAAGTATCTTCGACAATGCGATCTTTGTGTATTTAGGTGGCGACATTAAATTAACGGTGGCGGTGATTCGACTTTTAGTTAATCAAGGATACTCAAAAGTTGATATCTCGAGTCAATGTGCATTCTTGTTGATCTTGTCAATAAAACCCGGCTGAAAAATTATTTTAGGCATGTGAAGAACATAGAACGGGAGACACGTCCCATATCCTTTAGGGCAAGTGGGAGATTGTTAGGGATAGTGCCCTTAAAGAAATTGTGAATCATTTTTAATTATTAATAAAGACGATATTTTTTAATACTTGTGTATATTGTGTTTGACCGTTAAACACCTAAAATAAATCTAACGACGCCGCAAGAGCATGAGATCAATCGTAGTATAGCAAGTTGACCAAAGTCGTCCCTCGTGGAAGACTTAGCCTGCAAATATTTATTATGCGTCACAATTAACGAGAAAATAAATCCTAAACACTCTAAGGAAAAACAAATAAGAAACCAATTAAAACTAAACACAAATAAACCCGATGAAAACGATAAAATATATAGGATTTGGAATCATCTCATCAAACTTGCAAGAGAATATCAACTACTTGATCATGCGATTAACAATTGAAGTAATGTGAGAAATAAACTATGCCTAGATCGATAACTCGCGTATTCACAAATTAAGTCTATCGATAACCAATTTTACCCAATTCAATTAACCAAGTTAGATACATCTATGATTCATATCTAACCCCGCAATAAATTTAGTCCGGGAATAATATCTTCTCTCAATCTCAATTATTTCCTCAAGTACTCAAAAGTTGGCCAAACAATTAATTATCAAATAAAGCAATTGATTCGGGAAGGCAAATCAATTAGTCCATATTCATGCTTGTTTGTTTGAATCAAATCATCATAATCCTAGAATAAAGAAATTAGTTCATGCTTGGGGATGAGATCAAAATTTTAACTAAAGGAAAGAAAACAATCATAAACATCATCACGCAATAACAATAATCACCAAACAATTGAAATCAGATAAAGAAGGTGAACAAATATTATGTTTGGATTAAACCGCAAAAATAACTTCGATGAGAAGAACCAAGCAATCCCAATGTTGAATGGAAAAGAAAATAACAAAAACTAGGGTTTAAAAGTGCTAAGAAGTAAAAGTGTTCAAAAATATGGCTCCCCAAGTCTTAGTTATAAGGCTAGAGTCTTATACAAGGTAGGATAACTCAAAAACGGAAGAAAAATCACATAACTTGGGCAAAACATCACCCGGCGTGCATTGCGCAACCTGCTTTACCAGCCGCGATCGGGCGCGTGTCGATGCGCAACCGCGCACCCTCAAAACGCGTCTGAATTTGCTCTTGGGGCCTTCATATGAATTGTATCAATATCTCTTATATTTTCATAGTCACTTGAATGACCTCAATATCAATTTCCTAGAGATAGTGTTGGCAAAATACTAATACGTGTCATTTCGAAAAGTTCAACACATATTACACTTGTACATAATTTTAACCCATCTAAACGTATTCATTTGCATTTAGTAGCATATATAGACATTGTAGAAATTTGTCTTAGTTTTCCAATGGTGCATGAACCATGTCAATTGAACTTCGGATAAAAATGTTATGTCCAAAAATCGACAAGCTGTCGCGATTCGCTGTGAAATGTCTTTTTAACGTTTCTTGCTCCGAAACTTATTTTTCCACCAAAGCCTAGAAAATCAACAAAATAACACAACATAACACTAAAACATGCAGATACAAATAAAACATGCCAAAAATATGCATAAATCATCACACAAAACGCATACAAAAACATGCAAAACGTATTGTATGTATTTTCTTTAACATCATGAAAATTCCTAGTTTATTTAATGTAACCATAATCTTAGTATATAAATGTTACATACAAGAGAATTAAGATTATGTATTATACACTAAAATTAAGTGTGTGATGAAATTAATTAAAGTATGAGATCTTTAATTAAAACATCACTAATGGAACACATAATATTTTAAATGTGATTGTCTTATCAGGACCATTGATGTGGAGACATTGATTTGATCATATAGGATTTTGACCAATTTAATTTGACTCTTTTATACAAATTCCATTATTGAAATGTAAATTAAATTAAATCACTAGATGATTATATATAGATACATTTTAATCATGAGTGATTATAGACTCATGTTTATTTATGTGTGATTCTTAATTTGCTCGTTTAAGTTTGTCCTACGATATTCCCAATACTTGCATTTTAGATTTACATTTGAATTATATAGGTGGAAATATAAATTCACGGATATGTAATCCGTTCCTTCCTGCGAGAAATAGAAAGATGAATCTCTCATTTGTTAATTTTGGAATCGAATGGTTAGAGATCTCTAATTTATAATCCAATTATAAATTAATCATTCACTAGTGAATTAATGGTAAATAAGGATAAGAAATAGTTGAAGAGGTTTATCGGATACTACCTAACTTCAAATATGAATTGTCTATGGAGGATTAATCTATATATAATATTGATTATATCAATGGATTTGCTTTCGTTTAGTAGAGTAAGATATTCTAGAATTATAAGAGTGCAATTCGAATTTATAGTGGAGTAATATCGGTATTAATAAGTCGATTAAAGTAATTAAAGAGTTTAATTATTTATTCGATTTATTGGATCTTATAATTATAGATCCATGGTCCCCTGGTTCGCCTTCCTAGAATAAACAAGGTTAGAAATAATATTTTAGATTCCTAATGGTTTATGGAAAATAGTTTTCATAATATTTGGGCTACTATATTAATATCGATTAATTCCGGAATATCTAATATTCTACGATTTTAATGCATTGGGAATTAAATAAATATAAGATATTTATGATATTAATATAATTATTAAGTTGATAATTATATTGGATGATATCATGAAGAATTATAGTTTGTTTAGAATTGTGAAATCTAAATAAGATAGAATATTGGGGAGGGGATCTCGTGAGACCACCCTCCTAGGTTAGTCCATAGGACCAAATCTACACCATCCAAATAGTACATCAATGGCCAAGATATATTACAATATATACTGACATTTCATAAGTAAGTATACAAATGAAGGGATAAAATAGGAATTCAGGAAATTAAATATACTAACCGCTTCCAAAAAATTAGGGACGTGATTTTGTATTGATCACGTCCCCATAATCAAGCGATTCACTTTTCCTTTTTCTCTCTTCCTATTTGAACCTGCAAATTATTCAAATATGGCATGAGAATCGTGCAACAATTAATGAAAAGTATACAATTACACTAAACTAACTATACATTAAAACATTACTAAGTATACATAAATAATTAACTAAGTATACAATTACACTAAACTACCTGTACATTAAAACTTTACTAAGTATACGAAACATTTAACTAAGTATACAATTACATTGAACTAACTATACATTAAAATAATACTAATTATACAAAAATATTTAACTAAGTATACAATTACACTTTGAATTACTTATATAATTAAGTATATGATTCCATTGAACTAAGTATACAAGTCCATTTGAACTAAGTATACAAATTCACTAAACTACTTATATAACTAAGAATACGATTCCATCAACCAAGTATACAAATCCACATTTGAACTAAATATACAATAAAAATGATGACTAAGTATATAAGTCCACCGAACTAAGTATACAATAAAATGACTGTTCACAAATATGGCGGAAAGAATTATCAATTTTGAAAAAAATGATTGAAGTTGATGATTTTTTCTCCTAAAAATCGGGTAAATCGAAAAGGTAGGATTATGTTTCCTTAAAAATAG
Source organism: Rehmannia glutinosa (assembly GCA_016081115.2). Classification (NCBI taxonomy): domain Eukaryota; kingdom Viridiplantae; phylum Streptophyta; class Magnoliopsida; order Lamiales; family Orobanchaceae; genus Rehmannia; species Rehmannia glutinosa. The sequence continues at coordinate 105,880,662 of CM071936.1, forward strand.
CTAAAACCGTCCAATTAACATAACTAATTAAATATAAAAGTACAATTATACCCTTATATGCCTAAATTAACTAAAATGATCTACACCATCCAAAATTTTAAATCAATAGTCCATAAGTGTTCTTATGGACTAACCCTAAAGGGATTGGTCTCATTTGAACCAATCCTAGAATATTGACTTATAATCTATTTAGAATTGTGGATTCTAAATAAGATAGAAGATTGACTAAAGGACCATATCTCGTTATTTCTAACACTATATTTCGGCCCCTTCACAAATTTGGAAAAGGAATTCAAGCCAAAATCAATTGACAATGCTTTTCGGTCATCACCTTGCAATTGAAAAGAAAGTTCAATTCTATTTTTTCCTATGAAGAATCAATTGCAATAATAGTCTATTTGGCCCATTCTTGAGATTGCGCAATTTTCCGAGCGTCTTTGATTGAAGATTGTTTTGTCTTTTCGTGTTATGAAATTTAAGTATTGGTGGTCTAAATTTAAGCCTTGTTCGATTCCCTTCCTATTCGATTAGCTTAATTCTACTATCTCCCGAAATTTGAGTGCATCGTAGGAAAATTATAGTTAGGAACTTAAATTTATTATTTGGATGTTCGGATACTAGTATTGATTGAGAGCATCGAATTTGAAGATCATGGTGTCTACGAGATTCAAGTATTCAAATGATTACGAAGAAAAAGCAAAGAACAAGAAATCGTCGAAAGAGGTAATTTTTTTATTCTTCCTTTAGTAAGAATAAATTTAATTTGCACGATCTGTGTTCTTGGAGGTGATTTTTTTCTCTCTCTTGGGAAATGCGCGTCCTTTATGTGGGGGTGGGTTACCATGGTTGTGGTCCTAGGTTTTCAACCTCGTACATCTCTGCCGCTACACTATTTTCTATATGTTTGCATTAGAATCTTCCGTGTGTGCATTTATGGAGGTTTATGTGCATTTAACTCTTCCGTAACTGTTATGATGTGTCCCCTCCTTTAGTGCTTTCCCTAGCTTGTGTCCTTCCCTTCCTTATTTCTTTTTTCTTCTTCGAATATTCCCTCTGTTTTTACTTGTATCTTCTCCTTTTCTCACCCATGTTGTCTTTTTGTTTTGTTTCTTTTTGCAGTGCTTTCTTGCTCTTATGAAGTTAAGTTGTGATTGAGAGTGGTTTTCTGAAGATGGTGAAGATTTGGAGTGTAAGCTCCAAACTTCTCGCTTATCAAGAGGAAAAATTGGTAATAAACTTAAATCTTGAGGATATTAAAAACAATGTGAAAGAATGTAACAAAAGTTTGTTTGGAAATATTGGTGGCTTGAAAAAAGTGAACTTTACGGGTCTAAAGAAAACATTATGCCTCATATGGCCGACGGAGGAGCAGTTTACTATACGGGAAATGGATTTTAATTTTTTCCGGTTTGTGTTTGCTTCTTCGGAAAAGATAAGTGCGAAAGATGGTATAATTTGGACCTTTGATAACCAGTTCATTATCCTTGGAGAATGGTGAGGGTTTAAATAAGTTTAGTACAACCTTCAAATAAGTGGAACTTTGGGTTCAAGTGTGGAACATTCCAACACATTGGTGAGCACCGAAGTTGGTATGAAAATAGGCAAATCCTTCTCCCAAATCGGAGACATTGTCATTAGGAAGGGGCAATGCAAAGGTAGATTTACGAAGTTGCTTGCTCTTTGTGAAGATGGATAAACCTTTGATGAGAGGGGTCAAACTATCTGCGGGAGGGGATCTTTGTTATAATTGATTTTAAATATGAAAAGCTTACCAATGTGTGCTTTTATTGCGGGGTTATCGGTCATCTTGATAAGGTGTGTGAAACTAGAAGGAATGATGTTATTAACAACTCCCTGGTAGAAGGACAATATGTAGATTAGATTAAAGCTTGATTTCTCCCTTACCTCAGAATCGCAAACCTAATCTCCCAAGTGAACCAACCGGCTCGGCCATACCGATAGCAATCCAAAACTTTCCTTAAGTAAAGAGCTATCATTAACCAAACACCCCACTCTCCCACCAACAAACAACCCCTCACTCAAACCTTGCCTCCACGCTATTTCATGAGATATGTGTTCCTAATCCCTCACCAAACCCCTCCTTAAAAACTATTTACCATTCCAAATGTGATACCCAAACCATTTATGTCCATAACCTAATCCCGAGAATAGTCCAATCCTAAAGAAACATGAGTGGCTAGCAATTTTTTTGCTATGATTTCGATGTATAGGTCCCAAGGGGTGTGAGTGTAAGGTTTAGAAGGGGGTTGAATAAACCTTACCAACTTTTCGATTTAGTCCTTTTAAGATAGTTCGAGTTAATACTTCACCTACGTCCTTGATGGACAACTAAGTTAGTTAACCCAGAGTTAGCCACTCAACAGACTGATCGATTTGTTGATAGAATAACTCACCGCTTAGTCTAAGGCTTAACTCAACCGTGATATGTTTTATTGGAAGACTTAACACCCTTGAATTTGGTTTTAACACTTGATTTTAGCACTTTGTTCCGACGCCCGAAATGGCATCGTGTCTCTCCCCGTCGGAATGCCTCCATATTGTTTGGTATGTCCATTATATGGGCATCCATTTTTCTTTCAATCTGCATCATCTTTGCTTCTACTATTTTCCTCTTCTCGGGCATGGGCACGGAGAATGTTGGAGCGACAGAGTCATTTGGAAGTTTGTTGATTATGTCACCGTGACAAGTCCTTGTTGAGGGTTCTAGCAACCATTAAGGTCATGTCTTTCGAACCTTCCCCGAAATGATTTTCCCTTATTTTCTTTTCTGTTCTTTTGTCTTTGCTTTTTGATTGTCCGTCCTTTTCGGCCGCGGATCCTTTCAACGCGTCTTTAGGTATTCCTCTTCCCTTTTTGGCATCATCAAAGGAGAGAAGAACCCCTGGAAACATGCCGGCAAGCATAAAATCTAGATGGTGATATTTGAGTTTCGCTTGGACTCTCATTGCGGAGTATTTCGAAATTCGAGCGGGTGGCTTTCGATTTGTTGTTACCAACTTCATTTCAGCCATCAAGGTGAATTTGGTATTCATGTTTTCTTCCACTTTCGCAGGTTCTTTTCGATGAAATTCACGCAGTTATTCCATCTCTCGTGGTATGAGATTCATGCATTCTATCAATGTTTTCTTGCATTCTTTTCTTCATATCGGCGTTATCGGCGCTCCGGATCAAGCATCTTATTGTACAATGCTTTGAAGTATCGAACTTGTTCCACACATATTGTTTGATGTTGTTGCCACCATTCCCAGATCGACTACTATCCCACGCAGACGGTGGTAAGATTGGCATCTCTGTTATCCGACCTCATGTCGGGGAGGCCTGGTGCCTTTCCATCTTCTCTATTTCTCGCAAAGATTGCTTTGAAGACTTTTCTAACCTCGCAGTCACCTCTCTGTCTCGGTGGCGGCCAGCGTCGAAGTCGAAATCTCTTCTGAACGATGGTATCGTGGGAAGAATGGATCTGGTCTATGGAAACGTTGTTGATCTCTTTCTAATTCGTCATCAAGAGCGGCTCTCTAGTGAGAAGGGGAACGTTGCTTTGAAAGCATCATCACGGACATAGGGAATCATTCAACGGTAACTCGAGGCCGTGATGTGCCTGGTTGTGTCGATCTCTGCTGCACTTTGGGAGCTGCGCAATTGATCGTGATTGGTGGGGTCTGTTGTGGTATAGACCCATTTGGTTGAGCCTCATTTGTCTCTTAACAATGACTTCATCGGTCTCGTTGGTGTTCCTTGTTCGGTTGTCTGGTCCTCGGCCGTATCAATGGCGTCATCGGAAGATGATGAGATTTGGAGAGGTGGCTCATCATCGAAATTGAAAGTTTGGCGAGTAGCCTTAAGATCGGACTTACTCGTGCTTGGGAGAACATCCTCAGCTGAGTCTGTTGGATTTGCAGTGGGGGATGACTCAGCTTCATCTTCACCTTCAGATCCCAGAAATGTTACATCAGGATTGTCTTGGGAATCATGAAGAGCACTTATCTCCTTCTCAGATGCATCAATGATAGTAGGAGGGATGTTCTGTGCTTCTGTCTCTTTACCCCGGGAAGTCTCAACCTCCCGTTGGCCTTCACTACCTCCTGCAATCTCAACTGCAGCGAGGCCTTGGACAATCCCTTCGACAGACTCAACTGTCTTAGGGTCTTCAGAGGTGGCATCCACTGGAGTCTCAACTCCATGGATTGCACTTTCATTGCCCAGAGTGTTAACTCCCAGGGCAGATCCCTCATGTGCCTCTGCTTTGTTTCAACATGACTTCATTGGCCTTCGTGAGCAATTGGCACTTCACCGAGAGGCGATCTCAACTGTTTGAGCCTCGTCAGTGACAACTTGATGTGTATATGTCCATTTTTCCATTTCCACTTCGCCTCTAAGATTCGTTGTGGAGTCGGTTTGCGAAAGATTCTCCGACCTAGTCATAGTGGAGAGAGTTTCCCGGAATGGGGTCACTCTTCTCCGGACTCGGCCGTTTCTGTGAGTTGTCACGTTGGGGCGGTGGTAAAACACCTTGATGAGGGGTTGGCTCGACTTGGGTCCCCAAGTTCCCGTTTCATCGCCCGATTCCTTAATGCCTTCATCGAGTGAGCGGGGAAGTGGTAGCAACAACAATGGTTGCAATCCGCACCACTCCCATAGGATCAATCTCCATTTGTGATTTGGAAGATTCCCCAGGCCCTTCCACCATTGCATTTGCTCATGTAGGATCCTCGGATTCCCGCATGGCTTGCTGCATCTCCAATTCTTGATGGCAGCCCAGAGTCCAAATCCTCATCGCTCTCGACAAAGATATCAAGGTGTGGATGAGTATGATCGTGGTTCTGTTAGAGGGCGATATTGGCTTTCTCACGAGCTTGACTTCTCTCGCGATCTCTCATTCTCCTTGTCTTTGAAGATCTCGCAAGATGTCCGTGCGAGTTTTCTTCATCAAGTGCTTGACCCATGTGGTCAAACCGGAAGTTCAACAGCTTCTTCTTCTTCTTCAATAAACTCCGGTCTTTGGAATCGTTCCCTTGATCGACTCGGCTTCCACTTCCTCCATTCTTGCAGGCAATTTTGGATGTCCTGGATATGGTGGGGATATGATCATCACATCATCATCTTCTTTATCATCATCTCCTGTTGCCCTTCCTTTTCGGAATAGAAGGCAAATGCACTCACGCTCAACTCCTTGAAAGATCGTGACAGTGGAGATATAGTCCTATCGCTGCCAGGAGATTCCATTGTCTCACCGCTCCTTGTTCTTGATTTGTCCCGTCATACTGGGTCTTCGACTTGCCTCTGCTGATCGGCTTCAGCAGAGACTTTGGCGATTGCATCAATAATCTCTGGAGACTCTACTTCTCGGCTATTTTCGTGATCTGTTCAGGTGAGTGGCGACTCATTTGTTTTCTCAAGCTCGATCGCTTGAAAAGTCTTCTCCTTTTGGTCCTTACCGGAGGAATTTCTGGTTCGGATGCGATTTCCTCCGAGTCCAGGGGCGGCGGGGCGTGCTTCTTTTTTTTCGAGGAGTGGCTTTCTAGGCTTGTCCTTCCTTCTTTTCTTGACAAGGAGAAGGTATTTGAGGTTCTTTCTCATTTGTGGGGGGGGGTGTGACTCGAAGGCAGGGCGGAGCATCTTTTGTTTTCTTTTTCTTTTTCGCAGGGGCCTTTCTTCACTGCGGGGCAGCTTTCTTCTTGAGAGGGGAGGAGATAGTTGTTTCTTCAGGGTCGGTGATTCCCCCTCACTTGTGTCCGTTCTCTTGGCATAAGCTCTCTCTCTCGTGCTCCGAGAGATTTGATCGGAACATCGTTTTGTTAACATGGAACATTTTTTCCATGTGGGAGAGGAACACCTTTCACCTCCATCAATGGCCAATCTCCAGGCCATATCCCGAGGATCCTCAGGAAGGATCCATCCGCTTGAATGACTTATTCCCAATATTTTGGCAGTCTCGTTGTATACAAACTCATTGATTTACCTTCTTCTTCTTCTTCTCTTCCATGATCGCAGCCATCACGATCACTTAGTTTTGACACCGGTGGTTAAACCTTCCAAATTTGATGTCTACGACTTGGCAACAATATCCAAACTTGTGGTAATCTTCTTTCAAAGAGCTTGACTTCTTGTCCGTGTGTAGACAACCTTCGCAAAGATAGTCGGGTTTGGCCACTTCCTTCCATGCCGGCCAGGTTTACGTCGGCCTCATATATCTTGGCACTCCTTCCGCCAAGAAAGCAAAGGTGCTCTACCAAATCCTTAGCGTGATTGTGAATTCTTTCCGTGAACAAAGGACTTGATGCCTCGTCGTGAACTTCAAAGGCGTTCACATAGAATCGTGCGACCTCCTCCATGTAGGTCATTTGGTACTCCATTCGAGAAAGTGCTTCAACCTGGATTTCTCCATTTTCTCAAGAATTTTCTTCACAAGGGTTTCGTCGAGCCCTTGTTTGATCATTCTTCAAAATCCACGGTAGAACCAAAGTGTGGATTTGTTTCCCCAACTTGACAAAATCGTGTGTAGATGCCATTTCTTGAAGCTTTTTAACGAAACTTTTAAAAAGAAAGCTTTGAGACTCTATAGGGTTTCAAGAGAAAACTTTCTTGCTTTGCTTTGGAGAGAGATGAACAATTTGTGTAAAGTGAGAGAAAAACGGACGAAATGGTATATGTATGGGTTATGAAAGGACGTGCGGATGGTTTTTGAAATTTGATCAAGATCAACGGCTCAGATTTTGCACGCCGATTAACATTTAATTTCTCGCATTTAATGCGGCAGCATTTATATCCAATCATAAGCTTAGTATGCAGCTTTTGACTGTACACGTCATAATTATGCTGACGTCATTCTTAAAAACATTCCCGCTTAGCAGAAACGATGCATTTTTGCCACTTCGCTCATAGCCGACTCGGCTTGCTTTAGCCGATTCAACTCTTCTTCTTCTCTCCATTCACATCGTCACTCAATTGTCACCAACTCGTTGCGGTGACTTTCGACTTTCCGATGCGGTTGATTCACTTTATTGTTTCAAGAGCTCCGCTCTTTTCCCATCTTTTCATGTTCCATCTCTTTTCTTTGAGTCTTCTGAGTGTCAACTCAGCTCAATTAACCCTAATTCATGCTTGAGTTCTTCAAATCTTGATTCACATAATGGTTTTGTGAATATATCACCTAATCGCTTATCGGTTGAGATGTATTCCAAAGTGATGTCCTTTTTTTCAACATGGTCTCTTATGAAATGATATCTCGACATCAATGTGCTTTGTTCTTGAGTGTAACACAGATTTTGAGTGATTGCAATTGCACTTGTGTTATCACACATGATTGGAATTTCCTTTTCTTCAACTTCATAGTCTCTCGGTTGTTATCTCATCCATAAGACTTGGGTTATCTCATCTATGTATTCGCTTCGGTGTGGATGTGGCTATTGAGTTTTTGTTTGAACCAGAAATTAACCTATTTCCAAGCATTTGACATGTATCAAGTACTTTTCTGCCACTTACATCAACATAGTCGAGAATCAATAACCAATTAGCTTGAATTCATCTTCCTTTTTTGGATACCATAAGCCAACTTTCTTGGCCCCTTTAAATATCTCAATATTCTCTTCTGTGGCTTTCTTTAGAGCGATTGAAATCTTGCACATACACCTACAACAAAGGTGATATCGCCTACTTTGTGAGATAGAGCATTCATCCAATGAGTGCTCAGATCTTGTTTGATCCATGCTTGCCATCCGCATCCATATCCATTTTGACTTATGTATTCATTGGTATTTTCAAAGACTTCTCTTCCATACCAAATTTCTTCATTAATTCTATGGTGTACTTTGTCTGACTTATGAAGGTTCCATCCTTCACTGTTTTACTTGGAGTCCTAGGAAGAATGTCGCCTCTCCCATCATGCTCATTTCAAATTTGCTTTGCATTAGGTTTGAGAATTTATCACACTTCTCTTTGTTTGTGGAACCAAAAATAATGTCATCCATATATATTTGAACAAGCGTATACTCTTCCCATCTTGCCAAGAGTGTTCTATCTACTTTGCCTTTTGTGAATCCGTTCTCGATCAGAATTGTGATAATGTATCATACCATGCTCTTGGTGCATGTTTCAATCCATATAGAGCTTTCTTGAGCTTGTACACTTTATCTCCAAAGAGTCTTCGCTCAAATCCTCGGAGGTTGTTCAACATATACTTCTTCTTCCAATAATCCATTCAAGAATGCACTTTTTACATCCATTTGATATACAATAAAGTTCTTGTATGCAGATAGGCAAGAAACATCCTTATTGCTTCTAATCTTGCAACAAGGGCAAAAGTTTCATCAAAATCTATTCCTTCTTCTTGGCAATACCCTTTGGCTACCAATCTTGCTTTGTTTCTTACCACGTAACCTTCTTCATTCATTTTGTTTCAAAACCCATTTTGTACCAATAACATTTTGATGAGTTGGTCTTTGAACCAATTCTCATACCTTGTTCTTTTCAAACCGATTCACTCTTCTTGCATGGCTTGAATCCAATGTGTGTCATCCAATGCTTGTGTCACATCTTTTGGTTCTATTTGAGAGATAAAACAAGTGAACATCTTGTTGAGCTCGGATCTGGTTCTTGCACCTTATCTTACATCTCCAATGATTAGGTCTCGTGGATGTTCTCTTAGCCATCTTACATCGAGGATGGAACAAGTCGGTGGGTTCGATCTTCTTGTAGATGTGTTGTCTTGAGAAGCTCTCTCATTGTCACTTAGTCTGCAGATTGTCCAAATTGTCTTTGAGATTCAAACTACCTCTTCTTCATCTTGGTTAATTGTTCCACTTGACTTCAACATAGGGACATTTCGCATGGTTGGTCGATTCACTTGTCACCAACTCTTCAATGTCTTCTTCATTTACCTTGGGTTCATCAAACACCACATGGATGGACTCTTTCGTAACCATTGTCCTCTTGTTGAGCACTCTATAGGCTTTACTTTCGGATGAGTATCCCAAGAAGATACCTTCATCACTTTGGCATCAAAAGCCTTTAAGTTGTCTTCGCCATTATTATGGATGAAGCATTTGCATCCAAATATTCTAAAATATGCAACATTTGGCTTTCTCCCGTCCAAATCTCATAGGGAGTTTTTGTCATTTTGTCTATTTATCATGCATCTATTTTGAGTATAACATGATGTGTTTATGCTTCAACCCAAAATATTTTAGCGACCGCTTCACCTAACATGGTCCTTTCTCGCTTCTTTGAGAGTTTCGTTCCTTCTTTCGTAATTCCATTCTCTTTGTGGAGTCCTTGCTGCAGATAGTTCATGAGCAATACCATTTTCAACACAATATCGAAGTTATTATTCCATTGACAAACTCAATTCCTCGTCCGATCTTATTTTAATGATGGTTTGACTCTTCTCATTTTGAATTCTCTTCATCACCGTGGTAGCTTCGCAAGGTTTCTTTTTCTTCTTACACATGAAAATTGTCCATGTATATCTTGAATAATCATCTACTACCACCAAGGTGTATTTCTTTCCACTTATGCTAGCTGGTTCAACTGACCAAATAGATCCATATGTAGTGTGCAATATTCTTGTTGAAGATGGGTGTGTCTTTTCTTTGAACGATTATTTGATTTGCTTTCCCATCCGGCATGCATCACATACACTCTCCTTCTTGTATATCGAGTCCTGAAGTCCTTCTACAAGATTACTTCTTGCAAGTTTGTTAATTGTTTTGAAATTCAGTGACTTCTTGTGCCACAACCAACTTGATTCGGGTTGTGCTCTTTGCTAATAGACAAGTGTTTGGTGTTGTAGTTGACCAATCCACCACATACATGTTCTTTTTGTCCGCATCCTTGTAGCACTACTTCATTAGATCCAGTGTCCTTTATTTGGCATACACCCATGTTGAATTCAACATTATAGCCTTTGTCACAGAGTTGATCGATACTTAGCAAATTGAAGTTGAGTCCTTCAACATATGCAACATCCGTGATTTCTAATCCATTTTTCTTGATGGATCCAATGCCTCTTATTTCTCCCCGGAGCTTCATTTCCTCCAAATATGACCTTTGCACCTCTAACCTCCTTGAATTTTGATAGATTTCTCTTGTTTCTCGTCATGTGTCCGGAACAACCACTATCCATGTACCAGGTTCCTTGGTACTCGTTGTTCCTTGAACCCGCAATCAAGGAATTTAGTTTTTAGGTACCCATACTTGCCTCGGGTCCCGAGGGGTTAGTGTTGTAAGATGATCCAACCAACCTATAGCCAAAATTTGATTTGATCTGCCATAATCATAATTTACTTTGGGGGTTTGCCATCTATCGCCTCTTTTGCCAAAGGGTAGTTGTGATACCTCTCCGTGTGTAGTGCTTGGGTGCATATGTGTGTCGAAGATAGCTCTTTTGCCTTTGGAATGGCCTTTGATGAGTTCTAGGCCTTTGCCATCTGGCATGTATTCCATAGATTTTTGCTAATTTTTCACATTGTACCAATCAACTTGGCTTGATAGTTTCTACCATTCCCATCATATGTGTTCCTTTTATAGAAAAGGGTTTTTGGTAGCTCTGCTTTCTTCTTTACAGGTATTTTCTGTTTGGAATTTGCTTGAGGAACTCTGGGTTTCTTCTCACCGCCCTCTCAAAGATACTCAACTTGTTGTTTTCCTTTTCCTTTATAACCAAGGCCAGTTTGGTTGTGATTGTGCTTTGGAATGAATGTGTGCACCATTTGGAGTTTTGGATTTTGAGATGTTTCATTGCTTAAAGATCCTTTTTCCAAAATCACTTTGGGAGCTTGACTTAGCATAGAGGAATTAAATCATAAGCCTGTCTTGTCTCCACATTCTCTTTGGCTCATAATAAGATCATCCAAAGATTTAGATGCCTTAGTGAATGAGGCAATCACATTTTTGAGGTCATTTTTCCTCTTTTCTATAGCAGCTATCTCTCGCTATTAACTTAGCATTTTCAGCCTTTATTTCTTTATTCTCATCGCCTATGTGACTCGTAGTACTCGGCCCTTAGTCAGTTTGTGAGTTTTCGCTTTTGAGCAGTCGTTTTCCTCATTTAGCAAGTGTGTGCGAGGATTTAATGTGCTCAAAGTCTTTCATCATTTTGCCTAATGAATCATAAAGATTAGTGGGTGATGAAGTGTGTGTGTCACAATCACTATCACTAGTGTCCGAGTGAGATGAGTTAGAGTGTACCTCATCTTCTTGGTCAAAGTTGGTCTTGTTCTTTGGCCATTAAACATATCAAGGCTTCTTCTTCGAGTCACTTGAGTAGTCGCCTTCACTATTCTCCGAGTTTGTTGTGTCTTTTGATTTGCCTGTCTCGCCAGCTTCTCTACAGCCCAACATTGCCTTTTTCTTTTTCTTGTCTTCTTTCCTCGAAGACTCTTCTTTCTCTTCATTCCTCGTATTTGTTGACTACAGGATATGGACAATCAATGGCATAGTGGCCTGGTTGTCTCAGGTTCCAAAGATAGATTCTCAACTTTTTGTTCAGCTCTTTCCATTCTCGGATTTTCGGCTCTTTGGTACTCGACCTTTTGATGCTCGGTCTTTTGGGTGTCCTGTCTTCCTTGACTTGGATGGAACCGAGTGTCTTCTCGGAGGATTGACCTTTGCCTTTCTTGTAATTCTTGTTGAAGAACTTGTTAAATCTTTTAACCATTAAGGCAATCTCCTCCTGGTTGATGACTTCTTTGCCTTCACTCTTTTCCCATCCTTGACTATTAGAGCAGCTTGTTTTGGGCACAAACTGCCTCTTCTTGGTCTTTTTCTTTTTCACCAAATTCGTAGGCTTTGAGATCCGAGAATAGCTCATGGTTGAATGTTTTTGATAGGTCCATGGAATGCCTTAGGGCCATGACCTTCATTTCCCACTCAGTGGAAGACTTCTTAGAATCTTCATACACATTTCCTTTCGTGTATATTCTTTTCCAAGTGCGTATAACTCATTTGTAATTTCGTGAATCGAGCATCCAGTTGATCCAGGTTTTCTCCCGCAAGCATTTTAAAGTTTTCAAATTTTTTTTTACAAAGAACAAATAGCTTATTTTCTTTGACCGCTCAAAGCCTTCACAAATCAAGGTTAGCTTATCCCGCATTTCTTTGGCCGTCTTGCATGATTTGACTTTGTTGAACATAGCTTTGTCCAAAGTCTTGTAAAGGATGTCCTTGGCCACATTGTCTAGGTTGTATCTTTTTCTATCATCATTTGTCCATTCATTTCCTGGGGTTTTTCAACCATAGTCTGGTCCGGGAGCAACATCCTCTTCTCCTTCACCGAGTGCTCTCCTTGCAGCTTGTGTTCACTTTTAAAATTTGTAGTGGCCCATCTTCTATTACTATTCACATTTCATCGTAATGCTTTGATAGATGAGCCTCAGATACGAATTTTCCAATCATCAAATTCCTCAATTGTGAACATAGGGATGCGTGTCAAATTTGCTTCCATGATAGTAACTTTCTTTGAATAAAAGAGTTTTGAAAGATCAAGTGCTAAAGCAAGCTTTGAAAGATTGAGATCTAGTTCAAGAACTGGTGTGGAAGACTCAATGAACCAACCGCCCGATACCACTTATAGGTCCCAAGGAGTGTGAGTGTAAGGTTTAGAAGGGGGGGTTGAATAAACCTTACCAACTTTTCGATTTAGTCCTTTTAAGATAGTTCGTAGTTAATACTTCACGCCTACGCCCTTGATGGACTAAGTTAGTTAACCAAACAGAGTTAGCCACTCAACGGACTGGGATCGAGTGTTGATAGAATAACTCGCCTACTTAGTCTAATGCTTAACTCAACTGTGATATGTTTTATTGGAAGACTTAACACCCTTGAATTTGGTTTTAACACTTGATTTTAGCACTTTCTTAAAAGTCAATTGATAGCAAATTTATCAAACCCAAATATAAAATAATATGCGCATTGAAGTGCTGAAATTTAAATGACACAATAAATTTTATAGAGGTTCAAGATGGGGTAATCTTTCTAATCATCTCTTCTCCAACTCCTGGAGGAATCCACTATGTATTGATCGAGTACAAAGTGGTTATCACCCGATGCAAGTCTTGATCACACACGGTGACTTGATCCTTTGGGACTCGATCCCGAGATGCCTTGGTCACACAAACGGGCAAGCGTCCGACTCAGCCTTCTTCACGTGGCAGGCCGCTTTGCTTTACTATCATCGCTCACTTGCTCAAGTTTCTTGGATTTGATCACGAAGCCCTCCAAGAACTTTAAGATCGGTTCGACTTGAACCTTTCTACAATCCCTCGTGGAATGTAGACCCCTTTGATTCTTCAAATATTTCCTCTTCAACTCGATTGAAGTCGTCTTTCCTTCATAGGTAGGTGTTGGATTGATTTCCTTGAAGTTTTTGGCTTGAGGATTAAGCTTGAATGATTTGAGAATATTTTGTAGGTTACAACTCAATTGATAGCTTGAATGTTCGTAGTCTCGTTAGTCAAGGTAACCTCTCAGAACTACTTCTCAAATTGATTCATCAGCCTTTTATAGTGTTCTTTTGAAAATCGCCTGTTGAAGAGATAGACTAATTTTCAAAAGATATTTGTGGTCGTTGGCTTGTCTTGTTGCGATCCTTGAAATTGACATTTCCTCGTATTGAATGAACCTTCACTTTTCGTAGTTCGACACACAAAAGATGCTTCCCATTGATTTATTCCTCTTGCACGCTTCGAACGAGCACTTTAAGAAATGCAAGATGGAAGTATTACTTATTTAAGTAACTTTCTTGACTTCTCGTGCAACGGATCCTTTTCATTGTCTTGACTTGATCGTAGTTCTTTAACTTCCTGCAGATGACTTTGAGTCAACTTCTAATCATTGGGTGACTCATCCGTCACTTCAATTTGAGACTTGGCTATCTTGGGTTGGGACTTGACCGATACTTTTCACAAACCGCATCTCAATTGATACTTCTCCAATGAGTTCTGTCTTTCTTCCTTGCCATACTCGGTTGTATCACAAATGAGTCTTCATTCTAGTCTTTAGTTGACTTCTTGCATGTTTAGGCATCACGACTTAACTCACTCGAACAACCCTATCTATTACAATGCAAATTACAAAGAAAATGGGGTGCCAACTTTCTAGTCTAAGTTTGACATGGCATTCATCAAAATCTAAAAATAAATTTCCCAACATGATGAAGCCACCGTGAATGATCCATTGTATGTCCCAATCCAACCGAAGTGCCAGAGTTCATCTAAACGATATATCCAATCTATCCATAGATATGAGTATGGAAACATCCGGTTTTGAGCCTAACAATTCTCCAAAGTCATGGTGTCGTAGGAAATTACATGAGTCATTGGCCTCATCCGAGTCGGGAAGAGTTGGATGAACGTTAGGAAAATTGGAACGAAGAGGAAAATCGATTGATAGAGACAAAGAAAATTCTGCAGTAAAATATTGAAAGAGGCATCAAAGTTGTGAAAAAGGAAAACGAATGATGCTAAAGCATCTTGGTGGAGGTAGCCAACCATAAGTGGCCCCTAAGTAATCAATGAGAGTAGATGTGTAGAATTGTAGAGGTTTAGGAGGACCTCTACTATTTCCCGATTGAAGGAATCATGGAGATCCTACTTCCTGCATTTTTTATTTCTTTGTGAAGTTAAGAAAAACTTGCTTTTGTTAAAACCGTGGTTAGGAAGATGGCGATTGAGGATAGATGGTATAGTGTGGAACCTACAGGATTGGTGGTGGTGTCCTTGTCTTGTGGAATGAGAATGTTAAGATTATCCAAATTTTCTCAAATAACTTTTCTATTGAAATTGAATATAACATCAAGGAAAATGGGGTGATAAATTTTTGGATAATATTCATTTATGCTAGCATTGACCCTTTTGAGAAGAAGATAGTGGGAATTTTCTAAGATGGCTAAGTGTAAATGGGGGGATATGTGGTGCATGGTGGGGACTTCAATGATATTTATAACCATGAAGAGAAAAAGGGGGCAGAAAGAGAAATATAAACTTCAATGATTTTAACTCCTTTATTTCAAACCTTGGTATTTTAGAGATTAAATGGAAAGGGAATTGCTTCACTTGGGATAAGAGAGAGAGAGAAGGTTTTGTAGAAGAAAAGTCGGATAGAATTTTGAGCTCTCTTAGGTGGCATAAGTTGTTTCCTACAAAAGTGGTGGATAATATCTTTAGAAGTGCCTCGACTATTCTTTACCCTTCTTAAATGTTCTTCCCGATATCAATATTCCCCGTAAAAAAAGATTCTACTTTGATAAGAGGTGGCTACAGAAGAGAGATACGGTTGAAGTGATCACTCAACCTTGGAATCAGCCCACAAGAAGTATCTCTAATGTTCCAACTTCATAATCGATAAAGGAATGTAGAATCGGACTTCTCAAATGGAGTAGCTCCTTTAAGACAGAATCGCTAAGAACATTAGTCAATTCTCAATTGCTCTTGAAAACCCTAGAAAGCAAGGGGACCATAGAAATTGGAATGAATGAAATTCTTTGAAGAGTAGATTGGAGGTGGAGTATCGATTTGAAGAGCATCATTGGCAACAAAATCTCGGGTTACTTTGTTGAAACATGGGGATAAAAACACCAAGTTTTTTCATGCTTTTTATTTGCAAAGAAGGAAAAAGAATTGTATTGGCCGATTGGTTAAGGAGAACTATGTGGTGTGAGAGACTAATGAAGATATTGAGCGGGAGGTCCGTGAATTTAATAAAGGCTTTTTTCTCAAGGGGGTGCAGAGAGGTAATCTTGGTCGCGTTTTTAATGGAATTCCACTCTAAATTACTTGTGAACTCAACTAGAGTCCGATTGCACTTGTTGAGGAATAGGAGATAAAGAAAGCTCTTTTTGATATGAACCCTCAAAAGCTCCTGGCCCGGATGGTATGTCCCCTACTTTTTTCCAAAAATTCTAGAGTATTATTAACGAAGATCTCTATGCAGCTATTGTTAGTTTTTTTCTTATCCGGAAAATTTCTAAAAAATTGAATAATGCTCTTGTAACCCTTATACCTAAATGTCCTAACCATACTTTGATTTCTCACTTTAGACCAATCAACCTATGCAATGTGAGCTACAAAGTTATCTCAAAAATCCTTGCTAATAGAATCAAGCCTTGTCTACCATTTTGTGTCTCTGTGGAAAACTGCATAACTTTTATCGAAAGGTATATTCTTGATAATGTTGTTATTGCACAAGAAGTTTTTCACTTCCTTAATAGGCATAGATCGGGGAACAAATGTTTTATGGCCATTAAGTTAGACATGATGAAGGCTTATGATAGAGTTGAATGGGAGGGATTGAAGGTTGTCATGACAAAAATGGGCTCTACTCATGAGTTTGTTAACTGGATTGTCTCATGTTTGTCCTCATCTTCCTTGTCATTCAATATCAATGGGAAATCTTGTGGCTTAGTGATCCCTTCTAGGGGACTCAGACAGGGGGATCCCATTTCACCTTACCTCTTTCTTATTACTTTTGAAGTTTTCTCTAATCTCACTAAGTCTGCTGTTAGAGAGAACAGGTTCAAAGGCCTGAAAATCTCCAAAAATGGCCCATTTATCACACATCTCTTGTTTGCTGATGATTCTCTTATCTTTTGTGAAGCTAACACTTCTCCGGCTTGAGTGATTATAGATATTTTGGAGAATTATCATTTGCTTTCATGTCAAGAAGTGAACTGGGAAAAATCATCTATTTTTTCCAGCAAGAATTCAGCTGCCACTGCTCAAGAAGAATTTTGTCAGGCTTTTGGAGGGATTCAAAGGCACCAATATAGTAGGTACTTTGGACTACCATTGTCCATTGGAAGATCCAAAAAAGAAGCGTTTGACATTGTGATTGAGAAGGTACAAGCTAGATCATCGGCACCGAAAAATAAATTCCTATCTCCAAAGCAGTAAGGAAGTTTTGATCAAAGCGGTTATTGATGCACTAACAAAGTCTATGATATGGCTTGTTTCAAGCTTTCTCTAGGAACCTACAAGAAAATCGCCGATTTGCGGCTCGCTTTGGTGGAAGTCCAATAACAATTCTCAAAGACGGCATCCATCGGATGGCTTGGCAAAGATCTTGCTATGCCTAAAGAGCATGGTGGTTTGGGGTTCCATGATATTGTACTATTCAATAGAGCTTTGTTGGAAAAACACATGTGGAGGCTCATTACTTCCCCAAACTTATTGGTCTCTAAAGTCCTTAAGGGTAAATATTTTCCACAAGGGGGATTTTTGGATTTTATGAATGTTTTGCTTAGCCAAAATGCCTCATTGCTTTGGAGGAGTTGGATGGGGGTTCGAGAGGTTATGAAAATTGGTCGATTAGAGAGATTGGTGATGGAAAATCTACTAAGATTTGGCATTTTCCGGATCCCCAATACGGTGACTTCAAGCCTTACAATGTTTCTAATGTTACTCCCGAACATTGTTAGGTAAGTGAGGTTATTTCTTGGGGAGGGGGTGTTTGATTGGAACTCGAGTTTATTTGTAAAATTTTTAAACCCGAAGATAGTGCAAACATCCTAGAAATTAATGGCTTGAATTCGAATAAACGTGACAGATTTGTTTAGCTTCTTGAAAAGAAGGGACACTTTTTAGTTCAATCCACCTATGCAAGTTTGATTGTGAAGAAGATTGAGTGTTTGGATCCTGGCCGAGAGTAGTGAAGTCGGCTCTTTAATGAAAAAGTGAGAACATTTAATGAAACTGAATATCAAAGGCAAAATTAAACACTTTCTCTTGAAATATTTTTTAAACATTTTTCCAACAAATTGCAACTTGGGGAAAAAAGAATTGATATTGATCTTATATGCAAGTATTGTGGGGAAGGAAATGAAACAATTGAACACATTCTTTTCAATTGTGTAAGAGCCAAGCTTATTTGGGATGGATTGAAGACAAATATCGACTCCTTTTTGTTCCTAGTGGAGTAAGGTATGTTATCGTGGGGAAGGGGCTTGGGCTTATGATCGTATCCAACTCACACCATATATAATGTGGTGGTTATGGAAAACACAAAATTTGTGGATCTTTCAAGGTTGTTGGATGCCCGAGTTTGGAATAGTGGAAAGCAGTTAGGGAATGGAGGGAATTTCAAGAGGTGTGCAAGAAGACAAATGCTTTAGAAATCTTATGATTTAGTGGAGCTATGTTTTCTACCCGCTCTAATGTTGGCCGATCTTTTGTTTTTTCTGTCTTTTGCTTTTGTTTCATTCTTGGTTTGTAATAAGATTGATGTTAAGGCTATTGGGTTATCATGCTTTGTGCATTGTCAATAGTTTTAGACCATCGATCTTGGGGTGTTGTTTTGGTTGGTGTCTATTTTTCTTTGTCTGCATTTTAGGGCATTTGTATAATGTCTGCTCTTGGATTGTACTTGGAAGGATTTCTTTGTTTCCAAGATAATCTTTGATCATTTCGGTGAGTGAAAATTAATACACGAAGGTAGCCACATAAATGGGCATTATGTAAATATTTTGTAAAGGGAGATGAAAGACTTTTGCCTTATCCCATATGGAATACAAATCATTGTTTATCCTAGTTTATTTACTAGAATGTGTTATATGTTGTATAAACTATAACACAAGTGGATGATCACAAGTGGGCCACACGCGCGCAAGATGCCCGCCCGGCCCAACCTCGGCCTCGGGCTTGGGCTTGGGCTTGGGCATAGGCAGCTCGTGCTCGTGCCTTGGGCTCGCCGACCCTATATTGGGCCCCGGTCAGGTAGGTGTCCATTCGTGTGATGTTAGAGTGATTATCTAAAGAGAGCCCACTACTTGTCTGTTATGGAGAGTGGGGTGTAACATTTGGGATGTTACAATTGGATTAATGCCCACTACTTTGTTATCTCCCGCAGTGTTGGTTGGCTATATATTTATTGTTGTGCATTGCAGATTTTAGACGTAGAAAATTCATAGCATTCCATACACCTCAAAAGCAATTTCTCGCATTCTACACATAAAGTCCAGCAACCAATCTTCAACATCTTCTAGTTCGAAGGAGCTTGTGTGTTAGTGGTGCTACTACACAGAAAACGTAAGCCGTTTCATCTTTGGAAGCAATACGTCAGACCGTGAGCACAAGCCGGGACGTAATTGCTTTGCGGAAAGAGATTCGTCTCAACTTGGCTTCTGAAAGTTCTACTTTTGTAATAGCTAATTCAGTTTCTTGTAATGTTCAGTTTCTGTAATTTGCAATTTTGAAGGCATTCCCGATCCTCGTAACATTGTAATCAACAAACTTTCCATTTTCGGGAAGGCCCTACAATTTTAGTCAAGAAAATTAATAACCCAATTTCTTTGAATTTTTATGCGAGAAAATTTAGCTAATTGAGTTCTTCAAACCGCTTCTTGACGAAATTTCACATTTGATTTAACCAAATTTATAAAATGAACACCAAACCTAATATAATTTGTTTTAACCGAACATTTTTGGTTTCTTCGTTAACCGAATTTTTTTAATTAAATATATAAAAAATTATTACAAAATAGATAAAATTACAAATGTACATTTTTACCTTTTTATTTTGTAGTATGGTATTGGTAAGCCAAAAAATAAATAAAAAGTATTATAAAAATGAGAAATAATTATAAAATATTTTTAAAAAAATGTATAAAATATATAATTAGGTTTCCAGTTTTGTTGGGGTGCAAAATCGTAATTTTATTTCTTTTTATATAATTATGTCATTATTTATTAATTATTCACTCATGAATCTTCATAATTGGGTTCAAATATTATCAATTGACCCGCTCAAACCGTTATTGAGCAGCCCATGAGGCTCAGTTCAACATTTACGGTCTACGAAGCTCAGTTCACCATTTATGGTCCACGGCTCGCTTAACCATTTACGACTCACGGTTTAAGCCTACACGCCCAAACGGCGACTTTACTATACCAAGCCCATCCAATGTATAAAATGTCACTCCATATTCATTTGTAAGTAAGTTCAATTATTTACCTCAATTACATTTATGTGCTCTAGATTTTTTTCTTCAGGCAGATGGGTCGGCCGACTTGAATGTCGAAGGGGCCTACCTAAGACAACCCTAAAACCCCTAGCCTTGTTGTGTATGTTATGGATGGGATCTCTTATTCCACATGTCATTTATCCGATGTAATGAAATAAGAGTGAAACAAAGAAAGTGGAATATGAAATCTTAATCCGTGTGTTGCAAGCTACTTCCCATCCAAAGATTTCATCAATTTCGGAGAAGAAGTTGGACTAATATTCGTAAACCTTAACTTGGAGCACCTGCATATTTAAGCAAAGATCAAGTTTTGTTCGGTCTACCAAAATCGAAACCGAATTTTGAAAAGAAAAAAATAAAGCCAAACCAAATTTCTATTACGTTTCGATTCGGTTCGGCCGATTAACCGAATTGTGAACACCCTATGCAAACTCGATGTAATTAATAATCAAACCAGATTCGCCCACTAGATTTGTTTACACACACCCATGTCTTTATCTGCTTACATTGTGTATTTTTGCAACACATACATTGACTCGCATAATATATGCACTCAAGTTGCTGCATTAAGAGTTTTTGGCAATTGTTTTGGTCCCTTTAAACTTAGCAACAATGATGACGACGACGACACTGCTTCTTCTTGTAAAATGTAGCCACATCAGCTACCATTTCTGTATTCTCAAAATCTCTGTTTTTAAGGAAAGGATTTATTTCGTCAGTGATTGTAATAGGGAAGGCAACATTAGATATGAAAATTTACAGTCTGACATTACCACATTAAGCCCAGTTCATTCACTTCTTTCTTTTTCAGGTGAAGAGAACTAAATCTCAGAAGTTATATTATATAAAATAAATATTGTAATGGTATATAATTATAGGGAGCTGAACGCCTGGTACAATTGCTGAAGACATGTTTTGGGTTATAATGCGTTTATTATATTCCCCACAAGCAAAGAAGGGGTAATACCGTGGAGGGTCTAGAGTCCCACATAGGATCAGAATGCTTTTAGAACAATTGAGGTGGAGACATAATGAGAAGAAAGTGCATTATGTTACATACTTACCTGGACTGGGTCAATGGGCGATCAATAAGGCCCATGGCCTAGGTTCGCAACCTCCATTGCACTTTGAGGGGTGCTCGCCAAGGTCGGCCCAAGTGGTCGAGCCACGTCATAATTTGTGGAAGCGGGGGCTGCGTTCGCGCCCCTACCCAATTTTAGTTTTAACTTTTAATTGAATATAATATGGATTTATATTTGGTTCATATGTTGTTGACAATGTTTGAATTTTGATGTAGGAATAACTTCGACTTTGTAATTGTTATTGATTTAAAAGTTAATTTCAGATATATCATTTTGACTAATTACAAAAGAACCTTAAAATGTTTCAAAATTACAAAAAAATATGTTAGATGAAATTAAAGGAATAACCATAATATTTTTATAAATGTTTTTTTTTTTAAATGTTTTTTATTTATGAATGGGAAAATATAAGACGAAATTAAATTTGCAATTTTCAAAAAATTTGTTTCGTTTATTTCGTAATTAGTCCAAATCTCGTAGTTTTATAATCATCCCTTGATTTAATGGAGGGAACTAAAACAATTAGCTTAGCTAGCATGTAAAGATAATCTAGTCATTTTAGTTCTTAACAATTTCTATAAAGCAATGGTCCGTAGGAAGCTTCCATGCCCTTCGCTTAGTCATTTTTTGCTTCTAACTAGTAAATGATCGCGGTGATGTGATGTCCGTCACGACACCCACGACGTGGAAGTTCGAATCTCCCGGTAACATGATGGAGGATGATTTCTTGTCACCGACTCGATCTAAAGTAGCTCAGACTCGACGGTTCACCTCATCCACGGCTCTTCAGGGCGGTGACAATGGGGGCTCTTAGGGATGGGGTTCATCCTTAACGAAGGAGACATTGTTACTATTTGCTAGGTATGGCTTCCTTTTCTTTCTATCCCCATTCATATTTTTATCGCTTAAAAGTAGAGATGGCAAAGCCCGATTGACCAAGCCAAGTAGCCTACATATACAGATGGAATGAGCTCCATTTAGTCCCCAAAAGGATCGGACCTACTTTGGCCCGGTCCAAATGGACCGACAAAAATGCACGTGTAAGTCGGATCGATCACAAAAATGTCGGGTCGATCGACTAGCCCAATCCATTGCCACTCTAGTTGCAAGTCTATAATTACATGTTAGATTAAATATATCTTCAAATTGTTTTGGAAGCTCTTACCAAATTTCCATTAGTTCGATAAACCAAAATGGCCGATCAATAGAAGAATAAATTGAAAGCTCGTTCCTTTCCAAACATGTTGCATATGTAGAACTCGCATTTTTGGCTCACAACTAATACATAAGAATATATTCCAGTCACAATTGGTGCATTGTATATAGGCTTTTGTTGACGTGAAAGCCCCAAAGTGGAGCATTGCATACTTGGTCTCCATCATTAATTTTCCCACATCCCTAAAGCGCAGTGCATTAAAATCGAAAGTCTTCTATACAAAAGACAAAAGTTATGCTACTATTAAAACCACGCTTGTTGTGCATTGAGTACATAGCGAACTATTCTTTCACCTTTTACTATAGAATATTGTGTGTCCGCCGCATTTAAGCAAAGATACACCTATTTTTGGAGGAGTTTTCCATTTTTTTGGGAAGTT
Source organism: Rehmannia glutinosa (assembly GCA_016081115.2). Taxonomy (NCBI): domain Eukaryota; kingdom Viridiplantae; phylum Streptophyta; class Magnoliopsida; order Lamiales; family Orobanchaceae; genus Rehmannia; species Rehmannia glutinosa. The sequence goes on from CM071936.1 coordinate 105,903,308, forward strand.
CCTACAATTTAGTCTTACAAAATTTAATTTAAGGATTTATCACAAATATTATTCTTGAGATTTAATCTAATTACTAAAAATTCAATTATCTTTTAATATACTAGTACCTCAATGACATTTGTCTTTATCTTACAAATTATATCCTCATAGAGGGTGGTAATTTGTATAATCATTAGAATATAGTTTTTCTTAGGAATGTGTTAGGAATTTTATTGTTTAGATTTTGATGAATGCCATGTAAAACTTAGAATAGAAAGTTGGCACCCCAATTCTTGTTGTAAAATGCATTGCAATGAATAGAGCCGCCCACCGAGTTAAGTCGCCACGCCCTAACATGCAAGAAGACAATCAAGACTTGAAGGAAGACTCACGGCGAGACAAATTGAGTATGGCAAAGAAGAGTAGACAGAACTCTACCGGGAGAAGAACGGTGAGATGCAATTGTTGAGTGGAGCATCACTCAAGTCAACTCAATAGAAGCTAAGTCTCAAGTTGAAGTGACAAGAGTCATCCATGATTGGAAGTCGACTCTAAGTCACCTGGGGGAAAGCAAGGAAATGCGGCCAAGTCGAGATAATCAGAAAAAGAACCGTTGTACGTAAATCAAGAGATTTACTTAAACAAGTAATATCTCCATACCACCTTTCTCGGAGTGCTCCCCATTTTAAGCGTGCAAAATGAATGAACCAATGGGAAGCACTACACCGTGTCGAACTCAAAAGGTGAAAGAACAATTCATACGAGGAAATGGCAATTCCAAGAATCGCACAAGACAAGCTAACGATCGCAAAAGTGACTTTCAAAAATAAGCCTATCTCTTCAACGGGCAAATTTTTGAAAGTTCACTATAAAAGGCCGAGGAGTTTGTTTGAGAAGAAGGATGACACACACGTGAGATATACAAGAATATTAGAAAAATCAAACATTCTCAATCCTCAAGCCTACATTACGAAGTACATCAATCCAACACTCACCGTGAAGGAAAGAGAACTTCAATCGGTTGAAGAGGAAACTTTTGAAAACAAGGGGTCTACATTCCAGAAGGATTGTAGAAAGGTTCAAGGTTGAACCAAGTCTTAAGCTTTTGGAGGGCTTCGTGATCAAATCCAAAGAGCTTGAGCAAGTGAGCTATAGTAACAAATGCGGCAAACCGCCTGTGAAGAAGCCGAGTTGTACGAGAAGCCACCGAGTGATCAAGGCGTCTCCAGATCGAGTCCCTAAGGATCAAGTCATTTGTTGTGATCAAGACTTGTATCCGGATCTGCTACTACTTTGTAAACCGATCATTACTTAGTGGATTCCTCCAGAGTTGGAGAAGAGAGGAGTAGAAGAATTACCCCATCTTCGAACCTCTATAAAAACTTCATTGTGTCATTTACTTTTCAAAGACTTTAATTCTTGCAATTTTAATCGCTTATATCTCACGATAAATTTGCTATCCACTTGATAATTCATAAGTACTAAATCAAGCTCTAAAATCTTGCTTAATCAAACTTAAGGGTGTTAAGTCTTCCACAAAAACAAAACCACGCTTGAGTCAAATTATAGCCAACAATGAAAGTTACTCCATCAACAGCTCGGTGAGTCATTGAGAGATTAACTCATCAATGACTAATTCGATGTTTTATCAAGGACACAAATGTGTAGAATCAACTCGATATTTAAAAGGACTAAATCGAAAAATTTGTAAGTTTATTCAACCCCCCTTCTAAACCTTACACTTACACCCCTTGGGACCTGCACAAAATGTTAATTGTATTTCGTGTTTCGATTAGGGCCGTGTTCGACACGAGTATTACACATTTGACACGAACACAACACATTTAATTATTCGTGTCAAGATACATGACCGCTTATGCCACGAATAACACGACACTACGAAATACATATATAATTTAAAATTGGCACGAAAATAATAAAAAGTTGGAGAAGAAGCTAAAAATTACAAATAAAAAATACATTAAATTGTTAGAAAATGCATTAAATAATTTGTCCAACATCATATAATCAACTAAAATATCACAATATGAAAATAATATGTCTCTATACAATTAAATGGATTAAATATGTCAATCATGTTGACTCACGAGTAGACCTAACATATTTAATTTATGTGTTAACCGTGTCCGACCGAATTTGACCCAAACATGTTAAGGGTTGTACCGTATCGCCAAATTTGTGTTAGATTTGTGTCGGATTATCGATCGTGTCATAATTGACGCCCAAGTTTTTTTGGGTGGTGTTTTTGTAGCTTAATCAGCCTAACATCCGTATATTCTCGGGACCGTTTTTAAATAAAGGATTATGCCGACAATTTTAATAAAGATCTGGCCTAACCAAATTAAGCTTAGAGGTTGTCCGGCTAAGCTTATTTAAAATATCTTATAAGTTCCTACATCTTATAAGTTGTTTTTAAGAATAAGTTGTTGAAGTGTTTGGATAAAGTAAGATGGTGTAGCTTTTAAAATATTAGTAATGATAATTTTGTAATTAAAATAGTCAAAATTAAAGGAAGTTGTTGAAATAAGATCTTATTTTGAAAAAGTGGGGTTCCCCTATTTTTTTTATAAACACTTATAAGCTCCCGACATCTTATTTTGAGAGCTTATAAGATCTTTTTTTAAATTAATCACCAAAAAAGTTAAATAGCTTATAATCTCTCAAACTTATAAACTCACCAAACACCCTCTTAGTTAATTAGTGCCTCCATTTCTTTCTTTTTTGAGGTGATGAGAATTAGTTTAGAAGTCATTATACGTAATAAATATTGACTCCGCATATATTACATGTAGTTGAGGGCCTTGTACATTTGCTATATGACCCTATTTGCATGGTCTAAAGAGTCCCACATCGAAAAATTGGACCGAAAAATTGAGGTGGAGATATAATCGAATTAAATGCACTAAGCTCCATACTTACCTCGGACGGGGTCGATGGTGATCAAGAAGACCCATGGCCTAGGTTGGTGATCTCCATTGCACCAAGAGGGGCGACGTCTAAGGTCACCAAGCAATCGAGCCTACATCATAATTTGTGGTAGTGGGAGCCTCGCATCGCGCAACCCCTACCCAATTCTAGCCTGAAACAAGATTTCGTGGATATTTTTGGTTGATATATTTTATTTAGAGTTTCTCCTACTTTGGTTATATATATTCGGCCGTAAGCATAAAGCAGTCAATCACATAATTTAAAGGATAATTAAAAGAAAAATAAGGTTTGGGCTAGTTGCAAAAATTTTAGATTTTTGAAAATTATAAAAATTCTTTGAGGTTCGATTTTGTCTTAAACATAAAGGGATAAATCGTAATTTTCTATAAATGTCATCGGGTTTTTGAAAGGGTTTTTGCTTATGAAGGTATAAATACAAGATTTAAATCATTTCTCAAGGAGTTTTTGTAATTTTCAAATACCTCTGCTTTTTTTTTTAATTAGCCCCAAACCTCAAGGTTTTTGTTTTTCCTGGTAATTATCCCTAATTTAAATAAATATTTGCAACATTTTTTCATAAAAAAAGAAAAACATATCTTAAAGTCCTGAAAAAACAAATCTTTCTTTATTTTGATTTAAAACAACTCTAGTTTTATAACCACGCACTGCACAGGAGCACAAATCGAACTATTCTTTCGCTTTTTACTAAAGAATATTATTTGCTCGTTGCATTTAAGCAACATACACCTATTTTTAGAGGAAATTTCTCGCTTGTGGAAGTCCCCAACAACTAAGTCAAAAGATTTAGGATAATTATAAAAATATCCTTAATGTTTATTTTTAATTATAAAGAATGGTAGTTGTTTTTCAAAATTATAAATATCCTTTGAGGTTTGTATTTATCCTGACAAATACCATCTTCTCTTTTTTTCCATGAAATGACAAACCTTTATAGATTTCAGCCCAAAGGGCACCAACACACAACCAAATACAACATGGAAGGCTAATTTCCAAGACTTCCACTCTGGTTACACAAAGGGATCCACATGGGAAGTCGAGCACCAAACCATATAGGTAGGGCAAATAATAACTAAAGAAGCCGCTTACTACAAACAGAAACAAATTAACGGACAAAATTTACAATTTGGAAGCAAATTTTTAATTTTATTGATATCCTTGGCAATTGTTGTTAGGTCTCCCCATAGAGCAAAGTTATCATTCGATTTGCAGAATTTCCTTAGCATCAACAAAGATACAAACGCAGGCCACTTTTGAGAAAACGCTCCATAAGAGAAACAAAATGGCTTGGAGCAAAATATCACCCAAGCTTTGATTAAATTACCGTGAGCAATCTTAAGCCACACCAACAAAACCAGATTTTGCCAATATAGAAACATGCATCGGTGTAAATTGAGAAGCACCCTACTTATTTAACCATGGTAGAAGTAAATGGTTGAAAACATGCAGATTGACCTCCTTTTGTCAATAATAGAAAAATGTGGCAAAGAGGAAACATTGAATTCACACCATTCAACCACAGCCCTATCCACCACCTCATTTTTAGATTTTTCTCTTTGTTGAACATCCGCGCATTTCAGTCTTGCACATCCACCAAAGAATATATGTCTTAAGTTGAATTCTATCTTCAAAACACTGCCTTTATCACATTGACAAAAGCTTCTCCACCAATTATAAAAAGAATTTGTATCACAAATCGAATTATCTCAATGAAGAGGGGCCAATTTCCAAATAAGTTTTGCTTTAGAGCAAGAAAAGAAAAGATACTCCACCATTTCTTCATTCTACCCACACATTTGATAGAAAGTATCCAAGTGAAGCCCTCTTATTCGGGCTTGATCTTTAGTACGATGAAAGTTTAAGCAACATCTCCACAAGAAAACTGCTCCAAATTTGCTTCCACTTATTCAAAACGAGAGGCGCAAAAGAGAATATATAATGACAGAAAAAGATCCCATTTGATGCCAAACCAAAATATAATCTCTTCCGTAGAGATTTTTAATATTATCAAAGATCAAAAATTGGGATCCAAAGAGCATCCCAAATCTTAATAGATTGGGATCCAAAGAGCATCCCATCACCCACTTTAAATCTAATCCCCTTTCTAAGAACATCCTTAGATTTCAACCAATATCTCCAAAGCCATGAGGAACAACTGTTTACCTTAGCATTCCGTGATAAAGTGTTATTGAGAAAATATTTAGTCTTGAGAATTTTGCTCATCAAGAGATGGGTTTAGTGATGATTCTCCACAATTGTTTAACAATCGTGAGCCTCATTAAAATTTCTCAAATCCTGGAAACCTAAACCCCGAATCTTTTGCCAAAGTCATTCTATTCCAAGAGCACAAATGCATTTTATTATCCTCATTTTCTTTAGCACCCAACTAAGTTGGCGCTTTTTGAGAAATAATATTGTAAATACCCACAAGCAAGAGGAAACATGACATAACATAGGTAGGGAGAGCTGAAATAACAGATTTTCAAAAGAACACTTCTACCAAAGAAAGGATAATTTTTTTTTTCCAACTCCCAATTCGTGATGAACCGAATCCAAAACGAAATTAAAAAATCTTTTGGATTTACCAATAGATATGGGAAGACCAAGGCATTTAACTTTTTTGTTCATAAATACCATCAAGAATGTGACAAACATAATCTTTCAAAGATTGAGGGAAATTTTTGCTTAAAAAATAGAGGATTTTCCAAGTTCACTTGGTGACCAAATCTCACGTAAATCATGAAGGATCTTAACAATATTGTGAGCCTGCCAAGAAGAAGCTTCGCAAAAATAATAGAATCACAAGAAAGAGAAGATGGAAAATAGAAGGACTATTTTTACACAATTTGAGCCCTTTAAAAAGATTATTATTAAGAGCTCGTCTGATGAGAGAGCAGAAGATTTTAGAAACGAGTAGGAAGAGATAAGGAGAAATTGGGTCACCTTGCCTAATGCCTCTAGAAGGGATAACATAGCCACAAGGATGACCATTGATGTAGAAAAAAAGAAGAGGAAAATGAAACACATGCCGTAATCCATTTAATAAAAGAACCAGGGAAGCCCATCTTTCTCATAACCAAATCCAAACACTTCACTCAACTATATCAAAAGCCTAGGAAAGATCAAGTTTAATATCTATAAAGCACTTTTATGGGATCTCGTGACTATTAAGGAAATGCATGCATTCATGGGCAATGACCACATTATCTAAAATTTGTCTTCCCAGAATAAAAGCTGATTGATTTTCACTAACACAAAACTGAACACACCCTTTCAGTCTTTCAGCAAGAAATTTAGAGATGATTTTGTAGACAATGTTGCACAAACTAATGTGGCGATAGTGAGACATAGATGTGGGATTTTTAATTTTGGGAATCAAGGTAACAAGAGTATGATTGACAGTTTTTAACATCTTGTCGCATCTAAAGAAATCTTTGATATCACAACAAATATCACTACAAATAACAGGCCAAAAATATTGGAAAAAAACAGGAGACATACCATCAAGACTCGGGGTCTTATTTGGATTCATAACAAAGAGGGCCTTTTTATCTCTTGTTCTTCCACATGGGCCACAACATCTCGACACATATTTGTCGGGATGGATTGAGAAATACCGACAACAAGGACTCAACCACATTGGGGTTTGAGGAAGAAAATAAATTTGGGTAGAAAGAAGTGACCATTAATTCGATCTCCAGGGGTTAGAGTAGATTTGGCCATTTGCATTAAGAAGTTTAAAAAGGTTGTTTGTTCTCTCGTCTTTGGGAGTCGTAGCATGAAAAAAATTTGAATTTCTATCTCCTCCCTTAACCACCGAACTCTAGCCTTTTGATGCCAATAGTTCTTCTCCAAAACATAAGCTCGAGCTAGGTTAGCTTTGAGAGTTCTCCACAAAGCCCAATCTCCGTTTCCCTCGAGCTCTTAAAATATCCATATCGGACTTGCAATCATCAATTTTTCTAGCGTAATTAGTATTCTTCCCCTTACACCAATTCAAAACTTCCACTGCAATTCTTAATTTTTCTTGAACTTGGAACAAAGGAGTACCAAATTGCTTTTGAGTCCAAGCTTTTTCCACCATCTCATTAAAACCTCCATCTTAATCCATCGCTTATCGTAATAGAATCTTTTTTGGATTTTATGTGAGAAAGGGATGCATCCAAAACCATAAATTGATGATCCGAAAGAATGTTTGAATTCATGAAGCACTCGCCTAAAGCAAAATGGAGACACCATTCTCACGCCCAAAAACCGATCTAATATTTCTTCGACAAAACCCCTTGATCCCTATTATTAGCCCAAGTAAAAATGTTACCAACAAAGCCCGTGATCCCTCATTTCCATATTAGCAACGAAGTTTTTGAAGTTCAAAGCTACTTTTCAAATGAATCCTACCACCTTTATTCTCACAATATCATTGCAATCCCCCCCTATAAACCAACACTTACCCAATTTCCTTTAGCCTCGACCCAAATAATCCCATTGCTCTTTCGAATACTAGACAAGACTGCATACACAAAAATCCCCCACATATTACACCCGAATTCTCCCAATCAAACTCAACTTCCACACAAAAATGGGTAAAAGTAATTTGAATCACCTTAATTTTTGGGGACCAACAAACAAATAACCCCCACTTTTTCCTAGGATCGAAACATTTTCATCTATCTTCAATCTTAAGACCTCCACAGACAATTTTGATAATTTTTTTCTTTGTTTTGCATAAAAAAGTAACTGGATGGTGGAATATATGAGATTCCTTTAATGGGAAATTGTAAAGGGCCCTTCAAGACCTCTACAATTCCACACCCCAACCTTCATTGATCACTTTAGCGCCATTCGGTTATCCCCACCTTTGATTTACCATCTTTCTCATTTCTACCTCTCTTTGAAAGATGATTGTTATCAAGACATTCTTCTATTTCTAGCCCTCGAGTTTCAGAAAAGATACGTTTCCTCTTGTCTTCAACAATGTTCTCCTTATCATTCGTAATATCTCTTACCCTTTTTTCTTGAAGAATCTAGCTTTGGAAGATTCTATTGAATTAAAAGGTCTTTCTTGCAATCGCTTTAAATTGTATCATGTTCGAGATCTCTTTCAGAGGACCTTTTGGATGAACAAAACTAATAGGAAAATTAATCAGCCTTTTCTTCAATCTCTTTTTGTCCCACAACCATTCCGCAGCTCAAGGGGACAAACTCCTGGATAGCCACACTAGAACCATGGAGGAAAACACAATCACCGCCATTAACAAACTCAAAATCCATCCCGTTTGGAAAATGATCAGAATTTTTGAAACCAATTCCACAGAGTTTCGATTTCGGAATTTTCTCGAGTTGATAGGGTTAAGGGAAAGGTAACTATATGATAAAGGCAAAGGACTAGTGTTGAATGTGTTCGTTACAAGAAGAAAGTTTAAGGGATATCCGTACTATAGGGTGGGGAATATCAGAACATAGATTGACGATGAAGGAGTTAGGAAATTTGGTACATGATTATGGTTATCCGGTATTAATAGAGGGCTATTGATTTTTGGAGAAATAGTAGGCTATATAGGTTTTTGAATGATAGAGGACAAATATTTTGGATGAATATGAGGCATTTGTTTAACCAACTTGAGAGATGAAAGGGCTCAAATTTTTAAGCCAATCACCAAATTGACCTTCATGGAGGATTTCCAAACTAATGTCTCCTTTTCGACTACCACACTCTCTTTCACTATGACCAACTATACCACAATAGAAACAAAAATTTTGGAGTTGTTTATATTTAAAATCAGCCCAAACACACGAGTTCCCAGCTTTGATATTAGACTCTGAGAGGGGAAGATCTAGATCAATGGATGCCATCTTTATCGACGGCCGTTTGAGCTTCCCGACTCAGAATCACAACATCGCAGACCGATTTGATGATTTTTCCAATTTTAATTCTGACTCGGCATGCATCCACTAGTTAGGAGATTCTCAATCAATCCACATATCCGCCGCCTTAAAACCTTTATCATTTTCCACAGACTCATACCATTCCCGCAAAACCCTAAATCGACCATCGAAATTCCAAATTTTACCATGAAGAACCTATTTTGTCGTCTCCATTCTTGAAAAGAAACCGAAAAGTATGGAAGCCCAAATCCCGTGATAATAAAAGTGCTCTTTTGTCGGCCAAATGGCTAATAAAGTGTTTTTCTCGTGACCCCAAAAAGGTTATATTTTTAACTCCAAAACCTTTTCCAAATGCACTCCTAGAACTTTCTTCTCTCGTAAATGGCCACGCCCCTCATTAAGAGTGATTCCCACTTCTTCACTTTTGGACAAAGAGAATTTTTGGAGTTTAGAAAGAAAGTTAGTCCATGTTCTCTCGTAATAACTCAATCCACCCACCAACTCACACAATCGCATTTAAAGGGGCCCCGCACAAAAGCAAAAGACAAGGAAAAAACAAGTTAATAAAGGACAAAAACAAAGAGGTTCAAACTCAAATAAATGAAGATAGATAGGAAGGAAAACATAAAGAGCTTCATAAAACAAGAAGAAAAAAAAAATCTCTAAAGAAAGACCAACAAAAGACCAACCTAGAGAATAATGGATTTCTACAGGGAAGACAAGACAAAGACGAGGATTAAGACTAAAGATGAGACTAAAACAAACAAAAACTAAACATCACCATGAAGCAAATGTGCAAGAAAGTAAAGGGGAGACAAGAAAGTTTGAAACATTTTGAAATTTGAAATAAAAACCAAAACCAAAAGCCTTCAAGTTACATAAGGACGTAACAAACTCTAGAGAGAGAAAAAGCACTCCACAAAAAGGAAGACAACACAATAAATTTAAAAGATTTAGCATGAAATACCATCTTCTTGATGATGCATTAAGGTGATAAAAATAATGTCCGGATTGTTTGTAATATTAAAAGATAATTATGTTCTTTCGAACTCAAACCTAGGGGCAATTTTTGTAATTAACTAAAATATTAATTGCTTAGTAATTTGTAATGTTAAGATATAATCATCCATCATTATTTCTAATTGAGGCAATTTATTTCAATTTTGTGATTAATATTTGAGAACTCGAAGTCGTGACGCACAAACGACTCGTGTGAAGAGATCGAATTTAGAAGTTTGTATTTTTTCCTTGTTCTCTTTTTCTTATGATGGCATTAGGGATGGCTAAATGGAATCAAAACCGAGTTCTAAATCGGAATTAGAATGGTATTCAATGGTTTCAGTGAACCGCATGGATCCGCTTCAAAAGTCGAACAAAACCGTAGTAGGGGCCAGTCCGATTCCTCGTGTCAAAACCATGGAACCGGCGGTTCAATGCGGTTCAACCTGGTTTAACCATCGCTCTAATCTTAAAACCAAGATTTTCTTGGGGTAATGATATGTCGAAAGAAATGTTAAATGTTTAATATGATGTTTTGTATGGTAAACCACATGAGATGCGCCATAAACCAGGGATGCTAATTTTAACCCGACCCGCTGGTATCCGTCCTTCCCACCCGTGACCCGCAAGCGAGGTGAGACGGGGCGTGGACGGGTATGTGTATCACTTCCACCACGCGGGTATCCACCCGTGTAGAATTTTTATTATTAAAATATATTTTAATATATATTTTGCACATATAATATATATTATAATATAATTTTTATGTATTCTTATATTATATAATTAACATTTTTAGATTGATAATAACAACTTTTGTAAATAATATTTTATAATAAATATATTTTTTTTTTCATTTTATATTTAATTTAATTTAAAATGAGACAGAACGGGTTTCCGTCCCTACTCCCTGCTCTATACATAAAGGTCCTGGTCTTGACCGACCCGCCCCCCACCTACCTCATTGCCATCCCTATCTTAAACTAAATGTTATGTTTAACCACGTGACGAGACTTTGATTCATCTATACTTTAAGAGGGTATGAGGAAGTTTATATTATTAATATTAAGTCAAAAACTTATTGTTATTATTATTATTATTATTATTATTATTATTATTATTATTATTATAAATATTAAGTCCAAGTGCTAGCAATTTCAAATGAAGGATTGGGAGAAATAAATTATGTTCTCGGAATTCGAATTGTTCGAGATTAGAAGAATAAATTATTGACATTGCCCCAAACTTCTTATATTGATAAAATGTTGTTGCATTATAGAATACAAGGTTCCAAGAAGGTGTTTGATACATGTTTTTATCTTAATTTTGATGATTTTATTCTTACACCAAAACAATGTTTTTAATGTTGTCCAAATACTCCTAAATGATTTTAAATGGTTTCAATATTTTCCGGAGTATTTCTTCAAGTTTTATTTCGGGGCTTAAAATTGACAACATTTTAATGATCTTATGTTATTAAGTTTTCACCTCAAAAACAAGGTTCCTAATGTTGTCTAAATACTCCCATTGATTTAAAATATTTTTACTAAATTTTCGAGTATTTATTAAGTTTTATTTTCGACAAAAATTGGACAACATTTGCTCTCAAGGTCAACGGTCCGATGATAGGGCAACCCGCACTGAAGATGAATTTTGGAACAAAATGAGACGAACTCAAAATAGACAGTCGACGGCCGCCAGTGGTGCGACCAGACTCAACGTGTGAAATTGAAACAGTAACTCCCGCCTTGATTTTTGGTCATGGTCGATCGACGTTAAGGATTTAGACCGGTCGAGGTGGACGCCGATCGTCGCCTGCTGTATTTTTGTTATATATTCTTTCAAACGCTCATTTCGCGCGACGTCGCCTCTATCTTTTTGATTAAAGAAAATCTGACCGCTTGATGTATTGCAGACAACATTTCCTTAAAATGTGGGATTGATTTCTAACAGCTATATTCTTGATTTTAATTGTATTTTTATGTAGATTTTCAATCCCAAGAGGAGCCTATGCTTGATCAATCATCTCCTATAAATAGAGGAAGTTTTGGAGCAACCTACACAACAATTGAGATACAATACAACAAGATACACTTCAAGCAAATATTTGTTCTTCATAGTTATTACTCTTGTTGTAATTTTGCCTACTCTTTATCACCACATCCTTGAGGTCTAGGCTATTCTTGATTACACTTTGTACTCATATTGTAATATTCATTATTGAGTTGTAATTTTGATTTTTGGTCATCATGCAACACAAGACATCCTTGTGAGTATTCTTGTGGTAAAAATACAATTGGGTGATCTAGGTGATAGGTGTTTCAAGAGTGTGGTGTTTCTTGAGGTGTTGAAGAATTTGGTATTCTTCAAGATTGAAGATTGTGGTGATCTTCTGTGCCGTTGAAGGAAGATTGTGGTAATCTTCAAAGGAAGATTGTGGTAATCTCCAAAGGTGGTGTGAAGAAGAGTGTGGTGATCTTCAAGGTGTTGTAAGTTGAGTTTGTATTAATTTTGGTAATTAATAAAATTCTTTTTCTTTTGAAATCCATCCTGACATATCGCGGTAGAGTGATTAGACTTAGCGTGGTTGAACTCTATAAATCGACGCGGTGTTGTTTATATTCGCACCTTTATTATTGTCTTCGCTTGTCTTGCTCTTAAAAAAGAGGGCATAATCGAAAAGATGGAGATAATCTATTCACCCCTTAGATTATCGAGCCGCTTGGACTTACAAGTTTGGTATCAAAGCCAAACTTGGCAAGCTCGCTTCACATCGCGAGTGAAGAGGAACGATCGCTTCGCTATTTAACGAAGCTCATCTTTCCGCACTCCACCACCAAGCCAACACTATTTGATTCCAAAAATTTTATATTTTGGAAAGAAAGAATGAATGTTATCTACAAGGTTGCGGGTTCAATATTTGGAACATCGCCATAAATGGAGAATCCATTCCGATGAAAGACACACCACACACCTCCAAAGACCTCAAAGAGCTAAATGATGAAGAGAAGAAAATCATCTCCTTAAACGGTAAAGCTCTCAATATTTTGTATTGTTCACTTACTAATTGGAATATGAACATATTGTAGGGAATTCGACCGGGCACACGAAGTATGGCAAAAATTAGAAGTTTATCTATGGAGTATTTGCAAATGAAAGGAGTCAAACAAAAGCATCTACTTCAAAGGATACAAGTTCAAATCTAAGGAACAAACATTTTACAACTTCCAACTATGAAGTAGTAGAACAATGTTGTATGGGCATCGAAGAAGAAAAAGAGGTATGTCTTAAACCCTCTACTTCCTATAATATTGTTATTCAAAATGATTATAGTGATTTGCAAAATGATTTTGATGATCTTCAAATTGAATTCCATAATTTACTTGTTAAATACAAAAATTTGAAAAAGGAATTCATTGTTTTGAAAATGAAAAGGATAGTTTATTTACTTCCTATGAATCACTATCATGTGCTCACACCACCACACTTGACAAGGTTAGAAACCTTGAAAAAAATAAAATAGTACTTTGTTGGGGATATTAATTTAATGAAAAGGATTTATCTAAATCCAACTTGAGTACCGATGAAATTGTTAATTGTTGTGATAATTCAAAACTAA
>CM071937.1:0-227855 GCA_016081115.2 Rehmannia glutinosa
TTTACACAAATTCCATTAGTTTTGCCTTAGTCCTCAAAGCTTGGGGTATTTTTGTAATATTAAAATTCAGTTGGGTTATTTTATAATTAACCAAACCTCACAAATATCAATTGTAAATTAACCCTAATTTCTACTAATGATAGTTTAGTTGTAAAGTTGTTTTTCTGTTAGTCTTGGTATCATATTAGGGATGGCAATGGGCGGGGATGGGGGTGGTATTGGACATACCATCTCCGATCGAATCCATCCCAAATACCAATCTCCGCACCATTCATTTTGTGCATTTGGGATGGGAATCCCCATTGGGATTGGGGTCCCCACGGGAATTGGGGTCCCCATTTGTAATTTTAATAAAAAAATTATAAAATAAATTACTTAAAATAATTAAAATAAATAAAAATTATAAAACACTACATAAAAGAAATAATGAGAACAATGGAAACTATAAATACTTAAGAGTTGGTCTTTAAATTTAATAAAATAAATATTATAACTAGAATTAATATAATAATAAATAAATATAATATATATGTATCGGGGAATGAGGATGGGGATGGGAAATCCTCATTTTATCAAAACAGGAGACGGAGATGGGGACGGGGATGAGGCGGGGATATAAATACCATCCCGTCCCATCCCCAAATTCTAAGAATCGGGAATCACCATATCCGTCCCACCCCCAATGTCGGGATTCCCCATCCCATATTGCTCGGGTACCAACGGGGATGGTTTCTCGCGGGGATTTTGCCATCCCTATATCATATGATATTATAAAGGGCAAAATACATTTTACCTCCCTGAACTTGGCCCAATGTACCAAATACCCCCTGAACTTGTCAATGTAACAATTACCCCCCTCAATCAAAGTATGTGGACAAAAATACCCTAATGACAATTATTTTAAACATATTTTGATAAATATTCCTTAATTTTAATTTTGTACTTTTATTTAAATTAATTTTTAGAAAAAAAACAGCTAGTGACTTAGCTAGTTCACATATTAAAAATATTTTTAATAATAGATGAGTACAATAAATATACAAAAATATTGAATGTTCAATGTATTTAACTCTTTCAAATAATGCGAATAAAAATAATTTTGTATATTGAATATACATCCTATTCTTTTAAAAATTATTAATAATTTATATTTCTAATAAAATAATCGATTATTCATTAAAGATTTTAATTTATTTATATTTTATACTACGAATCATATTGAATAAATAATAAATAAATTAAGAAGTGTAAAAAATATATAACTACATTAGATTTTAGAATATATATGTATTCATATTTTTTCTAATATTGAAAGTTTATTTAATTAAAATAGGTAATATTTTTATTTTTTTTATTTGTATTATTTGAAAGAGTTAAATACATGAAACTCAAATAATCAAAATAATTTAAATAAAGAATATAAAATTAAAATTAATGTACAATTATTAAAACATGCCAAAAAATAATTATTACTAAGGGTAATTTTGTCCACATACTTTGATTGAGGGGGGTAATTGTTACATTGTCAAATTCAGGGGGTGTTTGGTACATTAGGCCAAGTTTAAGGGGGTAAACTGTGTTTTGCCATATTATAAATGATGTATTGTGAGGATTAATGACTGATATGTATCCTATTGAAAAATGTTCACGCGTTTATAAATATTTTGAGATATACAATTTTAATAAACTCCTGTTCTATTTCTGATTTATTATAAACAAGAAAATATAGTTACAACTTACAAAAATAAAATATGATTAGACCTTAGAGAATTATGTAGTAGTGATAAACAGCAGCAGATGCAACAATAAAGTCAATTATAATAATAATAATTAAAAAAATAAACAGTTAAAAACCGTGGAGATAAATCGTGAGACGATATTTTGGTCATCTGGTTTGTCATATTTACCAAGAAAACGACGACAGAAAGGATAGTTTAGTGGCAGCATAACCGAGTCCACTTTTTTAAATGAATCCTGACCGTACACGTAAAATTAAATGCGCTAAAGTAACAGCCGTTTAAAATTTGACAGTGACAGAAGATGATGAAGGGTAAATAAAACACGAAAAAGGGTGGGGTCCACCGCACGGATGATCCATGTCACCATATCTCTGTCGTTTATTGCTAGCAATTTGACTTAACGGCCATCCTCCCCTACACGACAACTATCAATGTTCTAAAATTTTAATTCGTAGTAGGTTTAACATATTTTTAATTGAAAATTGGTTAGAATTTATAAAGATGGAGTTTTATTTCGCAGATTGCTTAAAATTGAAATAGAGACAATGAAATTTATAAAATCTAGTGATATATCATATATACATATATAATATGCTAAAGAGTTTTAACATTATTCAAGTATGGTACGCGTGATATAACTATATTAAGGTACAAATAACTTGTCTCCTAATTATTCAATATATACTGGTATATTTATAATTTGATATGCTTGAATACGTATTTTTAGACAAAGTCATCGATAAACTTTTATAAACATGTTAGTATATATTGTGTACCAAATATTTGACCCCTCCTTTAGTTACTAACTACTATGATTTTCCGAACTATTTTTAGTATAGTGGGTATAGTAGGGAGGGGACACACGCATAGGATCGAGCAATCAATCGATCGTTACAACACAAACCTACGAATTTGAAATATAACGTTGATCCCGATTTTTTTCCGTTATAGCGAGTAGTTAGTGACACATTATTATGTCTAATATTTTAGAATAATACAATAAGAGAATGTTTCTTATATGACCGTCTTACAAATCCTACAATCCGAATTCAGTCATAAACCAAAGAAAAAGGAAAAATCTCCTATATATTATCCTGTAGGCTCGAATTTTTTTTGAAGCGTGAGGTGCATGGGATTTTGGAGCGAGATCTTTCTTTCGCTTCCTCTTATCAAAGCAATTTCCACCACATGTCTACCCATGCAAAACGCGCCGCATAAACCATCATCATCATCCCTCCATTGCAAAAATATCTACGCCACTGCCCCATGTGATTCTGGTTTCTATAATGATACAAAATTGTAAAACACATTACTTACAAGCATATTTAGAAAGAAAAAAAAACATGATACTTTATCTCAAACAACCTGGATCTTTGACTCATAAAAGTGTTACTTTAACTCTGTCATATTTATTTTTCCTTAAATTTCTTATATATAACTATATTAAAAAATATGATACTTTATCTCAAATATGGATACTTTTACACATAAAAGTATTACTTTAACTCTGTTATATTAATTTATTTTTCCTTAAATTCCTTATATGTAACTGTATACTTTATCTAAAAAATATGGATACTTTCACATAAAGGTGTTATTGTAACTCTTTTATATTTACTTTTTCTTTTTCATTGTACTGAATTCCCAATCTATAACTGTATTGAAAAACATGATATTTTATCTCAAAAATGGATACTTTTACTCATAAAAGTATTACTATAACTCTGTCATATTTATTTTTTCTTCTTCACTGTACTGAATTCTTAATCGGTGATTATATTAAAAAACATGATACTTTATCTTACAAAACGGATTCTTTTACTCATAAAAGTGTTACTTTAACTCTGTTATTTTATTTTTCCTTATTCCGTATGGATGAAAATGGGTTTGAAAACTTAGAGAGTAGCATGATTTCAATGTATGGATTGAAAGATTTCAATGGTGGAAAACAACAACAACGAGCACAAAACATCGACGATTACACTTATGTGGCGACGGTGAAAGAGCAAGCCACAGAGAATAGAGGAAAAACCAAACAAAAAAGATGATAGAGATACAGAGAAAGATAGAGCGATAGAGAACAAGAAAATAGCGACAAAAATCTTCGCCACCGGAGAAGAAGGGAGAAGTGGTCGTCATCGCAGAAGGAAGTAACAAAACCGTGAAAACAAGAGAGAGAGAAAAAAAGGAAAGAATTTAGTAAAACCCTAATTAAAAGCTGAAAGGGAAAAGAAAAAGGAAAAATATGAAGGAAGAAAAAATAGGTATGGACAACAGGTCGGGTAAATATGATTCATCTTATGAATTTACTGGTCTTATACGAGTTTTTTGTCACGCAAAAACTTATGAACAATCAATTATGTATATTGGATAATCACCAGAGTCGAAAGATAACACCCATTAAAGACATACATTTTTTCAAAAAAGCATTAAAGACATACTCACATACATGGTACAACATATTTGTCCAAAGCCTACACCCATTTTTCCAAAAGAAAAATTTTATTTTTAAAAATATTTTTTTATAGTTAAAAAAATAAACAAAACATGCATGTTCTCTCTTTTTGTTTTTTGTTTTTGAAATAGATAATCAATAAGTCAATTGCCCGTCAAGCATAACTCAAGTGGTTTGATGTCAAGATTATTCATTTGAGGGTTTCAAACGACGGTGTGGGAGGTGGAACTCGGTGAACCTGCGATTGGATAGAGGGGAGTTCGACATGTAACAATCACAGGGGATGACTCCTTGTAGTAGTAGTTGAGGATATTAGGGACTTGAGAGCCATTGACATTCTCGCGGTTTTATATGGGCGATTCACTGAGAGGCGGAGCTAGTTCCCGAGGACTAGTCATGTGGGAACTAGGAATCTCGGTTATAAAAAAAAAAAGAGATTATTCATTCCTTTTAAAAAGTTGATCTTAATCATAAATTAATTTACCAACAACTAATCAATTAATAATTATTGATATTTTGGGTGCAATAATGTATATTTCACTTAAATAATGATTAAATGCAAAGTTTACTTTAAATCAGCCTTTGGATTTTTAAGTTAAAAGGAAAAAGAGTCCATTTATAGTTTGAGATTGAAGATAAGTTCAAAAAGTGCAGCTATTCCCATGCCTGATTTAAGGAGAATACAATGCCCCTTCTCTTGGAATTCTTGGATCTTGGTCCCAAAAACCCTACTCATTTATGGTCAAAGATGACTTGATCAAACTCTTTTATTAATTTCAGAGCTTTTTAATTTTGATTCATTGAAACCATTTATTTATGTTTAATGTATGCATGGATTCAATGTGTTGCCTCTATGCAAAACTTATGAGTCAGGATTCTTTACTCTGGGATCACTTCCGGAGCCCTTTTGTCAATCGTTGCGAACGATTTCCAATAAAATTAATACAAAAATAAAATAAATTGTGGAGTGGGATTATGCTCCTGCGAGTTGCTTTCCACTATATATAGAATGATTAATTAATTTTTTCTTGTGTCTTCAACTAAAATCTAGTTGATTAGTTATGTATACTTGAATCATTTATTTTTAAATTCCTAAAAAGAAGAAAGAAAAAGAAAAACATAAACACAATGACTCATATTACTACAATCAATTAGTTGGTTGTTGGCAATATGTTTAAACCCGCCCCAGACGAGTGAATTTTGAAGTCATAAACGGATTCTAGCGATTTTTTATTTTTTATTTTCAAATTCATCCCACTATGAATCTTTTCCAATTTAATTTTCAATAATTTTAAAATATAGTTTTTAAAAGAAATTTTACTAGTGTTAAAAAATTAATTTATATATTTTTAATATTTGTTAATTATAAAGTATGTCTAACTCAAAGTAGTCGAAGCTTGATGTGTCGTCAATTCTTCGAAATCTTAGTGGAAATATGTCTCGAATTTGGAAAATTTGGCTTCAAATCCCATATATCACGAACCGATCATAAAACCCTATTTAATAAGTAAAACGTATTAGCTGTCCGTTCTCAAATTGGACAATAAATACCATTCTAACAAAAAAAAATCAAATGTGTTAATTGTTCTTGAAGTATTCAACTTTGGTAAGTTTTGATTTATTATTATACACTTGGTGTAAAATAGGATCTCATGGAAATGAGTGAAAGTTTTGGTCTTTGGAACTGTCTCATTAATCCTTAAGAAAATGGAGCAGGGTCCATAATACATGGGTTTGGAACTGAAAACAAAGTGAGGAAAATATTGGGATGACCCAAGAATTTGTTATTTGCTCCAAATCATGCTTTTGTTATTGCATTTGTCCCCCTTTTTCCCCTACTCTTAGTCCACAATTCAATTTCAACTATTTTGACTATATATTGGACTCATTGATTCTTGTAAACTATACTAACATACATTTTTAGGTTGTTAGCATCATTGATTTTGTGATAAGGATCTTTTGACAATTATTTTTTTGTGATTTTTTTTTGTTCTACTTTTTTCTAATTTCACTTGTATCCCGCTATTTAGATGTATGACAATATTTTTTGACATATATTACGTTCAAATAATTAAAATCACATATATTGTTTTAGAAGAGTTAGAATCATATATTTAACCTATGGACACATGTCGTAAATCAAGAAAATAAAATAAAAAGTATAATAAGAAAAAGTGGAACATAAAGTTTGAAGCCTTCTTTGACGATTTTGTTAGCATATAAACTAATATAAGTGGGATCAATATATCGTTATCTATTATCGAGTGTTATGTGTACTGATAATAACATTATCTTTGTCTGCGTGGTATCTACATGTAATAAAACACAAATGATCAATAATTAAAAAAAAAAAAGCAAATGATCGAAAAATGAAATTGGAAATCACTTCTGATTTCTGTTCTGTTTCTGTGATCTCTCTTTTTTCTTTTGCGTTATAATATGAAACCTTTTCTTTAAAATGGCCTATCTTACTAAAATAATGACATAATACATTAATACCAGTAACTTGATCAACTCTCATTTGAAAGTTTTCATTAAAATTTCAACTTATGACACTAAAATAGAGGTTTGCTATAAGAATAACTTTATTAATTGATTGATTACACAAAGACTAACAACAACTTGTTCGGTGTCATGATTAATGGGGTCTTAAAACTAAAGGTCATCATGTTAATGAGTGAAGGGTTTTAGTCAAAGAAGGCATTAATTATTATTACTCCCTCCCTTCCTAATATTTAGTCCAGTTTGACTTTCACACAGATTAAGAAAAATATTAAAAACTACAAATATTCTAAATATTTACTTGTTTTATCTTATTTAATGAATAGTACAAATTATAAAATACATATTAAAAAGGATTGTAATAGTAAAAGAATAAAAAATACTATTAAATATAAAAAATAAATTATATATTTGGGACATCCCAAAAAAATATTGGACTATATATTTGAGCTAGGGAAAGTATTAATTAATAGAGAGCATTAAGATTTAAGCATCACAAATAGTCATCGAGAGACAGTTTAAGGCATCAAGGCGGCGAGTTGAGTGGGAAGCACACATGACATGATGATGGATGGATGGATGGATGGATGGGACATCAAATCACATAAACCCACTTTTGGTTGTCTTTTATAGTTTTGTCCCACACCTCACGTGTGAAAAGGGTAAAGTGTTGTTTGTTTGTTTGTTTTGTTGGGTTACTTTGTTTTATCACTTTTCAAACATTTCATTAATTGTGGGTTTTGTCACTTTACTTTTTTTAGGTTGTGGGGATTGTCAAACATGTTTTCAAACACAACCAACAAGACCATCACCATCTATCTCCATTTCCATTTGCTTCTACAAATGTCATTTCAATTTTCATCCAACCAAACTCATTTCACATGCTAGTTAGATTTCATACTCAAAATCATGTCAATTAAAATTAGTGTTTCTTCTAGTTGGTTCATATTTGAAAATTTCAAAAATAAAATTATGTGTGTTGTACAATTATTGGTTGAATTAAACCAAAATAAAAATTTCATGTTACTAAAATTTGAATTTTTTAATAAGTTAGGAGTACTGGTTGGAGGAGAGGGGATACATATCAAAGAAATTGAAAAATATGGAGTTCAATCCCCGGTCAACACTCTTACAAAGGGTGTGTGATACCACTTGAACTACAAGCTCGTGGTTAATAAATTTGAATTTATATGGGTAATATTCATACTACACTAGGCATTTTGTTAAAATGGAACACTTAGAAATGAAAATGACAAGATATATGTATATTGAATGTAGACCTGTATATGCCGAAATCTACACAAAAACATCACTTCTTTCACAGGTTATAAAGTCACCTAATAATGTACAAATCTAGAACAATGAAAAGAGACTGAAATTGCAAAATGCCTTTGCAATATTCATAATAATTCAAAAACCATCCAATCTAACATCATTAGTTGATTGTTATGTAACGTTCATAGAAAGAAACAACCAAAGTTTTCAATCCAATTATCCAAAGAGACTCAAAAATCAAAAAGATGGCACCATGCCCAGATGAAGATAAATTCAACCCCCAAAAAAAACAGACACAGAAAACTTTTGTGCTGACTAAACAAAAAACCACCATAGAACATTAAAGCTCGTAAGCAAAGCACGCCGAGAAGCATAAGACAAGCAACAAACATGCTCATGCGAAAACATAAAACGAAAGGTCACGAAATAGTAGGCATCAACGACGTAGTGTTCAATTGGCTACACATTAGGCACCAACATTCCATAGTGCAAAATACACAAATCCACAACATAAGCTAGGATGATGCTCGAAAATTGACAGAATGCTCGATCTTCACAAGATTGTAGTTGCACAAGTTCATAAAAAGAGGATTCTAATCAACCGACACAAACACAAATCTATCCAAAAGAAGTTCCTGGAAACAAAAAATTAAAGGAGCACAACCAGAGTTTCCGGACATTGTTCAGTAATTTCTTGAACTATGCAAATATGCTCAACGGTCCTGTCTGGTTTGAGGAATCTAGTCCACGCTCAGCAGTTGGCAGACCAGTAATCAACTTCCTGAAAATACAAATTTACAGTAAAATCACAAAGTCAGACAATTTCTTCCACAACCTTTCACCAGAACAATAGAAGGTAGGAGATCAGCATATTATTAAGCCAAACAAACATAAATCAGTTGTTACTCAAAAAAAAAATCAGTTGGTTGTATTACATGAATATTTAACAAAGTGCTTCTCAAAAAAAAAAATATTTAACAAAGTAATTACCTGTCAGCACTGTTACTGCTTGGTCTCATAAAAATAGACAATCTTTTAGCTGTCTTCACAAACTCACTGCACGACCAAAATTCACCAAACATGTCAACAAACACAAAATCAAAATACAATTTTTATCCTGTTTTTTCTAAGGGAAAAAAAGTAATATAAGAATAGATTATATGTTTTTTTCTAAAGGGGAAAAAATAGTTGGGCTAGGGGAAAAAATAGTTGGGCTAGGGGTAGTCGACTACGCTGGCTACGCCCCTGCATGAGCGTCTCCACATGAGCAATTTACCTGAACGGTTCATCTCCAGCTTGTTTAGCAGCACCTGTTGCATCACGGTAGACAACGTGGCTCAGCATATCCAATCTTTCAATTCCAAACATGTTTTGTAGCCTTTTGTATAGCTCTTCATACGATCCAATAACAGATAGGTCAAGAGTCCGACCCACATCTTCCGATTCCAAGAACACTTTACAGTGACCAGTATCCAAGCCTAGTTCAGTCGTGTAATCGCCTGGTTTAAACAAAAATTGGGCACCAGACAAACTCCTCGGAAAATTTTCACGATTAGGATCGAAACTTTCTGTCATCCATGGGGTCCCACCTGATGAACCCTTTGGTGGTGCTACTTTAGAAACTACATCACTCGGCGGTCACTAGACATCTGCTGCTCAGTGAGTATTGGCTGACCAAATAGCACGAATAGAGGTGTTTTCATGCCATCAGTTTTCCCCGATTTCTGACTAGAATTTCCCATGCTTAATAGGCAAGATATATTTTCATTAGTATCCACATTGCTCCTGACCATACTATCAGGAATTCTAACATGAGAATCGAGCCGCAGGAAACTGGCTGAAACAGTCCCGTCTGTAGTTTGTTGCTAAGGTGGAGATCCGATAATGGGACTCCAATTTGAGCATGCCTGGCTCCTGTATGCCTGCAGTAATGTTGTCAGATAGACAACACATGGGACTGCTTGGACGTAGGGGGTTGCCTGAAAATGACGGCCAATTTGGAAATTGGCCGTCGAGTGGGAAGTCTGGGTGATTAGGTAAACGTAATTTCTTTCTTGGTGGTGTGAAGGGTGAGAGATGGAGGACTGGAACATTTGAGACCATTTCGACTAGCCAAGGGGACACACACTTCACGTTTTGCAACAGATCTGGTTCATCCCATGTCACCTGCAAATTATTGGGTGCAAGGAGAAAATGTAAGAATTAGATATATGGGAAGCTAGTCATAAGTTCAAAAGAAATTTTTTGGTACTCTGATTTTTTCCTCATGATTCGGAGTAGCATTAAAGAGAGAGATTGGAAAAAGATTCAAACAATAGAAATCAAACAAAATAAGCTGCTGACAGTATTCATCTTCTACTAAAACTCCATTATTGCAAGGTCCACATAACATCAGCCCTTCATTTTTCCACCTATCATCTTTAGAGTGTAACATAATGCCACGGTGCTTGCCTAAAAGATATTCAGAAAACAGCCTATTAACCTGTTGGAGCATGTGATTGCAGAAAAAAATGAATACAAGCACTAACTTATCAAATATAAAGCACCATGCTCAAATCAGATCCATATGCTGCTCTGGGGTCAGAACTGAGAGCACAATTGGTATTGTACCTATAACCTACCGTACCACAAATATTCTTAAAACGTTTTTTTCGAATTAGTTTCAACAATTTTGATCAAGAGGGATAGATAATGGCATAATGCTAATTCTAGTAGCCATAAAATTTCCTAAAAAGAAAAAAGAGAGAAAACTGAACAAAAACAAACTAAACCAACAGAACAATTTAATCTGCGACTCTAATCTCTACCAAAAAAATACCAGGACATTGTATTTCATCCTAAAAATACAATAATGAGCTCTTGCATTACCTGAAGCAATCTCCATGGCGAATTAGGCCAACGAAGGGGATCAGCAACCTGAACAGAAGCTATAGTCCCCATAAACCAGCTAATTCGAGAGGAATCCTCAGTTTCAAATGGCATCTTGAACCTCATCCGAGAGCTCCACTGGACCCTCATAGCAGCACTCACAGCCGACGCCTTCACACAGAACTCCGGTGTACTTGCACGCGGATAATAGACCACCTCAAAAGGCTGGCCATTGGCCGCCAAGAAAGTGGCCTCAACAACAGATTCAGGCCTCACTTTCCCCTTCTCCCTCAGATTCCCATTACCAACACCACTTCTATGCATCATCTTATTCTCATCCTCCTTCAAAAACGACGAAAATCCAAAATTTCCAGCAGCACCAGAGTTCCATCCAGATGAGGACTCATTTCCGCAATTACCCCTCTTGGCCCTCCGGATCCCAACACAAAGATCCCCATTTTCGGCCCGCAAGAAAACAATCGAGTCTCCAGCTACAAGCTTCTTCTGATTCACAAAAGTACTCCATCCAGTAGTTAACAAGTGCCTCCTAGGCGTCCCCCTGTAAATATGCCTAAATTTCCAAGTCTCGCCATGAACATCTTTAGCAGTCACATTCTGCACAGGGGGATCCGCAGTGTAATCCAACCGCGGGAAAATTGTTTCGGCACAGTACCTAGGAACAGAGAACCCTCCGCCATTGTTGGCATCAGATTGGGTGAGTGTTTTTGCAAAAGAATTGGGTTTCTCGTTGGATGCAGATCCAGTGGTTCCCATTACTCGATTGTCATCAAAACAGTGCTCGTTTTTCCCAACTGGAATCAGCCTAATTTTAGCGTAAACTTCATCTGTTTCAGGGTCGGCCAAATATTTCACAGCAACAACCCGGCAGAGAATCAGAGGTGGAATTTTGGGCAAAGCCCCAAAATCCACAGTAGTAAGAGTGTGCTCAGCATGGCCTTGTGGGAAATAGAAAACTTTTGAATTCACCGGCGGCATTTGAACCATGCCTCCAGCACACGCGTGCCATAGCTCTGAGTCCAAACTCTTCTCCACCACCTCTTTCATGTCTTTGCAATTTCTCCTCTTCAATTAACTTTATTCCTTTAAAACTCCTCTTCAATAAATGCTGCGAGTATTCCACAAAAGACAATAATTAATGCTGTATTCAACTCGAAACTAAAATCCAAAGTATTAGAATAGTATTCCATCCGAAAGCGGAGATCTAAAACATTACCTCTCAAAGCCGAGTATTCCAGCAAGTATTCACCAGCCCATCCGTATTCCCAAGTCTGATCAAGCCAAAAACCGCTTTAGAAAACTCAAATCAGAATTTCAAACCAAAATCCATAAAACATAAAAGGCAGGCAAAACCATATCTAAACTTACACAAAAAAAACTTCAATAACTGCGCTGTGAAATTGCAGTATTGCGAGAAATTATTTCTGTATATTAAGATGAGAAATATCTCCACACCGCGACTGTGTCTAAATTTCACACAGTGAATGTATGTAGCTCTGGTAACAGCGAGGGACAGAAAATGGTAGCAAATTACGAATCGGAAAATTCGCAAAAGAAGAACATCAAAACAGAAATACGTACTCGCGAAAAAAAAAAAGGTATAGTACAAAATCTCTGATTCTACGTAGTGCTGATACTATTATATCAAAAAATCGTCGGTCTCTTCTTCGCTATTTTTCGAGCTCAATTTGCAGTCAAAAATTTCCACTCTTCTCACTCCATCGCCATGTGAGTTCCTTCGTGCTGATATAAACGACGGCGTATCAGGAGGCTGCAGAGTTAAAGTTGGGAGGAGGAAAGAGAAGATGCGTGGCTTGACATGGATTTATGGTTGGTTTTGTAGTTATCTTTTTTTTTTTGTTTTCTCTCTCATCAGATCTGAAATAATAATCTCCAACGCACCAGACAAAAAGGACAATTCTCCATTAATTAATTTTTTTATTTAATTCCATTCTACTATACTAATAATTACTAATTTACTACTATAGAATTGGCTAAGTTGCCTTTTGATTTCGTAAATTTGAATCATTTTTTTTAATCAGAAATAATATTCTAAAAAGCACTAGTAGCTAATTGAGCAGCAGATTAGTATATAGCGCCTAGGCAAAATTTGGATAGGAATAAGCAGGACATAGACGGAATTAGATGGCTGTCGAGAAAAATAACGTGGAGACAAACGGGGCTTTGTGCATGAGTATGAGACTAATCAGGATTAGAGAAGATTTTTAGAACAGTGCTAAAAAATGAATACTTGCTAGAAAATGTCATGTGATTAGTATTTTTTTTTTTTTGCATTTTTTGTAAATTGTCTACAAAATTATAACATTTGTAAAACTAGAACCCGTTTATAAAACCGAAACATGATCCGATTAGGTTTTTCGGTGTCAAAATCTTGTAAGCTACGTTTTTCACCGCATGTTTCAAGACTAAAGCACGGGATTTTTATTTTTTTAAGTAAAAATATGTTTCAAAAATATCAAATATTTATTATGATGTTTTATGTTCATAAGTACATGAGATACATCTTAAATCAAATGTTGTGAGATGATAATATGCAACTTAATATTATTATTGCTATTAAGTCCAAAACTTTATATTATTATGAATATTAAGTTCAAATTCTTTTTCTTTTTATTTTTACTCAAATTGATAAATTATCTTTTAGAAGTAAAAAAAGAAAAAAATTATCAAAAAAGAAAAAAACGGATCCGTTTAAATCGGAATCGGAATCGTAGAGGAACCGGCCATCTAATTCTAGCTCTGACTCATCATCTTAGAGGATCCGGAACCGTTGTCACCCCACCCCTATTATAAAAACTAGTTGAAGTAGTTCTCTCATTAAAAAATAATATGTAATTGTCCAATTCTAAAAATATTAATATTAAGCTATAATAATCCAAGTTGAAATTGATTTATATAAGTTGTTTTCAACTTTTTTTTTATATTTGAGTTGTCTTGTATAATTCATTTCATACTCTTAAAATTTACATTTTTCTTTCGAGATGTGAACTGTTATATTTTTTTTTTAAACTTTGAAATAAATCAATAACGAAGAAGAGATTGCCTCACGAATATATTTAAACTTAAAATGTATTTACCAATTAATTCAAGAAATGCAATTACCAGCCACCTGGCCACCACAAGCAATTGTGGGGTAGAGGTTAGGGGTTCAAATCCCTGCTCCATCAAATTATTTGTGGGGTGGAGGTCAGGGGTTCTTATCCCTACTCCATCAAATTGCTCCAAGGGCATATGTGGTAGTGAAGATTTGGTGGGAACTCATCTTGAATAGCATCCGTGTGGGTTCGGTTCGGGAGAGATCGTTATTAGTAGATTGGGGTCGAACATAATTGTTCTCTTTACGCAGGAGGATCGGTTGTCAGTCAGCCAGACCCACCCCGTCGCCGTAACACTCGCCAGGTGCGTCACATCCATGATTTACCCGCGGAAAGAAGAATGAGGCGTTTGTTTGTTGTCTCGGCGATAGTCGGGACGCAGCGCAGGTTCGAGTTATCAAAAAAAAAAAAAATGCAATTACCAGGACTTCTAATTAAATTAAATAACTTTAAAACTCCAAAAACAAAAAACAGAATATAAAAAAGAGGAGGGGGACAGGAGAGCGTGTCAGAAAGTAGTTGAGAAAATATCGTGAGAAATTGATATATCACGAGATTTTAGGGACACAGCCTTTTTACTGATGGGGCGGACTGTACGGGTTCTGCTGGACCAGTCATTTTGACTTGACAGATTTAACCCTGGGTTTAAAATTCTCTCTGTTTTGTTCTTTACGTTTTACCATGGTTAAAGTATCTATTATTTCTGGAGGTTTCTCTGTGTTGTCAGACTAAAAAACAAAACATGTTCAGAGCGCGTGAGCTCCATTCGCTGGGCCGGCTATTATAGCCGAGGGACCCGGCTATGGCTTGAGAATTTAAATTTATTACTTTTTCATTTTTCCAATTAAAAAATGAAAGGTTTTTTTTTTCCTTTTATTTCGTCGGTATAATAAGGGGCGGAACCAGAAATGGACATTGGGGGCTAACATTCGAGAGATAAAATATTTATTTCATATAATAATAAAATTCAAAATATATTATATAGGCTTAATTACAATTTTGGTTCTACAAGTATTAGATGGTAGTATATTTGGTCATGTAAGTATCATATGTAGCAATTTTGGTACTGTAAATCTAAAATGGTGACATATTTGGTTTTGTAAGTATCCTACATAGCAATTTAGGTCTTATAAATTTTACTTTTTATGCTATTTTGGTCCCATAAATTTTATTTTTATGCAATTGTGGTCTCAAATGGTTAAATCGTATTTCACCATTTCAAATTTTCAATACTCATCATTTAGCATCTCAAACTACATAATTACAATCCTAATATACTAAAATTTAGAACGTCTCTCTTGTATATTAGAAAAATCATTTATACGTAAATTTATACTATGTTTTTGTGCAACCTGCTTTTCAATATATACTAACAAACAATCTATGAGAATTCATCGAATTTTTATGTCTTCGTCTAGCAAGAAAAAAAGATTAAATATAGTTTAGGCAAATTAGAAAATTCAAACAAAATCACTTCAATCTCAATATCTAATCAATAACCTATGAAAAATAAAAGGCAAAAACGAATTAATACTAATGAGAGCTTATTGGCAATGATATTAATTTTTAGCTCATTAATTAATAAATACTAAATCAAAATACAAGAATAGGTTAGAATTGAGCCCAACAAGTATATATAAATAATGAAGAAATGAAAATATTGGAGGAGGTGGCCATATATATATAGTTCTGCCCTTGGGTATAGTTTACGTAATATAACAGATAAATTCATTTTATGCTTATCTGATGATATGAATAATTGAATTATATGTTGATTGAAGTAAATATGCGATTCAATAAAAATATAGTAAAAGTCTTGTTTAATAAGGAAAATCACGTTCATTTTTATAGAACAATTTATCAAGATAAAGACAACATATAAAAAATAACTAAATTGTATTGAATTTTATCACTCTAGAAGTTTAAAGAATAAATTTTCTTAGTAGACTAAAGCTATTTTTAAGCATAGAGTGTGTACATTACTTTTGTGTTCAAAATGTTTATTTCTTAAGAGCTAATGAAAAATATAGAAGATGAAATCATGAAACTAATCATTTTACTTAATAATATCCATATAAATCTTGTTTATTCTACTGCTATAATCAAAAGATTTCTAACTATTTATTGCTTACCACATAATAATTTGGACTCTTAAATTATAATGGACTTTGATTACGTATGCCCAGAACTAATTATGCTAAAATAAATCTAGTAAAATTTATTATCGTATCTTAATAATTTACTTAGAAACAATGCCAAATTACTCTTCAAAGGATTTTTTGGATTGTAAAATAACTTGAATAAGAAAAAAAATTGTGTACAATGTAAGTACACGCGCCCAAGGAGTGGCGTTTGGTGAATAGAAAGTGTATGCAACAGTAATGACGTCATTGTTTTGTTACTTTTTTGGGGGTCAGGTCCCCCACCCCTGATCTTGTACCCTACATTACCTCACCCTTTTATATCCCCAATTAATAATCAACAGTTTGACAGTGAACTTAATAATACTTTTATCCAAAATGTAATATAGAATAATTATCTACATTAGTTGTTTAAAAAATTGAAAGAATTTTTAGACTTACTCATGAATAGGGATGACAATGGGACGGACAGACTAATAGCCAAAACTCGCTCCTTCAAAGTTTTAGAGGACCTCTGACCTGATTCGGTCCGAACCTGTAAGTGTGGTTAGACCTGTTGGATCCGCTATATAATCACTGTTTTAAAAATCCCCACCTAGCTCCGATTAGTCCCCGCCTAACCTCGCTCAGGTCATGCCTAATCCCGCCCAGACGGACTAGGCCCCAATCTACCGTCCGACTAGCCCCTAGCGCTTTTTAGAACACTATATATAATTATGAAAATATTATTTTGAAAAATAAGACCAGTGAAATTGTTGGAATTGGTCTTTGATAAATGGGGTGTTGACCCGATTTTGACCAATTAATTAAGTGGTTTCCATATGTGAAAAATGGAATTAAATTATTTGTAAAAATTCTACTAAGAGAGTAGATGAGAATATCACTTGGAATTTCTCAAAACCGATTCCGGGTGAATGAGAAATTAATGCTAGAAGTTAGCCACTTAATACAAATAAATGGTATGGAAAATGGAAAATGTGGGGGAGGAGAGATGCTCCATCCCACATAGGAAAAAGGAGGTAAAGTTGCACACTTTATTTATCCTAAGTTGAACAAATGGGTTTGGCCCTGGGGCACCCAAGTTTTTTAAAGGGGAGAGGACCTACATGCTTTGTGGGTTTGGTCAAAGCACACACGCGCGCCTGCCGCCGCCACGGGCCGGCGGCTCGGCTCGGCCGGCTCGGCCCGTCCGGTCCGTGGGCGTGGCCGTGGGCCTGGGCTTGGGCTCAGGCTTCAAGGCCCTTATTCTTTTGGACCAAAACCGTCTGGTGTCCGAAAGTTTGAGCTCATAAGACACGGGGCACGCACGCCGTGCGTCAGCCTTATAAAAATCGATCCTCGGTGATCGAAAAACATACTGAAAAACTCGGATAATAACTTAGGTCATTTGCATAATACGAGCGTAGAAAGTTCGAACTTTTTGTTGTTCGTGTTTCGAGTTTCAAGTCTTGTAAACTCGAGACGTAAAAGTCGTTGTATCTTAGAGGCGAACGCCGAGGCAGTAAGCACTCGGTGTACAGGGCGTTTTGTCTTGCCGAGACCGATTCAAATCGGGCCTCGACTTAAACCATACACTAAATCCGGCCATTTTTCTTCAAACGTAAAACCATACACCGAGAAATTTTACCCAACAATCGCAAGACGAAAAATCGTTATTCCTACGTTTCTGTTGAAGACGATGGCATCCAGTTCGATCTCGTTCACACCCATGGCTGCTGCTCCCGCTCACGGCGAAAAGCCGCCCAAGTTTTCTGGTGCCGACTTCAAACGTTGGCAACAGAAGATGCTGTTCTACCTCACTACTTTGGGGTTGGCTCGTTTCCTAAAGGGCGACCCCCTCTGCCGTTGAAGAAGGAAGTTGACAACAACCGAGAATTTTGTGGATGCTTGGCATAACAAAGCGATTTTCTATGTCGCAACTACGTCTTGAACGGCCAGACGACACTCTCTACAATGTCTATAGCACGTTCAAGACGTCCAGGAATTGTGGCAATCCTTGGAGAAGAAATACAAGACGGAAGATGCCTAAGACAAAGAAATTTGTTGTCGGCAAATTCTTGAGTACAAGATGGTTGACACCAAGACGGTGATCGGCCAAGTTCAGGAGATTCAAATCATCCTTCACGACTTAGTGTCTGAAGGGATGCTTTTGAATGAATCCTTTCAAGTGGCAGCAATTATCGAAAAATTGCCGCCATTGTGGAAGGACTTCAAAAACTACCTCAAGCACAAGCGCAAAGAGATGGGGCTTGAGGATCGATTGTTCGGCCGCATCGAAGAAGACAACCGAAATCGAGAAGTTAAAACCAAGAACTGGAATGGAGGCTAAGGCCAATCTTGCCGAGTCGAGCACTAGCAAGAAACGTAAGCACTCGGGAAGGAGAAAGCAAGGCCAAAAAGTTCAAGGGAAATTGCTACAATTGTGGCAAACCGAACCACATGGCGAAGGATTGCCGACACCCGAAGAAGGGAAATCAAGGTGGCAACCAACAAGCGATGTGACGGAGGACAAGTCGGTTCCAATAGACTTGTCGGAGCTCGATCTCTCATTGTTGTGTTTGAAGCCAATATGGTGGATAACCCAAGGGAGTGGTGGATAGATCACGGGCTACTCGTCACATTTGTGCCAATAAGGAGATGTTCTCTCCTACACTCCGATTAATGGAAGAAAGTTGTTCATGGGAACTCCTCGACTTCCAACATCGTTGGGCTTGGAAAGGTGGTGCTCAAGATGACTTCCGGGAAGGAGCTTACGCTTGTAGATGTCTTTGCATGTCCCGGACATCCGCAAGAACTT
The DNA here is from genome assembly GCA_016081115.2 of Rehmannia glutinosa. NCBI lineage: Eukaryota > Viridiplantae > Streptophyta > Magnoliopsida > Lamiales > Orobanchaceae > Rehmannia > Rehmannia glutinosa. The sequence continues at coordinate 18,912 of CM071937.1, forward strand.
GGTTTCCGGTCCGTTGCTTAGCAAGTAGGCTTTAGACTAGTGTTTGAATCCGACAAGTTTGTAATGACCAAGAATGGTCGGGTTTCTATGTAAATGTTACCTTGATAAGGGCCTGCATTCAAAATGTCCAGTAATGTCGTTTTTTCCGCCAAGAGGCGAAGAATAAAAACGTTACTTCATTTTACTTGTTGGATTGTTCTAATTTATGGCATGATAGATTAGGACACGTAAACTTCAACCCAATTAAAAGGTTAGTGAATCTGGAATTAATACCTACGTTTAAAACCGATTCACAAGACAAATGCGAAATTTGTGTTGAAGCAAAATTGGCCAAGGCACCGTTTCATTCGGTAACGAGAAGTACCAAACCACTCGAGTTAATTCATACAGATGTGTGTGACTTAAAACTTGTGCAAACTCGAGGTGGTAAGAAGTATTTCATAACGTTTATAGACGATTGCACAAGATATTGTTATGTCTATCTTTTGAAAAGCAAAGATGAAGCTTTAGTAGCTTTTAAAACTTATAAGAATGAAGTTGAAAATCAGCTTAATCAGAAAATTAAGATGATTCGAAGTGATAGAGGCGGAGAGTATGTTGCTCCGTTTGAAGAATTTTGCTCGGAAGCGGGTATAATTCATCAAACGACTGCACCTTACTCACCTCAATCAAATGGTGTTGCAGAACGCAAGAATCGTACTCTTAAGGAGATGATGAATGCGATGTTGCTAAGTTCTGGCTTACCCCAAAATTTGTGGGGGAAGCCATACTTTTGCGAACTACATTCTTAATAAGATCCCACACAAAGGTAAAAATGAAACTCCATATGAGTTATGGAAGGGACGTAAACCGTCATACAAATACCTTAAAGTGTGGGGGTGTTTGGCTAAAGTCGAAGTACCTAAGCCAAAACAAGTAAGAATCGGTCCGAAGACGATCGATTGTGCTTTCATTGGATATGCTAACAATAGTAGTGCATATCGCTTTTTAGTGCACAAGTCGGCTATTCCTGATATAAATGAAGGTATGATCATTGAATCAAGGAATCTTTCAGATTCTTCGAGAATATCTTTCCGAACAAAGAACGGAAAGAAGAAAGTTCGAGTAAACGGACTTATGAAACCGCAAGGTTACCTCAAAGTGATGATGAAGAGGAACAAGATGAAAAAGGACAAAAGTAGCTAAGTCTTTTGGTCCCGATTTTCTAACTTATATGTTAGAAAACGAACCCGAACTATTCAAGAAGACTGTTTCAGTCCGAAGCTCCTCTCGGAAAGAAGCTATCAATAATGAGATAGATTCCATCATGCAAAATCACACTTGGGAGTTGGTTGATCTCCCGCCGGGTTGCAAGCCTTTGGGATGCAAGTGGATCCTTAAAAGGAAGTATAAAGCAGATGGATCTATTGACAAGTATAAAGCCCGATTGGTAGCTAAAGGGTTTAGACAAAAGGAGGGATATGATTTCTTCGATACATATTCTCCTGTCACGAGGATTACGTCCATTCGTGTTCTCATTGCTATTGCATGACTTTGCATAACCTCGAGATACATCAAATGGACGTTAAAACTGCCTTCTTGAATGGGGAACTTGAAGAGGAAATTTATATGGAACAACCCGAGGGGTACATTGCACCCGGTCAAGAGCGAAAGGTGTGTAAACTTGTTAAGTCACTTTATGGACTAAAACAAGCACCTAAGCAATGGCACGAAAAGTTTGACTCGACTATGAAGTCAAACGGTTTCAAGATCAATGAATGTGACAAGTGCGTCTACATTAAAGGTACTACAAATGATTACGTCATAGTATGCCTTTATGTAGATGATATGTTGATTATGGGAAGTAGTCATGATTTAATCATGAAGACTAAGAACATGTTAAAGAAGAACTTTGACATGAAAGATATGGGACTATCTGATGTTATATTAGGGATTAAAATCTCTAGAACTTCATATGGAATTGTCTTGTCACAGTACCATTATGTCGAGAGCATACTCAGGAGGTTTAATGCTTTTGACGGGCGCTCCGGCTAAGACACTGTAGATCTAAGTCTACACTTGGCCAAGAATAGAGGCGAACAGTTTCTCATTTGGAATATGCAAGGGTAATTGGCGTCGATGTACTTAACGAATCGTACACGCCCGGACATTGCATATTCAAGTGAGTAAACTAAGTAGTTCACAAGTAACCCAAGTACGGATCACCGGAAAGCCGTGACAAGGGTACTTAGATATTTAAAGTATACCATGAACTATGGAATACTTTATACAAGATATCCAAAGAGTATTAGAAGGATATCTTGTGATGCCAATCGATATCGACACAAAAGACTCCAAGTCCACAAGTGGATTTGTTTTCACAATAGGTGGAGGAGCGATGTCATGGAAGTTTTCTAAGCAGACGTGCATAGCTCGATCCACTATGGAATCCGAGTTCATTGCTTTGGATAAAGTGGAGAAGAAGCGAGAACGGCTTAGAAACTTCTTAGAGGATATTCCTTGTTGGAATAAGCCTCGTACTTTTTGTTATGATACTGTTTTGTGATAGTCACAAAGAATCGGAAGGGCAAAGCAAAGATGTATAATGGTAAGTCTAGACATATACGTCGGAGACACAATACCATTAGACAGTTGATTTCAAATGGGGTTATTTCGGTTGACTACGTCAAGTCAAAGGAAAACCTTGCGGATCCGCTTACAAAAGGCATAAATCGAGATCACTTTGTATAAACTGTTAAGGGGAATGGGTTTAAAATCCACAACTTAAAGAATGTTCATAGCGGTAACCCAACCTGTGAATTGGAGATCCCAAGACCTTGGTTCAATGGGACAACTAAGTTATGAATGTTCAAATTTGAACACTTGGAAAATGTGTTAGCTCATTCTCGATACATCCAAGTGTATTTAAACCTGTTTGAATGTGGTGAGGTTAAGTTTAAGACTTTTAATGATTCCTATACCGAAAGGTGGAGTATTGCAGATACTTCTTCAATAGGAGATCACCTATATATAAGTGAGAAGAATGGCCGCCTCGAAAGAAAAACACTTATGAATCTAAGATATGGTCCAGGGTAGAAATGGACACAACGTGAGAACAACAAGTGTTAGAGTTGTTATTGTGTAATCTTGTTGTCTTGGTTTACACAAACGGTGAGTAGTTCAAGACATCGCGTCACTAAGTTAGCCTAGTAAATCCGATAGTATTTTTACTAAGGAAGGTTCAAAGCCACAAGCTACCTATCCTCGATGCAATAACGATTCGCCGAGACTTTCAAGTTTAATCCGCATACACGCATGCATTAATTTTCATTCATGTGGGGGATTGTTGGAATTGGTCTTTGATAAATGGGGTGTTGACCCGATTTTGACCAATTAATTAAGTGGTTTCCATTTGTGAAAAATGGAATTAAATTATTTGTAAAAATTCTACTAAGAGAGTAGATGAGAATAGACTTGAATTTCTCAAAACCGATTAGGGTGAATGAGAAATTAATGCTAGAAGTTAGCCACTTAATACAAATAAATGGTATGGAAAATGGAAAATGTGGGGGAGGAGAGCCCATCCCACATATAGGAAAAAGGAGGTAAAGTTGCACACTTTATTTATCCTAAGTTGAACAAATGGGTTTGGGCTGGGGCACCCAAGTTTTTAAAGGGGAGAGGACCTACATGCCCGTGGGCTTGGGCTTGGGCTTGGGCTTCAAGGCCCTTATTCTTTTTGGACCAAAAACCTTTAAAACATTAAAATATTTAATTAATTTTTGTAATTAATTAAATAGATTTAATTAATTTTTGTAATTAATTAAAAGAGTTCAACCGGGAAAAACTTTACTACAAGACGGGCAGAGCACGCCCGTGCGGTCGGGTCGTGCTTACCCGCCGAGAGTTTGCCGCTACACGCACGGGCAGCGACGCACGCCCGTGCGTGCCTGGGTCGGCTGGGTGCCGAAAGTTTGAGCTGCGCAAGCAAGACGGCAGCGCACGCCCCGTGCTTGTCCAGCCGTGCTCCGCGCAGACGCCTGTTCAGTCTGTAAAAGGTGTCTTTTCGAGCCAAAAGACATGTTCCTTCCATACGGGGCGTCTAAAGCCTATAAAAATCGATCCCTGGTGACTGAAAAACATACGAAAAACTCAGATAATAACCGGTCATTTGCATAATACGAGCATATTGATTTTCCCTTTCGTTCAAAGCTTGAAAGTTCGAACTTTTTGTTGTTCGTTGTGTTTCGAGTTTCAAGTTTTCAGTAAACTCGAGACGTAAAAGTCGTTGTATCTTAGAGGCGAACGCCGGAACCGTAAGCACTCGGTGTACAGGGCGTTTTCGTCTTGCGGAGACTGATTCGAAATCAGGCATCGACTTAAACCATACACTAAATCCAGCCATTTTTCTTCAAACAGAAACCATACACCGAGAAATTTTACCCAACAGAAATAGTTTTAAAATTTTATTTTTAAAATCGTAAAACTAGTAAAATCAAATAATACCTTTTTTGGCAAACGTTTGTTACACATAATTTGTTTCGTTATGAATTGAGGAATTATATATTCCCTCATCTCAAATACATCATTTTTAATATTTTTAAACATGTCAAATCTATCTTTTTCTCAAATATACACACCATAAACTATCAATTACGACTTTAAAATATAATGTAAAAATCCACAAAAAAACTTTATAATCACTCAACTACTATGCAAAATTTCATATTTGGTCTGAACCCATATGGATGGCAATGAGCAATGGCTCAGTTGAAACCCATCTTCGTATTAAACCCGTCAAACAGTAGGGTCTAAACCCAACCAAACAAGTCGTAGGGCGGATCATGGGTTCGATTTTAGAAAATCCTCGGGTCCGGATCAAGTAACGAGGAGCAATAGTGTTATTCAATTATCACAATATTTAATTGTAAAGGTAATAATTTGCAGCTAAAAAACATTCCCTAAGGTATTGGGAGAAAATCTATAGTATGACAAACTTTTAATCCTATACAGTAGCGGTGTCCCACTAATTCTATAAACTTTGTTTATATCAAATGCAACAATTTAGCAACATATAGGCTATAAATCATAATAATTTCCACTGAATGGGTACTTTGAGCAGGAATAATGCAAGAACAACTCATTTCTAAAAGAAACATGCATTTAGACTGTGCAGGTCAATTATGATTCTAAATAAAGTCATCCAACATATTTTATTTTAAAAAGAAAGGAAAATATTTTATTTTTGTTGAGGAAAATTGAATTTTAGGTTAAATCTTATTGTGGCTATTGAAAATATAGGGCGCTACTGATAAAGTAATAGTTAGGTGTATTGTCTATGAGTGTTTGCATGATTAATAAGTACCTCATTTTCTAAGAAATAAAATCACTTACTTCCTCCGTCCCAAATATATAGTCCACTATTCCTTTTTGAAATGTCCCAAATATATAGTCCACTATACTTCATTTTTTATATTTAATAGTACTTTTTCCATTCTTTTACTATTATACCCCTATTTAATATGCATTTTATAATTTACATTATTCATTAAATAAGGGCAAATCAAGTAAAAATTTAACATAGTTTATTTTCCAATACTTTTCTTAATCTGTGTGAAAAGTCAAATTGGACAATATATTTGGGACGAAGAGAATATTTTTATCTAACACTCCGTTTTTTTAATAAAGGTGGGGATCCCAATTTTATTAGGTATTTGGAGTTTATAAACTCTTTAAAAGTATTTTGTAATTTTTTTTAAAAAAATATCTTACAAGTTCCCAAAATAAGATGGATTATCTCTTATAGTTTGCACCATTTTAATGCAGGTATTGAACCATTTTAGTGCAGAACTTGTACTTCATCTTCAGCAGTTTGCACTAAATTATGCACTAAAAATCATTAATTTAAATAAAAATGAAATTTTTTTAGTGCAACTACAATGTTTGTGCCATATTTTGGTGCAAAATTATTCACATCTTCAAAATGATGCAAGCTTTGGTGCAGTGCTGGGCAAATTTTTGCTCCAAAATAAAGATAGAACACTCTTTTGGAGATATTCTTAGGAGCTTATAAATGTTTTTAAAAAAAAGATTGGGGGTGTAAATTCTTTTTTTTTTTTTCCCAAAATAAGATCTTAGTTTGAAGACCTCCTTGTATCTTGGCCACTTTAACTACAAAATTAGCATTACTAACATCTTATGAGTCTAGCTTTTTATTTATCAAAATACTTCAACAATTTATTTTCAAAAAACAAAAATAACATTATAACCTCTAAAAATATCCTATGAGATGTAGGAGGCTACGAGCTTATAAGATCATTTAAATAAATTTGGTCAAATACCCTCTCAATGTATTGTTCACCAATATCCGAGCACAAAATTGTGCAGTTTGAAATTTCTACTTTGTATGGTGTTTCATATGTCACTTTAATACATTACGCATACAATGACATCATACGTATGACAGTCATATTGTGAATTGGAAGACAAAATGAAACACCGTAAAAATTAGGAGACGATCCACTATGGAATTAGAGGTTGGACTATCTTGATATTAGCTTTAGTTTCAAGTTATAAGTAGCCAGCAAGCAAACTTTGGCTGGTATTTAATATTGTTGTTACGTTGAGCTTTCTTCTACCTCAATTTCGACTCTTTCTTTGTTTTTGGTTTGGGACATGAACATTCCATGTTTTTTTCCTTCTATAAGGACTCTTGAAAGTGGTCGAAACCCTAGAGTTCATATTTCTCTATTTTCATCTAAAAAAAGAAAAAAAAATTGACAAACCATATGTTCGCACCATTCAAAAATTGAGTGGTGATAATTAGAAGTGTCAAATGGGTCGGGTCGGGCCAGTCTAGTGTCGGTCCATTGGGCCAAAAAAATTGGGTCGGGCCAAATTCCATTGGGTCGTCATTTTTGGAGCCTATGTCCGACTCATGCTTTGGAATTATATGTAAAATGCACCTGGTTGATGGGCCGATCCGACAAGTTTAGGCCTAATGGGTTGGGCCAAATAGGCTCGATTTTTTTTTTGGCTTACGAAATCACAGACCAGCCCGACCTTAATACTGGGCCGACCCATCAATCTGGTTTTGACAACTCTAGCTACAATGCTCAATATCTCCATCAACATCATCATCATCATCCTATTTTGAGTAAGTCCTTAAATTATCAGCTTCTAAGCTAAAAATGACCCTTACATATATCCTCAAATCATGGTGTTTATTAATTTTATTTTTGACAATGCTTAAAGTTGGTGCAAAATTGGTTCGTAAATAGCCACTTTCAACCCGACCAAAAAAGCCCTTAATTTTTTCACACAAAATGAGACATTAATTTCGATAAATACCAAATTGACACGATAAATGAAATTTATTTAAAAGAAAAAAGATTAATCAGTGTCTTATTTAATGGATTTTTGGTAGCAATCCACTCACAAGTTACAACAATAGAATATTCTGCCTTAAATAGATTTATATTACTTTATTTTAACTAAAACAGCCTATCCTTATTTGATGAGCAACAAATACCATAAATAGTATATATGTCCATTTCTTGTTGAATTTGATGTACCAAACATCGCATGAGTTGAAGTGAAAGGTATATTATTAATGTCACACTCATACACCACTCAAAAAAGATGAAGATAGAATCATAGAATCCCTCACCTTACATACTTTATTGTTTATTTTTTGTAAGATTTTAAATTAGTGTTCTATTTTTTTCTTAATTATTTTTTGATATTTTTTTTTTTTTTTTTTGATAAGCTCAGCGCTGCGAACGCCGACTACGCCCGAGACAATTCCCCCCTCCTCATCACGCCGCCAATGTAAAGCGCGGATGCGACGACTGGCCAGGTGTTCGACGGGTCTGGCGGCGACGCATAAACCAGATCCTCCTGGTAAAGAGAACAATTATGTTCGACCCCCAATCTACTAATAACGATCTCTCCCCGAATCGAACCCACACGGATGCTATTCAGAGATGAGTTCCCACCAAATCTTGGGGATTCGCATATGCCCGGGAGCAATTTGATGGAGAGGGGATATGAACCCGACCTCCACCCCACAAACAATTTGATGGAGCAGGGATTTGAACCCCTGACCTCCATCCCACAATTGCTTGTGGTGGCCAGGTGGGTATTTTTTGATATTTTGATTTGGTGTTATCACTAGAATAACACCCGTGTGTTACATGAGATTTGTCCAAAAATAAAATTTTAGTGTCACAAATTTAAAAGATAATATAGATAAAATCCTTGACTTTTTGATTATTTGTTATCTCTAAAAAATTTATCTTTTAAATTCAAAAATATATATTCTGAAGTAATAGAGTATTTTTAAGTAAAAATATATTCAGATAGATTTGATTAACATCGATCCTTTCAAACTAATTGTAAGCAAATCATTTATTTTTGAATTATATTTTATCTTTTAACGTTATTATCTTTTAATTGAGATCATTGAGATCGAAGTATTTCTCGTTAGATTCCATGTAAGATAAATCACAAGATGAGAATTGAGATTCCGACCAATAAATGTGACTAAACATGAAACAACTTAATTTGCAGTTGATTTAAAAAATTTCAATCCTTTATTTCAAAAAAATTATAATTTATTTTTCGCACATTTAACATATTCTGATGAGAATTTATAATTTATAGTGTGAAATATGGAAGAAAATCATAAATTTAAAGTAAAAAATGTAAAATGCCCTTTTAGGCAGACCTAATCTTGTTCTTTAATGTGTGTGGCTATTCTTTTGTACATTTACACACAGTAGATATACATACATCTACAGATACAATTAAGTACTGGCCAGCCTTATAACCAAATTGAATGGGCCCAAAAGCCAGCCCCAGGACTTGTCTTTATGTTCAAGTGGTCCTCCAAAAAAAATGACCCTTTTTTGTGATGGAACATACTTGTACAATGTGTCAAAATCTTTAACTATGTCTAATGTGTCACAGTGTCAATTATGTAAAATAATGCCAAGAATATTTGAACTTATGCGTACTAAAAAAAATTGATGAATATCATCCCCAAAGTAGGGGTGGCCATGGTTCCGGAACCGCCGGTTCCTGTTCCAAAACCGCCGGTTCCGGTTCCTCATTTTGGAGAAATCGGAACCGGAACCGTTGCCTCACGGCTCCGGTTCCAAAACCGGAATCGACTGTTCCAGTCCGGTTCGGAACCGTTTATTTATCTTTTGAGAATTTTTTGATTTCTTAAAATAGTTTATCAATTTCAGTTAAAAAAAAAGAAAAATAAAGAAAAAAACTTGGACTTAATATTCAATAAAGTTTTATACTTAATATTAATAATAATATTAAACTATTTATATATACTATTAGAGTACAGAAGAATCAAAGTTCACGTAATTCGCATACAACATTTGATCTAAAACGTGTCTCATGTAGTTACGAAAATAAAACATCATCATAATAAACATTTAACATTTCTTCTAACATGTATTTACCAAAACAAGATTGTTGGTTTTAACCTTAAAATAAACGGTTCCATCGCGGGTCCACCTACGGTTCTAACCGATGGTTAAAACCGTCGGTTCCACGATTTTTGAGACCTAGGAACCGGAACCGGAACCGATCTACACGGTTTCAATTCCGGTTTTGGAACTGTTGACCACGGTTACGGTTTAGGAACCGTTGACCACGGTTCTGGTTCCGATTTGAAACCCGATTTCGGTTCCATTTGGCCACCCCTACCCCAAAGCCCCCACTGCCTTTGCCCTACGACTTTGTGGATAAGGTGAATCGTGGGATGTGCCTCAACAAGTTAGGGTTCTGAGTTGCCATAGATTGAGTCACCGCACAAGAAATCTTCTTCCACTTTGTTACCAGGGGGATTCGAACCTCTACATTGTGGGTGCCAGCAAGCAGACAACACAATACTCGAGTCCTTTACCAGTTGAACTTTGCCCTGTGAGCTGAACTTATGCATACTAGAAAATACGTTAGTTGGGATGACAGGAGTATACGGATACTTAAAGATCCATACCCACTCCGATCATCCAACGGGACAGGGCAAGACGTGGCGACCCATATAGAAAAAGTTAATGTTACATCATAAAATACACATTAGTTCAAATAGAAATAGAATAAAAAGGAACAAGAAATAAGAAAATAAATTGTTCTAAACTTTTATTATATTTATAGGTCAATTTATAAGTTTTTATCTTGTGTTTTGTTTTATTAATGTATTATTATTTTAAAAATTATCATTATCAGTGTATATATTAGATATAATATTAAGTAAAAAAAAATTACATTAGCATATATATTATATAAGTGAAAAATATTTAATATATATAAAAAGCAAAAACATTATGTGGCGCAGAGTGGGTATGGGGTGGAAGTGATGCATATATCCGCTCCGTCCTCCGTTGTGGCCACGAGACGGGGCTACCCAAATATGGTGGGCCAGAGCGGATCGGGCTAAATTTGTTATCCCAGTTTAGTTCATGCTACTATAAGAGTACTATCATAACTCATTCAGATTTTGATATGTGTATCATATTTCCATGACCTAAATATAAGTTCACTCATTGAATAATTATAAACCCCACATTGTTCCATGAATCTACAAACAATTGAAGTTTGTCTTCTAAGCACTAGTACATTGCCAATTGTGGGCATATTTTGTAGAAATTGTAATAAGGTTTGAGGTGGTCTTATGTGAGACGGTTTCATGGACTTGTATTCATGAGACAGATCGTCTTATGAACAATATTCATGAGACCGTCTCATACAAGTTTTTGCTATAAGATTTTATTTGATTTGCGGATTGTATTTTTCTTCTCGAAAATATTTATTTTGTTCCCAAAAATTATCAATGATCCAATGAAATATTTAAATTATTTGTTATGGGATCAACCTTGTGCTCTAGTGGTTGAGACATGCATGTGTTGTAAGGGTGAATGACCCCGATTCGATCTCATAGGAGTGTGTGTCCTCTCCCCAAGTTCCCCAAATTGTACTAAAAAAAATTATTTGTTCTATAAAAAACCTACAATAAAATGATATTGACACCATGTCTCCTACTAATTACAATAGTAACAATACACAAAGCTTACAATATACCTACAATAAAAAAATATTCCCTAAAATTCCCCACTCCAAATAAAACATTCAAATACAATTTCATCTTTCATACTTTCTCAAGTCCCACTACCAAAATAGATTTTATTAAAATAATTTTCTAAAAACACCCAAAGATAACATCCAACAGGTCATATAGTACATCAGATTTATCGGTATATACAGATATATGTATTGACAGTATTATTTTAGTTGAACTAATTTTAGATGTGCTTTCATGTTGAAGAATAGTTACTTATATACTTTCAGTTAAAATATAATCAACCTTTAATATATTAAGAACGTTATAAGTTTTGATGATATCCGAGCCGAGCTGGGCAAAAATATGTCCATGTGGCCATTCAGCTGATGATGACGTAAGCCGTCCAAGATGACGTGGACCGACCAAGATGACGTAAGTAACCGAGCTGATGACGTGGCACGAGCCCAACCCGGTCCACTACAACCAAATAAAATTAAGCAAGTGATCCACTCAACAAACTCCCACTAAGTGGATTCAACACTCTAGTGGCAGATCAATGTGCCACCTATCAACGAGTCAAAGGGACAAGTCAACAAGCTTCTGTTAACACATGGCCAACATGCACCTCATGCACACCAGGGAGAAGACACGTGTCCCACAATTATCCCACTATTATGCTAGATGTAATGATGATTAGCCCACCAATTGTATTAGTAAAATAGATCTCATTTATTAGGAAAAGACAAGAGAGAAAATCCGACTATATAGCTTGTAAAATTCAAATTGAGTGACGGAACCGACCAGACACGCTCTGCTCGGTCTTCGATATATAAAAGTCAGAATCAACCACTTTTCGCATATTCCAAGTATTTATTTTATTTCTACGTCACATATTTAAAGTACTTTGTTTGTTGATCCAAGAGGCACGTCAACAAATTGGCGCTAGAAGGAGGGCCCGTTTGATCCAGTGAGCTTTTCGAGATATCCAAACCAATCCAACCAAGTAATTCATTTCATTTCCCTACCAAAATGAGTGAAAACTCGAGAAACCTAAGCAGAAATGAAGATCCACCACAAGATACCCAAAATGGCCAAAACCCTAACGGCCAAAATGTGCCTCTAGCCGGGACTGGGGGCGCGGCGCGACTCTACTACCCATTACACAATTTCTCATGAACCCAAACTTCATCCAGCAAATGAACCAACTTGTCGCCCACAGCCTTGCGAATTCTCCACCTCAAATACAACCTCCCCCAATAATAAACCCCCCACGAGTAGATCCACCGCTAAACGCCAACCCTCAAGACCCAACACCCTCAAACAATGACAATCATGAAGTCAACTCTCGGAACAGACAACCTGACAAAAGACGTGAAAGAAGGAGGCCGCGAGATGTGCGGGCGAGCGCAACAGAGTAGCGGAATCGTCACCTTTACTTCATCGCCCCCGTCAGGCCCATTCGGTATTTGCAGGGCACCTGGAGGGGCCAGACCCAATCCAGGAACGACCTATGCAGTCCATCGACTCCAGGCTCCGATTTCCTTATGATAGAGAACCACCTAGGGCCAACCGAGCTCAAGGTCCCAGTCCGACTAACGAGCGAGAGGCAGAGATACTTCGCCTTCAGCATCGTTTGAGTGAGTTGGAGGAGACACCCGACGATGCTCACTACCAGTGAGCCCTATGACAGGCCGGCCAGATGTTGTGTCACCCTTCGCTCCACACATTTTTTCAACTCCTCTCCCTCTAAAGTTTAAAGTTCTCCAAATTGGTCTGTACGATGGAGAAACCGACCCAACCACTCACATCCACAAGTACTTAGCGTGGACAGAGTTATATGGCCCGAGTGACGCTATTCTATGCAGAGCGTTCCCTTTAACCCTGGGCGACTGAGCCGATCGATGGTTTTGGACCCTACCCCAATTGGAAGGATCCTTGGTACCTGATTTGCCTAATTTCCGAATTTTATCACCTCATGGAACATGGCAGGAAGATCTTCGAGTTTGGTGACTTAATGCATGAAGATTACATTGGTTGGAACTTGGAGCGTTTAAGGGAGATTTTTAACACTCAAGAGGTGGCTTCTATTCGACTGATTCCTCTGCTGTCTACAGGGAGAAGAGATAAGGTGACGTGGCATTATATGAAAAATTAATACAACGTTAAGTCCGACTACCAAGTGGTGAAGCAGATACGAGAAAACTCTAGTGCGATGACCGAAAATGACAAGAAGCTTTGGAGATGGATGTGGAAGTTGGAAATTCCTCCTAAGGTTAAAATCTTCTTATGGAAGTGTATTAAAAATATATTTCCTGTCAACAAGGCCCTGGATAAAAAAGATATAAATGTGGATCTGATTTGTCGTCGATGCGGACAAGCGAAAGAAACGACAATACATGCGCTGAGAGATTGCCCATGGATCACTTTTGCGTGGGAGGCGTGTCCGCTGCGCCTTAACACGAACCAACATACGGGAAGGGGGAATCTAACCAATTGGATTGAATGGATAGCAGAGAAAATGGAAACCGAATCACATGGCCTATCTGTGATGCTCTTATGGAGTTTTGGTATGGACACAATATGCAGGCTTTTCAAGGAAAATCTATGATGCATCAATGGTATTTTGAGATGGCAAGGAAGAGGCTGGAAGAGTACCAAACATTAAATAAAGTGAGGGCTGCAACTGTGCAACGGAATTTGCAGACGGATAAATGGGAACCTCCTCTACCTTCTGTTTTTAAAATTAACTCGGATGCATCCATTGTGCCGGAGGTTGGAACGGGGTTCAGAATTGTCATAAGGGATCATGTAGGTTATGTCCAAGGAGCTCTATCCAAATTCATTCCAAAAGTCATGCAAGTTGATATTGTTGAAGCCTTGGCGTGTAGAGAAGGGATTCGGGTTGCGCTGGACAAAGGATATCAGACGGTGGTGTTGGAGACGGACAATATAAACATCTTCCATGCGTTATCGAGGAACTCAACTGATTTTTCCTACTTGGCGTATATTATAGACGACATTAAGTCTCTATTACATAGTTTTTCTTCTTTTTTATTTAATTGGGTTAGACGATCGGGCAATTGCATTGCACATCTTCTAGCGCGTCATGCAATTTTTTTTAATCCTATTGAGTCGAACTCAGGAGTCATCCCCCATCACATTATGGACTTGATTATGGGGAAGGCTTCTTCATTATATCCTTATTAATATTATGCTTTCATTCTAAAAGAAAAAATGACCAACAAAAAAAAGGAAAAACAGAGATAAAAACAATACAGACCTAAACTTATTCTAAACAGACAAAAATAATTAATAAATATATGGAAAATGAAGCAAAAAAGTGATTTTCTTGTAGTAATATTGCAGTTCACTGGCCCACTGGTCAGAACAAGATCCCATTCATATGTGTCGGTCTATAATTGCAAGAATACAATGTTCTTAAATATGAATAATCACAAGGTCCGTATGATATTTGTGAATTAATTATGTTTTGATATTATTTTTTAATTGTAGAATAATACTTAAATTCACTTAACTATCTGGGTAATATAAAATTCTTCTTATGTCCTTATTACTCCATATATTGTATGTTGCAGAATTTTATTAAATGATGCAGAATGGCATTACTTCTCGTATTTCATTTCACTAATATCATAATATGTATTATAAATTCATATTAATAGTGTATATTAGTGAAATAGAATACAAATAAAATATCACTTTGAAACGAAAATTCCAAATTATTATCCCTAGCTGACTCATAAGAATGGCAATGAGGTGGGTTCGGTCAGATATCTAAATGCCCAGATCCGTCATGCCCGGTCGGTAGAACAGGGTGGGGCGGGACGGGACGGGTCGACTGGTCCTGACCAGAATTAAATAAAATTAAATACAAAAAAATAAAAGAAAAATAATATATCTATAAAATATTCTTTATAAAAATTATCATTATCAATTTATAAATGCTAGATATAATATTAAACATAAAAATTATATTATACTATATTATATAATATATAAACAAAATATATATTAAACATAATAAAATAAATAAATTTGCTAGGCGGGTCGGAAGTTATACCTAGATCTGCTTCGCTTAACCGCGGTCACATGAACAGGTTACATGTGACCCAAATGGGTCGTCAAGACAGATAAGGGCCAAAATTGTCATCCCTAAGCTATAACTTAAACTCATTAATGATTAATGAAGGGCAATATTGGAAAATAGGATTTTGGATGCACAAAAACAGAAGAGGCCCAAACTGTACCACTAGACATGCAAAATGGATTGTCCATCCGACATTTATGCGACAGCCAACGTTTCTCAACTACTGCAACAACAAAAATAAAGGGAAAAAAAAGTTAAAAAACACCTCTTAATTGGGCTCAATTCCAGCTATCTTCTTTCTCTTTCTTGTTGGACCATTTTTCTGCTTTATGGGCACACAGCAATAAATGATGCAATTGCCAATAAATCTTTTTTTTTAATTAAAAAAACCCAAATGCATAAAATTTGAAGGAAAAAACAAAGAGATTAAATGCAAAAAAAAAATAAAAATAAACCATTCACTTTAAAAAAATTAGCGAGGAATATCTATTAAAACTTGTAATGCAAAAGTAAGAGTAAATATTATGTCACAATTGATTGGTTTTGAAGTAAGTGACAGATCCATAATTTTTTTTTACAGCACAAAATAAACGTAAGTATATTAAAAATAATTAGTGGGTCACAATTTTTTATTTATTTATCAATATATATTTAATAATATATAAATAAATAAGAAAAAAAACTATTAGAGCACACACCCATAGTATGATAGCAGGAGCTAGCTATGGCTACGTCGGTGTTTGCGGTTATAATACCAAAATGAAATATGTTTATCAAAGATGTAAATAATTAGAGATTGAAACTAGGGGCGTTTGTGACAAGATACGATAACTCGACATGAACCTAATACCAATTTAGCATATACAGGCACAACCCTGACAGGTTCGGGTCGGACACGGTTAACATGAGAACTAAATAGATTAGGCCGGGTCGACTCGCGTGTCGACGTGATTGACCTATTTAACCTATTTAATTTTATAATGACATATGATTTTCATATTTTGTGATGTTTTATATGGTTTTATGATGATGGACAAATCATTTAATGCATTTTCTAATAATTTTATGTATTTTTATTTGTAATTTTAGCTTTTTCTCTATTTATTTTTGTGTCAACTTTAAATTATATAAGTATTATGTGTCGTGTCGGATTACCCGTGTCATAAACGAGTTGTGGTTGTGTCTTGTATCTTGACACAAATAATTAAACATGTCATGTTTGTGATCGTGTTAAATCAGGAATACTCGTGTTAGAACACGGCCCATGAAAGCAAAACACGACACGATTCACACTTCTAATTGAAACAATTGTAATCAAACTAAAGATTGTGTAGGATTGGCAATTAATATAAATTGTGGGCAATATTTCCATTTAATAGGGGTTGGCATGTTGGCACCACCCATATCAAAATAGTTGTAATGTTATTGCATAACTTGCCTAGTTGTCCTAATACTAGTTTTTTTTTTTTTTTTTTGTGGAAAAACCATGTGAACCACCCTGTGAATGTGATTCCAAATTATTTCAATATTCGTAATTTGATATAAACTGTAATTTAGGATTGGATTCAAATTCTATGAAACAATAATTTGCTAATAATAAAGAGAAATAAATGTCACGTGCAATATAGAACAAATGGGGCCAACAGCTAGCTAGCATTCAATAAGGAACATGCTGGATCATCCTAACCACTGTGCTTTAAATATATATATATATATATATATATATACCTGTGTAACACACGAATTTAGTAATTTTATTAAATTTGAGCTGTTTTTTTTTCAAAAAAAAATATGCATTTTGGGTTGTCAAAATAACATAAATTTTTAATTCTTATTTACATTGTTACAACCACTTTCACATTAATTTTCCACAAATTAATTGTATATTGCAATGACTGATTTTTAGTGTTTTGGCATTTAGAAAATCGCTTATTTAATTACGCTAAATTTATTAATCGAAAGTATAATATAAATGTATCTTACATTTTAGAGTAGTTTATTTTTTAAATTATATAGATAGATTGTGTAGATATGATGTTTGATTTTTAGATTATTATTTACCATTTAGATTATAATAAAATGTATTGATAGAATTTTGTTTTACGAAAAATATATTGTATAGATATAATCCTTGATTTCTGGATTATGTGTTATCTTTTAGATTGTATATGGAAAAAATGAAAAATATATATAATATATAGTTGTTGTTAGGTATTTATCCGCCTCGGATAATACGAACCAGGCACAAATACATACTCAATAAAGAATCCTATTATACAGAATAATACTCTAGGACTCAGAAATTGAAATTACAGTACAAGAATAGAAATAAAACGAGTATACGGGATAAAATCCTAAAACTGAAATATTGTGAATTTCGGCTCAGGACCAGAATCCCCAAACCACAGCGTGTCACCAAAGAATCACCAGAGAACCACATATGGAACCCTCAGAGCCTTGCCACAGCAGCCTTCAAGATTCCCACTCGAAGCCCCAACACACACAGATCGGAAACCCTAGAAATACCCCCAAATCCACAAAGAAACCCTAGTTTTAAAACCCCGAGTTTGTCCACAAAGGCCGTGAACAAGTGAAGACAACACTCGGATCTCACACTATTTCACGTAAAACACTCGGAAATATCACGAGGAGTTGAGATTTCTAGAGAGAGGTAGCTCACAGAGAGAATCGAAGGATCGAGAGGGAAGAGAGAGAAAGTGAGATATGAAAACTGAGACTAGGGTTTCTGTAGATGGGCAAATATATGACTTACCAACGGATATGATCGATCACAAAGAATGGACGGACAGGATCAAACAAGAGGATCCGCGAACAGCTAAGTCGGATCCCGCAATCCGGATAAGAGACTCGATCACACATGGCCGGGTTCGAGTTGGGCTTAGTTGCATGTTGGGCTGCATTTGTTGGGCTCAATTATTTGTAATGGGCCTGAATGAATATAAGGGCCAATAATACAACAATCTCCACCTTTGGCTCATTAGATTCATTAGACAAACTAGGGAATTAAACTGGTCATCATCATCGCCTTAAATGCCTGCTATACAAAGAGTACAAGAGGACTTTCACCATAACCAACACTAAGTTGATTACTGATCAAAGAAACACTAAAGTAAGTTTCGGATTTATACAAGTCGACCTAAGCAAGCTTTTGGTCCAACGGGTTTAGACTTATTAGCAAACACACAAGAAGCCAACAAGCCCGGGAAATCACCAAGGCCAACCTAGTCACCAAATGTCAAAATTTAGAATTTTTAAACATGTTTTGAACTTTGATAAGTAGCGGACACTTAGTACCCATATCGGTGGATTGTATTCGGATGCCACTTTTTCAAGACAGATTATGCCTTTTGAAACAAAAAGATCCTTATAAAATGAAACCCGACATCAATATGTTTTGTTTCGTCATGAAAATCGGATTCTTACAAAGTTGAATACAGATTGAGAATCGAAAAATACTACAACTTTTTGTTTTAGAAAACTTATCTTTAAACAAGTCCTTTGAGCCACAAGCTTCTTTTTAAAGCTTCATTATCGCAACATATTCTCGATTCTCAGTAGTTGTGAGCCACAATATGTTGTAATCGAGATTTCCAGCTAATGCAGGAACCACAAAGAGTAAAAACATATGATGTTGTAGATTTTCTGCTATCTCTATCATTTGCATAATTTGAATCAACAAAACCTTTCAAAATTATGCCATTTTCACTTTTTGAAAAACACAAGCTATAATCGTAGAATGCCTTAAATATCTCAATGACCATTTTAAAGCATTCCGAGGCACCATACCAGGATTAGCCATGTATCTACTCAAACAAGACACAACATAGGCAATATCGTGCCTAGTACTTACCATAAGATACATTACGAGATCCAATTGCATTTGCATAAGGAATGTTTTTCATAGACGATTTGAGAATCGTTTTAGGGGATCGATCCCTACTTAACACAAAGTGAGAAGCTAAAGGAACATTCACATTTAGCACTTGCCATAGAAAACTTTTGTAAAATCTTTTCTATGTAAGAGGATAGTTTAAGTAAATGAGATTTATTTCTGTCTCTTTCAATGTTCATACCCAATATTTTCTTTGCATCACCTAAGTATTTCATATCAAACTTAGTACTCAAACGATTGTCTAACATGATCCCAGGACTTGAGGCAAGGACTAGCAATCAACATATCATCAACATATATAAGCAGGAATATAGGAATATTAGCATCAAGTTTAAAGTACGATAATGGTCAAATTGACTTCTAACAAACTTTAAATCAAGCATGACCGATCAAATTTTTTATTCCATTGCCAGGAGATTGCTTAAGGCCATACAAAGATTTTTTGAGTAAGCAAACACGATTGGGCTTGGATTTGTCCTCAAAGCCCTCAGGCTGTTTCATATAAATTTTTTCATCCAAGTCCCCATGTAAAAAGGCAATTTTTACATCTAATTGTTTCAGTTCCCAGTTGAACTGAGCACACAAGGCAAGCATGATTCTCACAGTTACAAATTTAACAACAGGAGCAAAGATTTCTGTGTAATCAATCCCTTCCTTCTGAGTAAAACCTTTAGCTACCAGCCTAGCTTTAAACCTAATACCTTCAGTTTCATTTTTAACCTTAAACAACCATTTACTATCCACAATAGAACAGTTAACTGGTTTAGGAACAAGCACCCAAGTATTATCCACATGCAAAGAAGTCATTTCATCTTGCATAGCATTCATCCATTTAATAGAATCAGCAGACTTAATAGCTTCAGCAAAGGTTTTAGGCTCAGAATTATCAATAGCATCAAACACAGAAAACACATAAGAGGTCATGTGAAAATCAGCAAATTTGTTTGGAACTCTAACATTTCTTCTAGTTCACGCCCCTAGTTAATACATAATCAACAAGTTCATCTTGCACATCATTGGCAGGAGCATGTTCAGTATTAACATCAGGAAAATCATCATGATTATCATGCAAATCATCATGCTGAGTATTATTATCAACATGCATCTCATCATTGTTCACATTATCAATAATAGTATCAAAGAGGCAAAGAAATAACAGAGACATGTTAGAAGGCTCCACCTCACTTGGAGTACCAAGTATTTTGTAAGTAGTTTGAGGAGGAGAAAGATTAAAGCAAGGAAACTCGTGTTCATTAAACACCACATCCCTACTAATCACGAGTTTTAAACCCAGGTTCCCCTTATACCATAATCGAAACCTTTGACACCTTCAGGATACCCTAGGAAAACACATTTCACCGATTTAGGTTCCAATTTATCATGTTTTTGGTGTACAAAGGTGAGCATCCAAAAACTTTGAGGTTTGAAAAATCAATTTGTTTTCAGTCAAACTTCTTCAGGATATTTCCCATTCAATGGGATCAAGGTGACCTATTTATCAAATAGGTTGCTGTAACAACATCTTCACCCTAGAACTTCTTGGAAAGACCTGAGGTAGCTAACATGCTCCTCACCCTTTCCAGGAGAGTTCTGTTCATCCTCTCAGCAATCCCATTTTGCTGAGGGGAATAAGGCACAGATTTGTGCCTCTTAATACCAAATTCCTCACAAAGATTGTCCATCATTTGATTACAAAATTCCAGGCCATTATCAGTTCTCAAAACCTTTATCTTTTTACCAGTTTGGTTTTCAATGAGGGTTTTCCAGGTTTTGAACTTATCAAAAACATCAGACTTGTTTTTCATTAAAAACACAAACACTTTTCTGGAAAAGTCATCAATGATGGACAGAAAATATTTGTTACCACCATGTGTAGGCACAGAGGAAGGACCCCAAACATCAACATGCAAGTATTCAAGCACATCACAACTGGCTGATTGTTTAGGTTGAACAGGGGAAGGGAATTTCACCTTTTGTTGTTTACCATACACACATGAATCACAGAAAGATAAAGTGTTCAACTTATCATTTCCAAAACAGCCTTTATTCTGTAATAATTCAAGACTTAAAGACTAATGTGACTTGACCTTTTATGCCATAAGTCAGTCATATCATTCACAACAGAGTTCACAACTTTATTAGCAGAAACAGGCACAGAGGATTCATGTTTAGCATGCAAGACATACAAATTTCTTGTCTTTGTTGCCTTAGCAACAATCATAGAACCTTTAAGGATTTTCATAACACCATTTCCCCATTTTCCTTCAAGCCCATCAGATTCCAAGGCAGCACAAGAAATCAAGTTGTTACTAAGATCAGGGACATGTCTCACATTTTTCAGAGTTAAAGTACAAACATTATCAAACTTGAGACAAACATTTCCAATACCAAAAACCTTGCATTTCTTTTCATTTGCCATAGACACAGAGCCATGCATCACTTTAGTATAATCAGTAAACATGTGCCTATATGGTGTCATGTGAAATGTGCATGTTGAATCAATTAACCACTCAAGTTCAGATTTAGCAAGATTATTCACAGAGTTCACAGAATCATCACAAGACTCCACAATCATAAACACATCACCAAGAATTATACTTAGTAGAAGCAAGATTGGCTTGTTCATTGTTAGGAGGTTTTTGATTTTGGTTCCTTTTTAAGCTTAGTACACTCCTTAATATAGTGACCATGTTCCCCACAATTGTAACATTTTCTATTGTTTTTAGGCCTAGACTTAGACCTGTTCTTGCTCTTCCCTCTCTTGCTATCATTTTTCTTGTTATTAGATCTGTTCTGGGATCTACCCCCTAACATGCATCACTTCCCCATTCCCTGTTTGTTCCCTTTAGAAGAATTAAGGTCTAATTCCTTACTCTTCAAACCATTCACAACAGTTTCTAAAGAAATTTGATCCCTACCATACTTGATAGCGATTTCACATCACTGTAAGAATCAGGGATAGCATTCAACAAAATAATAGGGGAGTAATCATCAATGTTCTTATCTCCAGTCAGTTTTATATCTTGGATGAGTTTTGTAAAAATATCAAGATTCTCATCCATATCTTTTGTCAAGTCCAATTTGAATCAAAAAAATTTTTCAAGAAGGAAAAGTTTTGAAGGCGGGGGTAGTATCGTAAAGCTCTTCAAGTTTTTTCCATAAATCTTTGGCACTTGACAGTTTTCCAACCTTTCTCAAAGACAGAGTAGTCGAAAGATTCAATATAATTGAAGAATAAGCATATTCATCAAGTTCGATTTTAAGTTCTTGAGAATCTTTCTCACCATACTTGCCTTCAATGAATTTTTAAAACATTTTTGTTGAATCAAGATACCTTTCATTTTTGTTGCCAAATAGAAAAATCGGTTTTACCATTGAAAGGCTCCATATGATATCCGAATAATAGCCATAGTTCAAGTAGTGCAACAAACACAAACACAGAACACACAGTAATGCAAGAAAGGATATTACACGAGAATATCACAAGATCACAGTGTATCGCAGGAGACCACACACGGTGATCACACAGATCGCCAGGCGATATAAAAGAGGACCACACAAACACAATATCACTCACAGGTGATAGAATCAAGATCAGAGTATAGCAACAAAAATTAGAACAGATCACTAAGACTTAGTAAAGATCCCCCTCGCACCCCAGATTCCACTACACTCGAATGATGTAGGGTCAAGGGGCTTGATGCTTAGGGTTTCTAAACCAGGCCAAGAGAAAGAAACAAAGAGAGAAAGAGATAAGAATTTTACTACCAGAAGCTAGTTCTGGGATAACCAACTCCCGAACAGTCACCACATGCCAATAATCACCAAGAACCAGCCAAGAACCAGAAGCACCAACCCACGCGAGGCGGATAGGTGCTCTGATACCACTGTTAGGTATCTATCCGCCTCGGATAATACGAACCAGGCACAAATACGACTCAATAAAGAATCCTATTATACGAGAATAATACTCAGGACTAAATTGAAATTACAAAGACAAGAATAGAAATAAACGAGTATACGGGATAAAACCCTAAAACCGAAATATTGTGAATTTCGGCTACCAGACGAGAATTCCCAAACCACAACGTGTCACCAAAGAATCACCAGAGAACCACAGATGGAACCCTCGAGCCTTGCACACAACAGCCTGACTTCAAGATTCCCACTCAAGCCCCAACACACACAGATCGGAAATCCTAGAAATACCCCCAAATCCACAAAGAAACCCTAGTTTACTGAGTAAAACCCGAGTTTGTCCACAAAGGCCGTGAACATGTGAAGACAACACTCGGATCTCACACTATTTCATTAAAACACTCGTAAATATCACGAGGAGTTGAGATTTCTAGAGAGAGGTAACTCACAGAGAGAATCGAAGGATCGAGAGGGAAGAGAGAGAAAGTGAGATATGAAAACTGAGACTAGGGTTTCTGTAGATGGGCAAATATAGGACTTACCAACGGATAGGATCGATCACAAAGAATGGACGGACAAGATCAAACAAGAGGATCCGCGGACAGCTAAGTCGGATCCCTTAATCCAGGATAAGAGACCCGATCACACATGGGCTGGGTTCGAGTTGGGCTTAGTTGCATATCTTGAAATTTCGCATCTGTTGGGCTCAATTATTTGTAATGGGCCTGAATGAATATAAGGGCCAATAATACAACAGTTGCCACATGGACAAAATATGAAGTTGCCATGTGGAATTGAGAATGATGAGTTGGCACGTGTCTCGAAATAATTAGGGGATGACATGTGTCAAATTTATTTTTTCATTTAGTATATAGGGTTGATTATATATGAAAAATATATATAATATAGGGTTGCCATGTACATGGACAAAATATGAAGCTGCCATGTGGAATTGGAGGAATGAAGAGTTGACACATGTCTCAAAATAAAGAGGTGATAACATGTGTCATACTTATTTTTTCATTTAGTATATAGGGTTGATTTATATTCGGAAAATTATAGCAAGTATTAGGTGTATATTTTAGGATACGAACTTATAAAAATAGAAAGAAAAAAAGGATCTTACAAAGTGTTTATTTTATTGGGGTGAAGGAAAACATCGCAATAAGTTTGAGAAAATTAAATGTAAATTTTCCTGGGGTCAATAAATTCCATAGACTTATTTGACTTTTGGAGAAATTTCACATCATCTATCTGGATATAATTATCTAAACGTGTGCATGGTGATGTTAATTACTATTTTATGGTTATAATATTATGCTAAATCTTTGGTTTCATTACGTTTTCTATTTCATTTTATAGTTACAAGTTAAGCGTACATAATTACTATAGATATTTAAAAATTTATTTTATATGGTTCACTACAAGAAAACAATCAAATTCCAACAAAATAATTTCAACGAAATAGAAAACTGTTGGAATTTTTAAAATTCCAACGGAAATTCCAATGCTACATTATGCCGTTGAAAAATTCCAACGAAAATTTCAATGGTTAACAAAACCGTTGGTATATACAACTAACCGTTGAAAAATTCCAACAGTGATTCCAACAGTAATAATAAACCATTGGAAATACTATTGGAATTTTAAAAATTCCAACAGAAATTCCATCGCTAAAACATACCACTGGAAAATTCCAACGGTAAACCAAATGTTGGAATTATTCGTTGGAATTCATGTTGGAGTTTTTAAAATTCCAATGGTACAACATGTTGTTGGAAAATTCCATTGGAAATTACAATACCATTGGAAAATTTCAATAGCGGTTAAAAAATTTGATAGTATTACCCATATCAATAAAATATATTTTCTCTTCTAGAATCAATTATATTGAAACTACATGGTTAAATATGCTTGACTTGGGACAAATTGATGATGAGTGACCTACTGTGAAGTTAAATATATTAGATAATTAGATAAATTGATTGAACATTCCAACGAATATATACCATTGGACTGAATTCCAATAGTATAATTCCATTGGAACAACCGTTGGAGTTTTTTTTCCAACGATTAAATATATTCTAATGGTATAGCTTTGTTGGAATTAGTGTTGGAAAAAATGTTGGAGTTCTTTCCAACGGTTATATATTCCAATGGATAAATAACGTTGGAAATTCCGTTGAAATATTTTTCCATTGGAATTTCTATTCGAATTTCGCCATTTCAACGACCATTTTACCAACAATGCACTTTATGTTGGAATTTCAGTTGAAATCGATAATTCCAACGGTAATTGGCGAAATTCCAACATATTATTCCCGTTGGAATTTCCTTGTTTTCTTGTAGTGGTTAAAGTGCATTTATAAGTAGAATACGAGACATAATATCAAATTAAAACAGAAAGATTCAAAAGTAGTTTTCTAAATCAATAGTAGAATAAAATGGATAATTATTTTCGTGTGTATAATAATACATTATGTTAGAGTAAAATGGTGTTTTCCACTCAAAAAGAAATGGTGTTTGACCAGCTTATAAGTTTTTAAAATATCTTTTAAGTTATTTAAGAATTTATAAGCTCTCAAAAAGTGTTTGATAATTTCTTTTAAAAGAGCTTTTAAGATCCAATATAAACTCCTTAAAAAAATAAAAATTAAGCCCACCTCAATTATATTTAGAATAAAATTTTAATTTAACAAATTCCTTTAATTTTAAAATTATCGTTACTAATTTTTTAAAAGTTCTATCGTCTTATTCTTATCCAATCACTTAAATAACTTAATACTAAAATAAGATCTAATATTTTATGTCCTAAAAAAGAAAAAAGTTCTTATAAGAGATAGAAGTTTATAAAATCTTTAAAATAAACTTAGTCAAACACAATCAAGTTTATAACTGATGAGGCATGACCCCAATCAATAAAGACCAATATAATTAAAATGTTAATTGATTAAATTTCATTAGGATATTTTTTTATTAGGTCTAACGGTTATAATCGGTTCATACCTCTTGTCAAATATATATATATATATATATATATATATATATAATCGGTTCATATCATGCAACATCTTTGATCATAACTCTTTCTTAAAATCTACAAATACCTCATTCACCCTCATTATAAAGTTGCACAATTCATTATTATATTCTAGTTTTGTACATTCAAGGGCTTTCATCTAGATAACCCGACCACTAATGATTTGTGTTGTATGCAGTGACCCAATTCGACAAAAGAGTAAAGTGATTCCCATAACTCAAAAGACACATTTGGGCTGACTTCTTATTTCTTTTCGTTTTTTCTTTTTATTTTTGAGAATTGGGCTGACTTATTATTTCAGTGCAAAGCATTCAAATACTTCACAGAACCAAGTTTTGAATTGGGCTCCTCTTAATTGGGCTGCCTTCTTAGCCTTTTGACGGCAGGCCTCTAAACCAAGCTTGCATTCTGATTTCTGCACGTGAATTAATCTTGTTACATCAATTAGTAATATATGTAAATATCACGAAAATTTAATTTTGTAATTGGACAAAATAAAAAATTATATATTGGGAGCTAGGAACTATAAATTTGGTCAGATATTGACCGTTTTTTAATACAAAATTGATCTCAGTAAGATTTTATTTTCCGCCCAATTGAATAACATAATACAAATTTCGTGTTCAATACTATATAAATAAATATACATGAAGATATAAAATTGACTCTTTCATGATCCCACCAGTTGGGATCTTAATATGGCAAGAATTATATGTATTTAATTTTAATTTGTACAGATATGGAATATTAATATATGATATATCATCTGTTCCTCGTTAAATGTAAAATTATATCACAGAACAATTATTTTTTCACACAAAAAAGCATTAGTAATTAACAAAACATTACAAATCAAACTCAAAATTGAATCAAACTTCAGATTTAAGCTTCAATAATTAACCCCTTTTGGTTAACCCACCAATCACCAATGAGATAAATCATTGAGAAACTTATAGACACGAAAGGAGTGTTTCCAAACTCAAAAGTGATTCTTAGAAGTTGGGGAAAAAACGGTTATTTTTTTCCATCTTAAAGCTGAAATCACTTTTTTTTGGAGTTTGCAAACACCCCAAAGTCTTACTCAAGTAATAACATGATGTCTTAATTATTGTCGATTTCATTTTTACTTTTCACTGGTCAACACTGAATTTGATTGACCTTAAACCCTTAAATTTCACTAAACACTCCACTTGGATTGATGGATTTGAAGTTGTGGATTTCAAATTCATAATAACAAATTCATTGAGGTTGTTTAGATAATATCATTTTACAATGAATTTCAAATTCTCAGCTCCTATCTTTAATTATTTTTTGAGTCATTATAGTTGATTTTTTTAGTACAATGGAGGACAATAGGGAAGGGGAAACATGCACTCGTATAAGATCGAATCTGGGTCCACCGGCGGACACAGGGGGGAGGGGGGACAAGGGGGCTACTGCCCCCCAAAATTTTCCAAAATTATTTTTCCCCCCAAAAGTTTTTAAATTATTTTTTTATAAGCTAAAATAAAGGAATTTTTTTTTCAATTGCCCCCCCAAAACTTTGATTAAAAAACTTCAAATAGTTGTGTTTACAATTGCCCTCCCCCCTAGTTTTTTTCTCATAGTTTAAATATATGAAGTAGGTTTGTTTTTCGCCCCCCCCAAAGCCTGGAATCCTACGTCCGCCACTGCCCGGGTCAATTACCCTTACAACAACACAACACTCTACCACTGTAATACAAGGTTAATCCCGCCATTACGGTTGATTTCAAACCTCATTTCGAGTCATTTGAAATTATTTCCACAAATTCTCTTTAAATCCAAATCCATGAATACAAATGAAGCCTTAAATTTTCAAAACCTTTGATGATAATAGCATCAAGTTCTTCAAGTGATTCAAAATGACCATGCCCATGGCCCATTGTTAAGTTGGTATTTACCAACTTAATAATGTATTTTAGACTAAGATTTTATATTAATTTTGGATGTCTTAGAGTCGCTAGAGTCCATTTTATTTCATTAAGTGTCGTTGAAGAGTTAATACAGATTTTGGTAGCCGAACAAATGATGAAAACAACGAAAAACGTATTTGGGAGGAAGAAATCGCATTTGAAGAAGAAGGAAAACAGGAAAATCGCAATTTTGGCCTTGAATTGCTTTCAGCGCGCAGCCGCCAAGACCCCATGGCTGAAGTGGCGCTCAGCGCCACTACCACTTGGCGCGCCCTTGATGCCGGATGTATCAGTGGTGCTGCAGCGCCCATTTTTGGCGCCCTTGCAAAGACCGTGCGGATAATAGGGGGCGCGCTGCTGCAGCTAGCGCTTCGGGCGGAAATTACAAGGCAACTTATTCCTTTTTCTTGGACTTTTGTGGGGTATAAATACAAGTCTTGGAGCGTGAAATTAGGGATCTTGGACCCTTGGACAGCCAACAAAACAACTAAAAGACATAAGAGAAGACTTGGAATATCTTGGGAAAGGCTTGGAGAAGAAGATTGAAGGCTTCTACATCTAGAAATAGAGAAGATCCCTCAACTCTTGTTCTTATTTTGTTGCTTTCTTCATATCTTGTAAGATGTATTGTTGTATTCCTATGAATTCATTTTCATCTATCATGAGCTAAACTCTATAATTCTAGAGGGATGATGTAATCTATGTTTGAACTTATGTTTTGAGATTGTGGTTTGTTAATCTAGATCTATCAATTTATTTGTGCTATTTGGATCTATTGCTTCTAAATTACTTGATCAATCATTTAGAGTATTTGGTGTATTTGATTTGACACTTAAGAGAGGTAATTGAATACATGGCCTTGAAATAGCATAACCTAGGATTTCATAGAATTGAGAGATTTGTGAATCCTTTGAAGTCATCAACCAAGATTCATAGTTTTTATTGAGATTTCAATTGGTGATTTTTATAGAGATATTGATTTCCCAATTGTGATCTAAAATCATTTGGCACTCGAGAGAGGAAATGATTATTGTAGAAATCTTGACTTATAAATTGGTAATTGATGATTGATAAACCATATTGATAACATAAGGGATAACTAGATTCATCACACCTCTAGAATTCATTTAATCATTTGGATAAACTCATTTTTATTCTCATATTCTTAATTTATTTTTGTTATTCTAGTATAATAATCTCCATCAATGATTGAATTTCTAAATAAAGTTAGACTACTATACTATAGTACTTAGCAATAAGTCGATAATTATTCCCTGTGGATACGACAACCTTACTTTCACTATATTAAAACTTGACACCGTAGACTTGCGGTTAGAAAAATCTCTAATAAGTTTTTGGCGCCGCTGCCGTGGACTAATTCATCTTATTTGCGCTAATATTATTACTTAGTAGTTTTACTTTAATTTAGATTGGTTCTTTGTTACAATAGGGTTATTGTCATTTTTGCATTCTCTTGTTGATGCGAAAAAATAAAAGTGCTAATTTAATCTTATTTGATCCAGAAATTGAAAGAACACTTCGAAAGATTAAAGCCGCACGAAGGATCGAATTTGCAAAAATGGCAGGAAACGGTGATGATGAAGAACGCATACCTATTATTGCACCACCGGAAAGGGCCATTTGGGACTATTTTCGACCAACCATGAATCAAAATTATTCGGGCATTGTTCGTCAACCAATCAACGCGAACAATTTTGAATTGAAACCGGCCTTGATCAACATGGTACAGCAAAACCAGTTTGGGGTAGTGTTGTGGACGACCCTAACGCACATTTGGCTGTTTTTCTCGAGATATGCGACACAATAAAAATGAATGGGGTTCCCGATGAAGCTATTCAGTTGAGGTTATTTTCGTTTTCACTTCGTGATAAAGCTAGACAATGGCTTCAAACCTTCCCACCCGGAAGTATCACTAGTTGGGATGATCTCACTGAAAAATTCATGGCAAAATTCTTTCCACCTAGCAAGACACTTCAACTGAAAAGTGAGATTGCTCAATTTCATCAACTCGACTTTGAGACACTCTACGAAGCTTGGGAGCGATTCAAAGAATTATTGAGGAGGTGTCCACAACACGGCACTGTGATTGGCAAAAAGTTCGGAGATTTCTATAATGGTATGAATGGGCATTCGAGAACTATTATAGATGTTGCAGCGGGAGGTACATTGATGGCTAAAACACCAAGTGAAGCCATGCTTTTGCTAGAAGATATGGCTGCCAATAGTTATCAATGGCCTTCTAAGAGATCTACGCCAAGAAAAGTCGCCGGTGTTCTTGAACTTGATACTATGTCCGCATTGGCCTCTCAAATTTCCGCCTTGTCAAAGCAAATTGCTACTCTAAATTCGGGTGGAAAACAACAACCAGAGGCAGTCATGGAGATAAGTCAAGAAATGGTGAATCCCGATACGGAACAAGCGAATTATGTGAACAATCGGGGTTTCAACAATAGAGGGAATCAATTGCCGACGCATTATCATCCGGGACTTCACAATCATGAAAATTTCTTGTATATCAATACGAGAAATGTGTTGCAACCACCTCCGAGATTTTAGAATCAAGCAAGTACGAGTACACATGTGGGAGAACAAAAGCCGTCTTTGGAAGAACTACTTAGTTCATTCCTTGTAAAAACAAGAGCAAGAATGAACAAGACCGATTCTAACATAGACAATTTGGGTTCAAGGGTTACAACAATTGAAAGTCATCTCAAATCTTTGGGGACACATGTGGGTCAATTGGCCACGGCTATTAATTCAAAACAGAAAGTTGATGCGTTTCCAAGTAACACCGAGGTGAATCCACGTGAGCATTGCAAGGCCATTAAGTTGAGAAGTGGAACGGAATATGATGAACCAAAGATACCTACTCATTCCACCAATGAACCAAAAGCAAGCTCTGAAACACTCCACAATGAAGAATAAGGTAAAACCAATTTCCAATTCTGATAATGTGTTACCAAATTCTCTTCCTTTTCCACAGAGGTTTCAGAAGAAAAAGTTGGACACTCAATTTTCCAAGTTCTTGGAAATATTCAAGAAAATTCACATCAACATTCCTTTTGCCGATGCACTTGAGCAAATGCCAAATTATGCAAAATTCATGAAGGATGTGATGTCGATAAAGAGAAGGTTGGAGGCATACGAGACGGTCAATCTCACAGAAGAGTATAGCGCCATTTTGCAAAGGAAGCCACCACAAAAATTAAGAGATCCGGGGAGTTTCACTATCCCTTGCACTATTGGTGATTCTTATTTTAATAAGGCTCTTTATGATTTGGGTGCTAGCATTAATCTTATGCCGTTATCTGTTTTCAGGAAACTTGGTCTTGGAGAGGTAAAGCCGTCCACCATCACATTGCAATTAGCCGATAGATCACTCACCTACCCAAGAGGAGTGATTGAAGATGTGTTGATCAAAGTGGATAAATTCATATTTCCGGCGAATTTTGTGGTGTTGGATATAGAGGAAGATCATGAAATGCCATTGATTCTTGGAAGACCTTTTCTAGCAACGGGACGAGCTCTAATTGACGTGCAACGAGAAGAGTTAACATTACGGGTAAATGATGATGAGGTATTGTTTAACATTTATAAAGCAATGAAATTTCAAGAAAAACCTCAAACATGTCATTTTATTGATATGATCGAACAATGTGATCAAACGGAGGTTATAAAACTAGATTTAAAAGATCCGTTAGAACATTGTTTGATTAATTCAATAATGAAATGTGATGAGGAAGTTAGTGATGACATTAATTTGCTTGAGTTTATTCTTTCCCTTGAGGCTAAAGAAATTGTAAAAGAAAAACAAAAGGAAGAATTAGAAAATGCCAATATTGAAAATATTCCGAAAGGTACTTTAGAACTAAAGGAACTTCCGGAACATCTTCAATATGCATTTTTGGGAAAGGATAAAACTTACCCGGTAATTGTTTCTGCTTCATTATCGTCACCCGAATTAGATAAGTTGTTGCGTGTGCTTCGTGAACATAAGTCAGCTTTGGGTTGTTATATTTCTGATTTGAAAGGTATATGTCCTTCCATTGTAATTGATAAGGGTGTTTTTATGCATGTTTTATGTGTGTATTTGAGTATGATTTGAGTTATTTTATTGTTAGTTTCATAAATTTTTGATTGTACATAGTTCACATTACTCCGAGGTGCTTTTATTGATGTAGATTGATGATTTGGAGCTGTTTTTGGTGAATTTTGGGCCATGGTTTCATGTCAAAACATACCCGGGGGTTTTTGGATGCAAAAACACTCAAAATCCCAAGCTAAACGCGTCATTTCGGGGCCTTTTCAGTCAAACACGGGCAGGGTGTGTTTTTAAGCACGTCCGTGCTTTTGAGGAGCCAAAACCGAGCAAATTTTTGGCAAAACGTACCAAACACGGCCAGGCCGTGCTTTTGAAGCACGGCCGTGTTCGGGAAAATCCGCGAACACGGCCTGGCCGTGCTTTGAAAGCACGGGCGTGCTTTTCGTCCGGACTGGTTTTTTCTTTGGCGGAAATTATGGAGACTTTCCCCTTTTGCTTTTTGACAACCTTTGAGCAACTTTTACACCTCATTTTGATGCACCAAACTCTATAATTCCCTCAATTGTCATGTGGACACAATGATTCAACCAACTCAACCATGAATGTGCACACAATGATTCAACCAACAACCATGGAAGTGGAGCATTTGTTAGCATTATTTATGTGTTCTTTCACAAAGATGGTGCCTATAAAAGCCAAGAGTTTGAGTTGGGAAAGATAATAATTCATGTAGTATTCATTTATAGAGAGATTCATTGTATATTCATTGTATATTCTAAGTTTCAAAGCAAAATACATTGAGAGGATAAAAGAGAGGTAGAGTTGGAAGTTGAAGAGCAATAGAGGAGAAGGCTTGGAGCTCAACATCATTGCAATCAACCAAGGAGGAAGTCTTGTATTGGTCTTGAATAAGAGCTAAGTACACCATGTTCATTTTATTCATATCTTCTTGTGTAGTATACTCTTTTGTCAAAGCTATGTGTAGCTAAATTTCTAGTGTTTGAATGTAATGAACTCTAGAATGAATTTGTGATTAAGGTTTGTATGTTTTTAATAAAATCTTCATGTTTTGTGTGATTCACTTATATTATGCTTTATTCATTCAAATTGGTATATGCGCAATATTGATTTGAAGTTTATTTTTCATCCGGGAAATCGAGAGATTCATGGTGAAATAGAACCTATATAAGTGAAAAGAGTTGCATGCAATCCTAGATATAGGACGACATAAATCTTCTGGATTAGGGTCAAACCTAATATGGGAATTCACAAATCGTTATAATGTTGTCTTGGGGGTTTTAACTAGAAAGAGATTTCAGTTAATCAACTTGAGATTAGAAGTTATTCGCTCGATAGAGGGTTTAACTTAAATCGGGAATTTCTACGGTCGATGAAACATGAGATTTTACTAAAAGAGGTTGGTTTTTGCTTAAGGGATTATGGTTGTATTTTTATCTTGTTAAATCGCAAAAAACATTCTAGAGGGATTTACATTCAAACACATTTCTAGCTCTTGATTTCTTAATTCTACAATCTATTTTTATTTGATCTTTTGTAAGTTGCAATTATTTTAAAATTCTCTATTTTTCATTTTCATTAAACAAACAAAACTCTGAAAATTGCTAGATTAAATAACAAAAAGACGGTAATTATTAGTACTTACAATCCTCGTGGGAATGACACTCGGTACTCAATAATCTATACTACAAAACGATAGGTGCACTTGCCTATGGTTTTCTAGAGTAGCTTTTGAGCCATCAGTAATGCACAAAATTTTAATGGAAAAGTCTTATAAACCATCTATTGAGCACCAAAGATGACTTAACCCGGCAATGAAAAAAGTTTTGAGAAATGAGGTTTTAAAATGGCTAAAGGCAGGTATCATTTATGTCATTTCGATAGTTCATGGGTGAGTCCAAGACAGAAGTTGTTCCTAAAAGGGAGGTATGTGATTTGTGAAAAATGATAACAATGAATTAATTTCTACACGAATCGTCACGGGATGGCGTAGTATGTATTGATTACGGGAAATTGAATAAAGCTACTCGTAAAGATCATTTTCCCTCCCCTTTATTGATCAAGTGTTGGATAGGTTGGCAGGGTACGAATACTACTGTTTTCTTGATGGCTATTCAGGGTACAATCAAATCGCCATTGTCCTTGAGGATCAAGAAAAGACCACTTTTACATGTCCATATGGTACTTTTGCATTTCGCAGGATGCCATTTGGATTATGTAATGCACCTGCTACTTTTCAGAGGTGTATGATGGCGATTTTTTATGGTATGGTTGAGGAAATAATGGAGATTTTTATGGACGATTTTTCTATTTTTGGTACTTCTTTTGACCATTGTTTGCATAACTTGTCTCTTGTTTTGCAACGTTGTGAGGAAACTAATCTTGTACTTAATTGGGAAAAATGTCACTTTATGGTCAAAGAAGGGATTGTACTTGGGCATCGTATTTCTTGTACAGTTTGGAAGTTGATTGGGCGAAAGTTGTGGCTATTGAAAAGCTACCCCCACCTTCAAATGTGAAAGGCATAAGAAGCTTTTAGGGCATGCGCAGGATTTTACGGGGAGATTTATAAAAGATTTTTCAAAAATTGTTAAACCACTGTGTAATCTCCTTGAAAAATATGCTATCTTTTGCCTTGATGAGTCTTGTTTGCAGGCATTTGAACAGATAAAAAAGGCATTTATTTCAGCTCCTATTATGATAGTGTCGGATTGGACCCAACCTTTTGAGCTTATGTGCGATGCGAGTGATTATGCAGTGGGTGCCGTTCTTGGTCAGAGGCGAGACAGAATTTTTAAAGCAATTTACTATGCGAGCAGGACCATGGACAATGCCCAACAAAACTACACCACCACAGAAAAAGACATGCTGGCGGTAGTTTTTGCATTTGATAAATTCCGAGCTTACTTGGTGGATACAAATGTGATTGTTTATACGGATCATGCCGCAATTCGATATCTTTTCTCAAAAAAGGACGCAAAACCTCGGTTAATTCGATGGATTTTGCTCTTGCAAGAATTTGATATTGAGATTCGAGATAAAAAAGGAAGTGAAAATGTGGTTGCCGACCATCTATCCCGCCTTGAGCAACCTCACGAGGTGATTGAAAGCCCAATAAAAGAATCATTTCCTGATGAACAAATTATGCGTGCGAGACATCATTACCTTGGTACCTGATTTAGTTAATTACCTCGGGAGGAGTTTTGCCCACGGACTTGACTTCACACCAAAAGAAAAAATTCATACATGATGTTAAGTCTTATTTGTGGGATGATCCGCTACTGTTCAAAAGATGCGCGGATTCTATCATTCGCCGTTGTGTTCCTAAGGAAGAAATTGGAGAGATTCTTCAACATTGTCATTCCTCATCTTACGGGGGGGACATTTCGGGCCAACCCGAAGCAGTACCGCAAAGGTACTACAATCTGGTTTTTATTTGCCAACATTATTCAAAGATTGCTATGCTCTTGTAAAGACTTGTGATCGATGCCAAAGGGTTGGTAATATTTCACGGCGTCATGAACTTCCTTTGACAAACATAATGGAGGTGGAGTTGTTTGATGTATGGGGTATTGACTTTATGGGGCCATTTCCCGCGTCCTATGGAAATTTGTACATTTTGCTTGCGGTTGATTACGTCTCCAAGTGGGTTGAGGCGATTGCTACACCAACGAATGATGCTAAGGTAGTACTCAAATTCTTGTACAAACATATTTTCACCTGGTTTGGTACTCCTCGAGTTATTGTAAGTGATGAAAGTACGTATTTTTGTAATAAATTATTTAATAACCTTTTTGCTAAATTTGGTGTGTGTCATAAGATTGCGCTTGGTTACCATCCTCAATCCAATGGTCAAGCTGAGATCTCCAATCGTGAAGTGAAACAAATTCTTGAAAAAACGGTGAGTTTTAATCGAAAGGATTGGGCACAAAAGCTCGATGATGCTTTGTGGGCTTATCACATGGCTTATAAAACACCCATTGGTATGTCACCATATCGATTGGTGTTTGGTAAATCGTGCCATTTACCGGTTGAACTTGAGCATCGAGCTTATTGGGCAATTAAGAAGTTGAATTTTAACTTGAAAGAGGCCGGTGAAAACCGATTACTTCAATTAAACGAAATGGAAGAATTTCGTCACGAATCATATGAAAATGCCAAAATGTATAAAGAAAAAACAAAAAAATGGCATGATCAAATGATTTTGCGACGTGAATTCTTACCCGGCTAACAATTGTTATTGTTCAATTCGAGATTGAAACTATTTCCAGGAAAACTGAAATCACGATGGTCCGGGCCATTTGTGGTTGAACGTGTGTTTTCCTATGGTGCCGTCGAGTTGAGAGGAAACAATGAGAATTCATTCCAAGTGAACGGACAACGATTGAAACATTATTTTGGAAATGAAGCAAGGAAGGTTTTAAATCTTCCACTTGGTGATGGAGTTTCTTGAGCCCGAGTAGTTAAGTCCGGCTAACGACTATAAATTTAGCGCTTCTTGGGAGGCAACCCAAGTGATTTTTGTGTGATTGCATTTTATTTTGATTTTATTTTCTTTAATTTTTGGCTTATTTTTTTATTTGAAATTTGGTGTGATTTTTTTTTTGTGAATTAAATTTTGTGTGGTTTTTAATTTGTGTTTATTAACATTTCTATATATATAAAAAGAGGGGGCAAAAATTGAGTCAAGGGTTAGCGCGAAGACACCATATGAGTCATGCTGCGGCAAGGTCAAAAAGCGAGGCGTGTGCAATTTCTACCGGCGGCTATGGCGAACTGGGAACTGGCAGCGGCTGACCGGCCAAGGGTATTTTAAGTGCTGGACGGTTTTTTTATCTTCTCTTTTCTTTCTCAACAAAACACTTCTCTCTTTCACCCTCTTCCATCTTCTCTAATCACAAGCACACACAAGCCTTCAATCTTGCATCATTCAAGGGAACATTTAAGCATCTTAATCCTCATCTTCATTCTCTCTATCATCTAGGTAAGAAGGTTTAATTTGTACATCCCTTTTCCCCAACTATTAACCTAATATGAAGAATATGTCAATATTCCTTTCAATTTCGAAATTCATGATTAATTGTTAGATAAATTGTTGGGATATATGATTGATGTATGCTAGAATTAGGTTGGTATTGATTATTGGGCATGAATTCATCTTTGAATTTGGTGTTCATCTCTTGTCATCACTATGCTCACAAGGTGTTTGTCAAAATGCTTCAATGAAAAAATTCACACCTATGCACTCCATTCTTGTCCTCATTGTTTATCAAGTATAATTTGGTCATGAATTGATGATGCAAATGCGTATTTGTGGGATATTGCGAGAATTCTTAACCCCTAATCCGTATTGCTTGTTTCTACGTGTTGTCTTGTTTATTTACTTTTCTAGGACATCAGAAGATCAATTAAATGGGGAAGTCAAATAAAAGAAGCAAAGGCAAAAATAAAGCGAGTACCTCCGAAGAATATGATACTAGTCGTTTCACGAGCTTGGAGGCACAAAATCTTTTTTATGATAAATTAATCACAAAGAGCATAACCACGGAGCGGGGGTTGCAACCGAGTTTGCGTGATGGTGATCTTGCACAAATGATTCACCAAAGGCGATGGAAAAAATTATGTGCTCAACCCGGACCGTATGCACCAAATGTGGTTCGAGAATTCTTTGCAAATGCGAATGTCACACTCGACAACCCTGAAGATATGTATGTACGTGGTGATTACGTGTTTCTTGATCCATCAACAATACGACAGTATTATGGATTGCCTGAGGTGGATCATTCACCTTATATCGAGTTCATTTCTCAGTCACCGGATTTAGAGATGATTTGTCGTGCTCTTTATCGCCCGGGTACAGAATTGCGTCAAACAAAGGAATCTGGCAGATCTCTTGCCTTTTCTCATACTAAGCTAAGTCGGTATGGACGTGCTTGGTTTCATTTCATATGTCACAACTTAATGCCAACCAAGCATATCAGCGATGTTACGAAGCATCAAGCTTATCTGTTATATGCGATTGTTACTGACATCCAATTCGATCCAGCAGTAATTATCGCAGAATCCCTCCACTACACCATACGGTATTGTAAATCAGGGGGATTGATCATGTCGGCTTTGATTTGTGGTCTGTGTAAAAAGGAGAAAATTATGTGGGATAAAAACGAACCAATGGAGAGGTCTAAAGGGCCTATTGATTCTGCCATTATTGCTTCCTATGACGAATGGGCAGGCGGTGTATCTAACCCGAAGGGTGCGGGATATATCATTGATCCCGACTTGCCCTTCCACCTGTTGAGCCTGAGGTTCATGCCCAGTCACACGATGTTGGTGCTACATCTGGTTCAGTGGTGGGTCATTCTCGTTCCATGAGCTCTCATAACGATGACGACCCTTCAGACGTATTAGTGCGTGAGGTACAAGAGTTACGAAGGGCTCATTGTCGCTTAGCTGTAGCTTTTGTAGCTGAGCAACGTCATCGAGTTGTGAGGGAAAAGTATATTAATGAGCACAACAGAGTTCTTGCTCAAATTTATGGTCAGACACACCCACAATTCCAATTTCCGACACCACCACCACCGGGTCCTATTGCTCATCTTCCACCACACGATTCTGATAGGGATTCCGATGCGGAGTCCTAATTACTCCGGCTACCAGGAAAGTTTTTCTCACTCTCCATTGGGGACAATGTTCATTTTAAGTTTGGGAGAGTGTAATATGTTTTTGTGCTTCATTTTGTGTCTTTTGAGTAAAAAAAAATCGAGTCTAAAAAAATTGAGTCTAGTAGTATGTTGAACTGTAGAACTACATGACTAAGTTTATTTGTTGATTATGAGTTGAACTGTCACAAGAGCATGCTTTTAACTGGTGATCTATATATTGCTTCATTGAATTCATGTTCATGTATAATTCTGTTAATTTATTCGAAAATGATTAATGAAGTTGAGTGTTATTTGTATGGTCCCACCGGATTCTAGAACTTGTTTGATCACTAATCGAGGCGAAATCTTAGGTGAAGTAACAGTAAGGAAGTGATTTAGGCCATCTTTGAACAAGCCAAAGCCTAGAATGCCTACCTTTGCATTTTATTTTCCCTAGTATCCCCTTTTGAGCCTTATAAACCCGTCTCTTTGGCAACCGATTTAATACCCAAAGCTTAAATGTGAATATCAGAATTACCCATCACTCATACACACAAAGTATAGAAAAATATTGAAAGTCGAGAAGGGTATGATGAGAAGGGTGTATATTTAATTGAACGAAGTTGCCCGAGAAAAGAAAATATGGAACCCCATGTAACACAAAAGAATAAGTTTGGGGGATCCGGGAAAAAAAATTGAGAAAAATCAGCAGGATTGAAGGTTCATAAACATTGGGGATGCCAAAAAGTGAAAGGTAGTTGCTTATTGATAATTCGAAGTGTTAATTGTGTGTTTGGGTGATTTGAGCCACTTAATCTCATATTTTCCTACCTTACCCTAAGCCCACATTACAAACTTTAAGAGTCCTATTGATCCTTGTGTTACATTAGCCTACATTAGTGGAGATTAGTGTGAAAGACAAGCTTATGCAATCCGGTAAACATCTCATCTTGATATTTAGAAAGTGGATCATTTTGACAACACTTGATCGCGTGAATCTATTTGAATAGAGTAAATGGAGTTGGCATGAACATCCACACTTTTGATCACAATGTTAAAACGCATGCTTGATTGATACTGAAATGAGTATTGAGACAAATGTTATTGGTTGTGAAGTTTTGCAGTTGTTTGTGTCATTATTGTCTTGTATTTTCATTTTAGAGTTATAACTGTTTGAGGACAAACAATAGTTTAAGTTTGGGGGTATTTTAGACTAGGATTTTATATTAATTTTGGATGTTTTAGAGTCGCTAGAGTCCATTTTATTTCATTAAGTGTCGTTGAAGAGTTAATACAAATTTTGGTAGCCGAAAAAATGATGAAAACAGCGAAAAACGTGTTTGGGAGGAAGAAATCGCATTTGAAGAAGAAGAAAAACAGGAAAATCACAATTTTGGCCTTGAATTGGCACAGCGCCCCTCAGCCGCAGCCTGAGACCCATGCTGCGAGAACATTATTTTGAAGTTTGCTGCAGCTGCCACTCACTCAGCGCAGCCGCAGCACGGATGTATCGAGGTAGCTGCAGCGCTCCATTTTTAGCGCCCCCTTGTGCCGTGCGGATAATAAAGGGAATAGTGCTGCTGGCTCGTGCTTTGGCGCCGCAGCGCCCCTGGGCGAAAATTACAAGGCAACTTATTCCTTTTTCTTGGACTTTTGTGGGGTATAAATACAAGTCTTGGGGCGTGAAATTAGGGATCTTGGACCCTTGGGCAGCCAACAAAACAACTAAAAGACATAAGAGAAGGCTTGGAATATCTTGGGAAAGGCTTGGAGAATAAGATTGAAGGCTTCTACATCTAGAAATAGAGAAGATCCTCAACTCTTGTTCTTATTTTGTTGCTTTCTTCATATCTTGTAAGATGTATTGTTGTATTCCTATGGATTCATTTTCATCTATCATGAGCTAAACTCTATAATTCTAGAGGGATGATGTAATCTATGTTTGAACTTATGTTTTGAGGTTGTGGTTTGTCAATCTAGATCTATCAATTTATTTGTGCTATTTGGATCTATTGCTTCTAAATTACTTGATCAATAATTTAGAGTGTTTGGTGTATTTGATTTGACACTTAAGAGAGGTAATTGAATACATGGCCTTGAAATAGCATAACCTAGGATTTCATAGAATTGAGAGATTTGTGAATCCTTTGAAGTCATCAACCAAGATTCATAGTTTTTATTGAGATTTCAATTGGTGATTTTTATAGAGATATTGATTTCCCAATTGTGATCTAAAATCATTTGGCACTCGAGAGAGGAAATGATTATTGTAGAAATCTTGACTTATAAATTGGTAATTGATGATTGATAAACCATATTGATAACATAAGGGATAACTAGATTCATCACACCTCTAGAATTCATTTAATCATTTGGATAAACTCATTTTTATTCTCATATTCTTAATTTATTTTTGTTATTCTAGTATAATAATCTCCATCAATTATTGAATTTCTTAATAAAGTTAGACATTAATATTATAGTATTTAGCAATAATTCGATAATTATTCCATGTGGATACGACAACCTTACTTTCACTATATTAAAACTTGACACCGTAGACTTGCGGTTAGAAAAATCTCTAACACCCATCATCACCTCACAACATGTGATATGTCTTATTTCTTCCTTCCGTACCCATTTCAATCTTAGCTTTCTTATGGGGTTACCCATGTCGGGTCAAATAATTCACAACATTGAACACCATCACCTAAATTCACTTTATTTGAAATAAATTTTAACAAATATAAACTAATGGAATAATTACAAAAACTACCCTTGAGATTAAACCTAATCGTAAAAAACTCTAGTTATCTTTTAAAATTACAACCCCCCCCCCCAAAAATGCTACAAACATCCATCAAGGTTTGTATTTACCTAACAAATAAATGATCATAAGGGTACAATTTGGAAAATAGTAACAACTAAGTAGAATTTGTAAATTTGAATTTTTGGAAGTTTCTTTTTTTTAAATATTTACGCAAAACCTCAAAGAGTAGTTTTTCTAAATAACCTACATGGATTCAAAGTAACGTCTAAACCTTCTTTTTGAAACCAAACCAACCAAATGCAACCCATTTATTATTATTAAATATATTTTTATATTATGTTATTTGAATATATATATATATATATATATATATATTTAACAAAATAGTAATTTTCTAAAAAAAATATTTTTAATATTTAAAAACTATTACAAAGTAAACCTAACGAATCAACTCACTCTTACTATTGTATGGAAAAAAATAAAGAAAAATAGAATCTACTCACTCTGAAAAAAAAAATTCAACTGGTCAAAACCGGAGACCCCACAAACCAAACTCAAACCCGACTCATTGTCATCTCTAACGCGACAACAAGCAATATTGGTTACCACCATAGAAACCCATATAAACAAGACTGACTAGGAAAAACAAAAAAATCAATTAATAATCTACGGAACTGAGACATAGCAAACACAAACTACAAAACTCATCATCCTAATTCAACCTTTTTCCATCGCATTAAT
Organism: Rehmannia glutinosa; assembly: GCA_016081115.2. Classification (NCBI taxonomy): domain Eukaryota; kingdom Viridiplantae; phylum Streptophyta; class Magnoliopsida; order Lamiales; family Orobanchaceae; genus Rehmannia; species Rehmannia glutinosa. The sequence goes on from CM071937.1 coordinate 61,117, forward strand.
CTAGAGCACATATCTAATTCTACCTCCATTTTTCATAAAAGTATCCTACTCTAGACTCCATTTTCATTTTTGTACACAATTCTAACTAAAAATGTCACCACACGATAAAAAAACCAGCCCCCCATAAAAAAGAAAAAAAATATAGTTCAAAACAAAATTCGAACTAAATTGGTTTACCTAAACTGGAAAGAGAGACAGCATCTGTTTTCAGTAAATAAAATCAAACAAATAGCTACTCATCGGAACAAACTCCGGCTGCGGCAATACCAGTGGTTCGTCTTCGATTTCAGTCTCCGGTCGTTTACCTTTGTTCCTCATTTCTATCACCTTCTTGTGGGAGTTCGAGTGCAGAGACGGGACGAACGTAGGGCTTGCCGCCGGCCGATATTCCGGGAATAAACGTCCCGATCGGTAACGGACCCCACATGCGTTGCATAGCGTCTTTGGCCCCAACGGTCCCTCCCGCCACTGCGGCGTCTTTGTTACTTCGCAATGAGTGCATTTTTTAGCGACGGCGGGACTGGGGCGATGGGATGAAGCGTTTTGCGGCTCGGGACAACCTGGTACGACATGTGATGAATTTTCAACCTCGTTTTTCGTGGGTGATAATTTCCTCATCCTGTCTTTATCTTTCCTGGAGTTCGAGGTCTGTTTGGAGGCGGAAGTGGTGGTGGTGGCAGCGAAATAAAGTGATGCCGAAAGCCACGGGTTTAAGCCCGTGGGTTTAAGACGTTTCGACCGGGCCCGCACGGGAATAGGGTTATGGGAATTGATGGGCAAGCTCTTCTCGGCCGAGCGGGACCCACTTCTTTCGAGAACTGAAACAGGGCTTTGGGTCTGGAAGACGCTCGACTCTTGGGCCTCGGAAAATTTGTTCGGTCGGATGATATGTGATTGTGAGCTAGAGGCTGAAACATGGTCGGACGGCTGCTGCTTTTGCTCTAGAGTTCCGGCAATCTTGTAAGGGTTGTCGATTCACATACGCCAAAATGATTAGCGCGAAATTAAAAGCCAATTAACAGATAAAAAGGGAAAAATAATGCCAATGAAGTCTTCATAACTTTGCACAACTCAACTCAAAAGCCGAAACTGAACTACGATGAAATTTCAGTGGAGATACAACATAAACATGTTACAATATCTCGTTTTGACCCAAGGATGACGAGTTATTTTGTTAAAGATATGATGATCGTTGTTCCTTATTCAGTAAAATTATTCGACACACAAATCCAACTAATTAGGTGAAATAAAACATTCGACATTTTTTACGTATGAGCAAATTATGAAATTTTGTTAAAAGTTATAGGGCCAAAATATAGAAATGGATAATATATTACAACTGCAACGAAATAGTTCGGGAAGCTTAGAAAGGTGTAGAAAATTCGGGGACTGAAATAATTCTTCATAGGAAAAATCATAGATGAGGCTAAGAACCTCTCCCTACTATTGGTTTTTTTTTTCTAGGGTTAATTATACTAAACACCTAAACTATGCTAGTTTTTGTAGTTTGCCCCTTTAACTTTCTTTATGACATTTTACCCCCTTAACTTAACATTTTCTATAGACTTAGCCACCTCCAGTGTGAGGAAGACACTAAGTTCAGGGATAAAGTGTTAAAAAAAAAGTTTAGGAGACAATGAAACAAATTCGCATACTTCAGGAGGCAAAGTGTAATTAACCCTTTTTTCTATCTCGATTTGCAACTAAATTTAAAGTTGAAAACTCATGCACAATTTATTTTATATGTATACCAAACAAAGTCAATAACACAATATCGTTACATTAATGCCAGAAATAAAACTGAACATACATAACATAAACATAATCAAACGATCGACAATACATATACGTAACATATAATATCGTTATAATCAAAAGTGAAAAAAAAAATCATCATACTTCAAGAAGCAAAGTGTAATTTACCCTTTTTTCTATCTCAATTTGCGACTAAATATGAAATTGAAAACTCATGCAAAATTTATTTTATATGTATTCCGGACAAAGTTAAGAACAAAATACCGATAAATTAATGCCAGAAATAAAAATGAATATGCGTAACAAAAACATAATCGAACGACTATGCATAAACCTTACTAACCCTATTTATAAAACTCAACTACATTTTACAAAAATAAAGCTTAACCGATGAATTAGATCATGAAAACTCACAGGAGCAACTGGTCCAACCCTCGGAGGCCCGATATCGACTTTGCGGTTAGGAATCACCAGTGGCCCAATTAGCACATTGGACGGAATAGGCCCGAGACAATGTGACTTGCTGATATCCCAATCAGCCACAAATCCATCATCTTCCAAACTCTCCATAGGAAAATCCAAAATATTGAGTATGTTATCAAACTCTTCGTCACCCGCGATGCCATTGGCCACCGCCTCCCAACAATTACCGGGTTTAACCATACTCATATTTCTGAAAAAAATTACACAAAACAATTACTAATTTCAACCCATATTTGAAAATATTAAATGCAAACAAGAAATTTAATACTCAAAATAACAAAATTCCAAGTCCCCACAAACTATTACCATGTTCAACTCATACTCTGAAAATATGAACAAACAAAAAAATTTCAACACAATTATGTGAATCAACAAAACTATACTTATAATGATTGTAAAAGAGAAATAATTTGATATATTTGTTGTGGTCAAGAATTTAAATATACTTATATATAATTGATCATATTTAAATTGCAGATCTTTAAATGGAAAAAGATTAGGAAAATGGTTAAATGATTTCACCTAACAAATTGGATAAATATTTATCCAAAATGGGATGTATGACACTTATGTATTTGGAACATTTATTTTGAGTAAATTCACAAAGTTATCAATTTGCTTCAAAATCTTGGAATATTTACCAAAATAGGACTCTTAGAATCTCATATCTTTTATGAATCCTCTAATTACAAATTGAAATTACAGTAAAGTAAAAAAATAGGAAATCATTAAACGATAATATGAATTAAAAAAAAAAATCTGTCTCCAGCTCATCAAAATCTTCACTGGAAATTGTAAATTCTTAATTGTGACTAAAAAAGAAAAAAAAAATATGACAAAATGGCACGTGTTTTTAATTTTTATTTAGAAAAGAGTAGCCATTTTGGTTTCCTTCTTCAGCAAACGACACCGTTTCCAAATTTTTTGCAACAAAATCTTCTGCTAATTTTTTCCACACAGTCTGCCCTAAAAAAAACCTCGAAAACAAGGCTATGTTTGGCAGCTCAAAAAAATGCAAGAATAATACAGGGTTGAAAAAAATAAGAAAATTGAAAAAGCCAATATTTTTTTGGGGGGCTTTACCTAGATATCAATCAAGAAAAACCATTACAAGATAAAAATTAAAAAACAAAAAGAAAAAAAACCCAAAAAAATTGCCCAGAATCCCTAACTTTAAAATCCCATTTCAACTCCAGTATCCGAGTAGCCAAACAGGCATAAAAAAACCCATGTAGCAGGGAAAAAAACAGAGTAAAAAAAATGTCAACTTTTTGCAGATAAAAGTAAAAACTGTAAAATGGGAGGAAAAAAAAAGCATGAAAATGGGAATTAATTTTAGTACATACCAGAAAATAGAACCTTAAAACCCTCTCACTTCATCGGATTATTCAGTTTTTTTTTTCTTTTTCTGCAGAGAAAATGAAACAGAGAGGAATGAGAAAAAGGTTGTAAGCAGAAAACAAAAAAGATAGGGTAAAGAAGATAGGGGCAGAAATGGAATTATTTTTTTCTTTTTTTCTTTCTTACTGTAATCTATGAATGTGGCTTTTGTCTGGACAGTACTGTAGGATTTTGGGGAAGAGAGTTTTTTTTAAGTACAATATTTATTTGCTTTTTAGTAAGTTAGTTCAGAAAAAAAATGGAAAATTAAAAGTTCACATAGATTTGATTAATTATAAAATAATAATAAAGTAGTTATAAGAAAATTAAGTTACTTAAAAAATAATTCATATTGACTCAATTAATACATTCGATTTTAAACTATCTGATAATTAATATTTTTTTAGTACAATCTTGAAAGGGGTGGGTGTGGTGTGGTGGGATCGATCCAACGTGAAAATGGGGAAATTGAGCAATAATTAACTATCGATAATTGAATATAAATATAACGTCAATATCAATAAAATATTCAAATTAAGTTTGGAGTTATATAATAGTTCAGTTGTTAATATTCTTATGAACAGACCAGAAATATGGGGTTCGATTCTCATTACTCCTTCTCCTGTTAGAGTATGAACTAAAAAAAAATTAAGTTGAATAATTTCTTGTTCAACTACATTAGTTTAGCAAAAGGTCATTATTGAGTTTTGTCTTGGTGCATGGGAAATAAGGTGGGCTGGAGCATGATGTACTCCCTATTTAATAGCTTGATTGCATGATATAGTTTTTTTTTCTTTTTTGAGAAAAGCATAATATAGATATTATTTTGTTTTGAAAATGCATAATATAGATTTTTTTTGAAGAAATAATATAGATATTTACGTATGCATGTTATTGTGTTTTTCATACTTTTGAATAACTCATGATGTATAATAGCCCTAATATGTGATCAAGTTAACCGTTTGATTATGGATCTCGACCCTCTTAATATGATATGTTATTAAGCGTATTTGGATCCACCAAAATAAAGACATGATTACTATTCTAAACTTTTTATCATAAATACTCAAACCGAATATGTCGATAAAATTAACTTGGAAAAAAGTAATTACATATTACATAATTCAGTCACTTGCAAGCAAATGGTGTATTATACATATGATATCTAATATTTCAACCATATTCTAGTATAATATCTCATATCATATGCGATTATATCAACTGACGAGATTTGGGGATGCAATAGGATTATGGATGGCAACATGGCGGATTTATGATGGGTTTGGCCAAACCGATATCTACTTCCCTCAAGAAAATATTAGACCCGAGACTATTTTGGACACAAAACCCTGCTTATCCAAATCATAAGTGATTAATTCAAAATATAAACAATATATTTAAATAAATTCTATTTAAACTTAAACGCGATGGGTCCAATGGGACCCGTTACATACACCAAATCGGTTGGGTTTAAAAACTTAAACGCGATATCCGTCTTGACACCCATTCGATCGATTTAGCCCCATCTCGAACAGAACGGGTTAATTGTGGTTCCGATTTTAAACCCGATCCATTGACGTTTAAGATGAATGTTACCTTGGGGGGTGGGTGGGGTGAATTGATTATTGGACCCATTAGGTTTAAATGTGTTATCCTCCATGATTGATGAACAAGAGGGGCCAGTCAGTGATGGTGGTGTGTGACTTGTGAACAAAGGCAAATTTCTGTATTTTTTGATCCCAAAACAAAAGGAACAATAAAAAAAAGGGTTAATTATAAAAAATACCCTTGAGGTTTGACCTAATTACAATAAAACCCAACTAGCTTTCAAAATTACAAAAGATGACCCCGAGATTTTATTTTCTCTAACATTTAAACCCTTCATAAGCAAAAAACATTTCAAATTCTCACTTCATATTTATAAAAATATTGCAGTTTACCCATAATTTTAATATTGAATCAAACCTTATGAGTACTTTTGTAATTTTAGAAGTTGGTGGGTTTCTTATAATTAGGTCAAACCTTAGGGTACTTTTTGTAATTATCCCAAAAAGAAATAAGAAAAGAAAAGGAGAATTTTAAGGCTGGCACGGGACTAATAATTTGTAGGTATAATGGAACTCTCATGATTTATAGGTTTGAATTTAATGATTGCTAAGCAAAGTGCAAAAATCACAACTAACTGATAACAAATTTTTACTCTACAATCTTGTGTTTCACTAAAGTTGCCATGTTTCTACTCTGTCATATGGATATTTTGTTCTGACATTTGAGTAATAATTAAAATAAGTTTTTGACTCGTTGGGATATTTTTATTATAATTTAAAATAGTTATATTATTATGCATAATTTGGAAGTAGGCAAGGCTGATTGAATATATAGGTGGATAGTACTGTATTATAACAAAAGGATCAATTATAAACTAATTTTGCATATGGAAAAACACAAAAAATATGGAGATTGTAGTTTGTATGAATGTGGAAAGCGTAATTGATGAGCTCCACTTAATTGTCACATATAGAATTATAATTATTTTTCTCAAATTTGGATAAATATAAAATTATCCATCTTTTTCGAAATATTTGAAGATTTATTTTTAATGTATTAATATAAATTATGATATATTTTGTTATTTTCAATGTAACTTATCAATTTAAAAGTTAGGATTATTAAAACATTGCGCTTCGGCAGTGATAGAAACTTGTGTTGTTAGGGCGATTGATCCGAATTCGATCTCATTGTGTCTTCTCCCCTACTATTCCCATTGTATTCCAATTCTTTTTTTTACTCCTTGTCTTTTATTTTCCCACCGGAACTAGGGTTGGCCACGGTTTTATTTTTTGATTTTTTAAAATGGTTTATCAATTTCAGTTATAATAAAATGGGAAAAGAAAGAAAAAGAATTGGACTTAATATTCAATTGAGTTTTGTACTTAATATTAATAATAATATTAAATTATCTATATATTCTATTAGAGTATAGATGAATCAAAGTTCACGTAGTTCGCTTACAACATTTGGTTTAAAATGTGTCTCATGTTGTCACGAATATAAAAAGTTATAATAAACATTTAACATTTCTTCTAACATATTTTACCAAATAAAAATAAAAATCGTTGGTTTTAACCTTGAAACCGCTGGTTCCACCATAGTTCCACCGACGGTTCCACATACGGTTCTAACTGACGGTTAAAACTGTCGGTTCCACGATTTTTTGAGACTAAGGAACCGGAACCAGAATCGGCCTACACAGTTTTGGTTCTAGTTTTGGAATCGTTGACCGGTCAACGGTTCCAGGAACCGTTGAGCACGGTTCCGGTTCCAATTTGTGACCCGGTTTCGGTTCCATTTGGCCACCCCTAACCGAAATAAAAGATTTTATTGTAAATGTAAACTCAAACACGTGCAAACAATGCCCAATGACAAAAAGCTATCTTGCACAGACAATTGGCAAGGGGAGATTAACACACTCAAAAAACAAAAACTCCACACCTCCCGATGAGGATTAGAACACTCCTAAATGGAGACTAAACAACAAAAACACACAGACAATCCGGACACAAGTAACCACCACAAACTATAAGCCATATACTGTTGACTCGCCTATGGGCTTCGCCCTTCAACCGGAAACAATAACTAAAAATACAATACCAGAAACGAAAAAATCAACAAGCACCCTAAACAACAAACTATCTGAAAAAGTGAAAAAATTTCGAAATATGTAATACTCCTTAGAACATGACATTGGATAGTTTTTAAATTATTTGTGCTGGAAGAAACCTAAATCAACAAAGAACTTCAAGCCAAAATGTAAAATAACCATTAATGAATTTAGATGAAGGGATTTTCCTACGTGGTATAATGTTCATAGTACATACATTTAGGGGTGGAGCTAGATATTCAATTTTTTGGGGGGCGATTAATTTTGGAGGGCTAAATCAATAAAGAATATTTAAATACCAAAAATTTATATTTTAAAAATAATTTGACCCTGCAAACATTATATATAGATTAATAATAATACGATCATGAAATTTTATTAATTTAGAGATTTATTAATTAATCGATAAATTAATAATATATTAATTTGAAGAGTCAGCAAGTATAAAATCAATAACATAAAAAGTCATTGTGCATATTTTTTTTACAATGTATATGTATCTGATAAGGGTCTTTTTATACATGTTTTATGTGTATATTTAAGTATGATTTGAGTTATTTTATTGTTAGTTTCATAAATTTTTGATTGTACATAGTTCACATTACTCCGAGGTACTTTTATTGATGTAGATTGATGATTTGGAGCTGTTTTTGGTGAATTTTGGGCCATGGTTTCATGTCAAAACATACCCGGGGTTTCGGATGCAAAAACACTCAAAATCCCAAGCTAAACGCGTCATTTCGGGGCCACCCGGTCAAACACGGGCGGGGTGTGTTTTTAAGCACGGCCGTGCTTTTTAGAAGTCAAAAACGAGCAATTTTTCGACCCCGACGTACCAAACACGGCCAGGCCGTGCTTTTCAAGCACGGCCGTGTTCGGAAAAATCCGAAAACACGGCCTACCCGTGCTTTTAAAGCACGGGCGTGCTTTTCTTCCGGTAGTTTTTCTTTGGCGGAAATTATGGAGACTTTCCTTCTTGCTTTTTGACAACCTTTGAGCAACTTTTACACCTCATTTTGATGCACCAAACTCTATTATTCCCTCAATTGTCATGTGGACACAATGATTCAACCAACTCAACCATGAATGTGCACACTGATGATTCAACCAACTCAACCATGAATGTGCACACAATGATTCAACCAACAACCATGGAAGTGGAGCATTTGTTAGCATTATTGATGTGTTCTTTCACAAAGATGGTGCCTATAAAAGCCAAGAGTTTGAGTTGGGAAAAATATATAATTCATGTAGTATTCATTGATAGAGAGATTCATTGTATATTCATTGTATATTCTAAGTTTCAAAGCAAAATACATTGAGAGGATAAAAGAGAGGTAGAGTTGGAAGTTGAAGAGCAATAGAGGAGAAGGCTTGGAGCTCAACATCATTGCAATCAACCAAGGAGGAAGTCTTGTATTGGTCTTGAATAAGAGCTAAGTACACCATGTTCATTTTATTCATATCTTCTTGTGTAGTATACTCTTTTGTCAAAGCTATGTGTAGCTAAATTTCTAGTGTTTGAATGTAATGAACTCTAGAATGAATTTGTGATTAAGGTTTGTATGTTTTTAATAAAATCTTCATGTTTTGTGTGATTCACTTATATTATGCTTTATTCATTCAAATTGGTATATGCGCAATATTGATTTGAAGTTTATTTTTCATCCGGGAAATCGAGAGATTCATGGTGAAATAGAACCTATATAAGTGAAAAGAGTTGCATGCAATCCTAGATATAGGACGACATAAATCTTCTGGATTAGGGTCAAACCTAATATGGGAATTCACAAATCGTTATAATGTTGTCTTGGGGTTTTAACTAGAAAGAGATTTGAGTTAATCAACTTGAGATTAGAAGTTATTCGCTCGATAGAGGGTTTAACTTAAATCGGGAATTTCTACGGTCGATGAAACATGAGATTTTACTAAAAGAGGTTGGTTTTGCTTAAGGGATTATGGTTGTATTTTTATCTTGTTAAATCGCAAAAACATTCTAGAGGGATTTACATTCAAACACATTTCTAGCTCTTGATTTCTTAATTCTACAATCTATTTTTATTTGATCTTTTGTAAGTTGCAATTATTTTAAAATTCTCTATTTTTCATTTTCATTAAACAAAGAAAACTCTGAAAATTGCTAGATTAAATAACAAAAAGACGGTAATTATTAGTACTTACAATCCTCGTGGGAATGACACTCGGTACTCAATAATCTATACTACAAAACGATAGGTGCACTTGCCTATGGTTTTCTAGAGTAGCTTTTGAGCCATCAGTATCATATTTCGTGAATTTATTTTTTTTCCTTTAAAAAACCATTATACATATAAACATTTATGAAAAATGAAAATTAGTAAATGATATAATGTTTTTAATACTCAAACAATATTTATTGTATTGAGCCAATACAAGTCACTTACATCCTCTGTTGAAAAAATCCCCGTCTAGCCCCGATTAATCCCCGCTTAGGCGTTAGGCCCCTTTTGTCCGCCTACGATTTTTTTTCCAATTAGGCCCGCCTAACCCAGCCCAGGTCCCATCTAACCCCGTCTAGGCGCTAGGCCCCAGCCTCCCGTCTAGCTAGCGCCTAACGCTTTTTACAACATTGCTTACATCTATCGTTGATTTTATTAGAACTAAATACACATTCAATGTATGATGATAAAGGAGACCAATCATCAATCATGCAAGAAAGCACTCATAGCGACAACAACTCTTGTAATATTTTGTTGCAGTTCGAGAACACAACACCGGAGTTTTTGAATGCAATGAAAAAGGTTAGAGATTAAATCCACCTAAATTTAAATTTCGTAAAAAAACAAACAAAAAAAATTCATGTTTTACTCTATTGTCCTAATTATATTTGTAATTTCAGAGACTTATTAATTTTATTATATATATATATTTTTAGCAACAATTTTATGATATTTTCAGAACGATATATTTATATAAAAGTCTTCCTAAAATTTATATCTTATTATGTTATCGAAATTACTAATTTTTAAATTGGCCCCAGTTGGAACCGAGAAAATTATTATTTTATAGAGATTATTAATTTGTGGAGGTTTTTTTTTTTTTTTTTTTTTTAAATATTAATTTAAAAAAAAAAAAAAAAAAAAAAATAACAAAACAGACGAAATCAACAATAGCGGCGGATTTTAAAAAGTAAAATAAATATAAAAATGGCAAAAATAACGACGACTTGATCCGTCGCTAATGCCAAAATGTAAAATAAATTTAGTTTGTAAGTTAGTATTTGATTTATATATTAGCGACGGATAAATCCATCGCCAAAATGGTAATTTATAAAATCTTAAATTTATTTAATTTAAAATTGGCGACGAATAGCGACGGATTAATGTCGCCAATGTTAAAATATAAAATAAATATGAAAATGACAAAAATTGCGACGACTTGCTCTGTCGCTAATGCCAAAATGTAAAATAAATTTAGTTTATAAGTTAGTATTTTCATTTATTCTGTCGCTAAGATGGTAATTTAAAAAATTTAAAATTTATTTAATTTAAAATTGGCAAAGAATAACGACGGATTAATCCGTCGCTAAAGTTAAATATAAAATAAATTTAAACTGACAAACATTAGTGACGGATCAAGGCCGTCGCCAATTTTTATATTTAGTTTATACATTATCGACGGACAAATCCGTTGCTAATTGTAAATAACTGAATATCTAGCGACGGAATATACCGTCGCTAACTAGTCCGTCACAATTCTGTCTTTAATTCGTTACTAATTTAATTTGGCAAAATAATCAGCTACGGATTAACGACGAGATAGTTGTACGTTGCTAATGACGTCATTATTCCGTCGCTATTTTGTTGCTATATAGTTAAATAGTTTTAAAATTAATTTGAGGAGAAATCCGTCGTTATTCCGTTGTAATGTCATCACTGTTACCGACGGATGTAGTCCGTCGTTATTCAACATATTTCTTGTAGTGTATTCTACCATACGAATAATTGCTATGTATATAAAACTACCATATTAATTTTGAAATATAAATTAAATCTAAATATTAGATGAAATACCCTTTTAGGACAGAAGATCCCATCATTAGCATATTGGTGATCTCCTATTCTTTAGGACAAAAAGATATTTCGTATGGTATTTCAATTTATTATTGTGCATGTGATATTAATCTAGTATATCAAAATACCAAATACAATATGGTAGGGGAAAAGAGATTCAGTGCTATTTATACCCCATATTCAATGAGAGAAGATATACTCATATATTTTGTGAAACCAGAATTTATGGAAGGTCAATTTAGGAATTAAAAGTTCCAACATCTCACATGTGAGTATAGGATGGGCTTTGGCTCAACCCTAGTTAAGCTAAGGCTGGCCCTTGTTTTATACGAACCAAGAAATAAGAATTGATTTAAAATGCTTATTAATAAATCCATTTAACTTGGTTGGATATATAATGCCATGATATTATTGTTAGATAAATGTTTTTATCATAATTTTGATGATTTTGTTCGACTTTATTCAAATGAGTTTTTAAACCAAAACAATGTCCCTAAATGTTGTCTAAATACTTCCGATCGACTTAAAATATTTTTACTATTTTTGAGTATTTTTTAAAGTTTATTTTCGATAAAAATTGGACAACACATTTGTTTCAGGCTCGGGTCGCCTATAGGGCAACCCGTACTGAGTTGAGCTTTGAAAAGAAAATGAGACGTAAGAAAAATGGGGGAGGCGACGGTCAACCAGGTGGTCATAGTCAACTAGGTCATAGTCAAGGCGGCACGTCGCCGCACCCCTCCGACCGGTCCCCCTGTGTAAAATTGGCTGAAATTCAATTTCAATCTTATCTCTCTTGTGACCGTCGCCGCTTTGTTTATCAACAAACTATCCATTGCATTTTCGCATGACTTTTCCCTATTTTGTGGGATTAATTTCTAACAAAATTTCTATTGATGATTTTAAATGGTTTCTTTTGCGCAAAGAAATCACTCCCCAAGGAGGAGCCTATGTCCGGAAATGAAAGCAAGTTCTCTCCTATAAATAGAGGCTTCATTCAAGCAACAAGACACAACACTCTACACAAGCAAAGAAAGCAATCAAGCAAATACTTTCATATATCTTGTTGTATTAGCCTTTTAAGACTTTCACTTGCACAAATTTGAGGTCAGGTTTTCAATTCTTGATTACACTTGTACTCATATTGTATCAATCATTATTGAGTTGTAATCTTGATTTTGGTCATCATTCAACACAAGACATCCTTGTGAGTATTCTTGTGGTAAGAATACACTTGGGTGATCTAGGTGATAGGTGTTTGAAGGTTGTGGTAATCTTCAAAGGTGTTGTAAGAGGATTGTGGTAATCCTCAAGGTGGTGTAAGAGGGTTGTGGTAATCCTCAAGGTGTTGTATTAATTTTTGGTAAATTAATAATATCTTTTTTCTTTTTGAAATCCATCCCGGATATACTGGGGTGATAGTAGATTAGGTCCTAGGTGGGTTGAACTACTATAAATCGACGTGTGATATTTACTTTCCGCATTTAGCATTTCATTTTTGCTTGAGTCTTACGAAAAAGAGGGCAAAATCTGAAAAACCGAGATAATCTATTCACCCCCCCTCTAGATTATCGTAGCCACTTGGACTAACAAGTGGTATCAAAGCCAAACTCTTTGGCTAGCTCGTTCCGAGTAAAGAGGAAAGATCCATAGCTACATATGATGCTCATCTCACCACCGGCACCTCCACCAACAAGCCACCACTATCCGACGCCAACAACTACGCATTTTGGAAAGACCGTATGGAGTGCTTTCTATAAGGGTGCGGGTTCGACATTTGGAATGTGGTAATTGAATGAGTTGATCAACCAACCAAGAAATCAGAGGATGGCACCTCGAATCCTAAACCTTTCAAGGAGTTCGATGAAAACGACAAAAAGGCTTTCTCTCTAAACGGTAAGGCCTTAAATATTTTGCATTGTTCTCTTACGGCTACCGAGTATAATCGCATAAGAGGCATAAGGTCGGCACATGAGGTTTGGGAAAAATTGGAGACAATTTATGAAGGGACTAAGAAGGTCAAGCAAGCAAGAAAAACCATGTTTGTTAAAGACTTTGAAAACTTTAACATGCATGATGGTGAAAGCATCTCCAAGATGGTGGAAAGGCTTGATAATATTGTCAATCCTCTTGTGGCCATCGGTAAAGTCATCTCCGAAGAAGACAAGGTGACTAAGGTATTAAATGCTCTTCCCGGCTCATGGTCCGAAAAAGTAACGGCAATCACGGAGGCACAAAACCTTGAGACACTCAAGTTTGACGAGATTATTGGAAACCTCCTCATCTATGAAGTCTATCTCAAGGAGAGGAAAAATTCCAAACCATCCATAAATCAATCGGGTATGCAAATTATTCCTAAAGGTCTTGCTTCTTCTTCTAATAATGCATACTATGATAATGATGATGAGGAGGAGGAGACGGCCGCACTTGTTCGAAAATTTGCAAAATTTGTGAATAAAAATAAAGCAAGAAAACCAAGAGATAATGCTTGCTTTAAATGCGGAAAACCCAGGCACTTCATTGCCGATTGTCCAAAGCTCGATGAAGAGGAGCAAAAGAAAAGGAAGCCTTTCACGAAAAAGAAGGTTCTAAATGCGGAGGTCAAAACGTGGGATGAACTACTTGAAACAACCGATGAGGAAGGAGAAACTGAGCACGGTCTCATGGCCATAGACGATGAAAACAATGAGGTATGCTCTAATTCTTCTACTTCCTCCATAGTTGATGACTTGCAATGTGATTTTGATGAATTGCAAATTGAGTTTCAAAATTTAATTGTTAAATACAAGAATTTGAAAAAGGAGCATAAGGAGCTTAAGGTTGAAAAAGAAAAATTATTTACCTCTTATGAATCTCTAGACAAAGCTCATGCTCTTACTCTTACTAGAGTTCACTCTCTTGAAACCGAAAATGAATCGCTCACAAAAGATATTGAATGTTTGAAAAATGATGTGCATCGTTTCAACATAAGCACGGATAAAGTCACAAAACTTTTAGATGCACAAAGAGGTGAGCATTCCAAATTGGGACTTGGTTATAAGCCATTTCAAAGTGTTTTTAAGAAAAATAACCAAGGTCCGACTTTTGTACGTGCTAATAGTTATAATACTCCTACTTGTTTTTATTGTGGCAAAGTTGGACATTATGCTAATAATTGCAAATTGAGAAATAGCTCTAGACATGTTTGGAGACCCAAAGGTCTCAAGACTAACCCCCATGGACCCCAAAACTATAGGGTACCTAAAAGAAATTCTTTTGTAGGTAATAGGGGCTATAACAACAATGGAAGATTCAAAATGGCTCGTGGACAACGGATGTTCACGCCATATGACCGGGAGGAGAGAACTTTTTACCAATATCAAGCTCCAAGAAGAGGGTATGGTCATGTTCGGCAATGGCAAAGGAAGAATTCTTGGAAATGGAAAAATTGGTAACTCTTCTTTCTCTCTTAGTAATGTTCTTTTAGTAGAAGGGCTTAAGTTTAATTTGATAAGTGTTAGTCAACTTTGTGGTTCAAATTAAAATGTTTCCTTCAATAAAGAAAAATGCCTTATACTTAAAAATGATGAAATTATTTGTGAAGCAAATAGAAAAGGCAATCTTTACAAAATTTGTACAAGTGATTTGGTTAGTCAAAATGTTTCTTGTTTAGTCGCCAATAATGATTTAACTAGTTTATGGCATAGGCGACTTGGACATGTTGGATACAAGAATTTGAAAAATATTTACAAAAACCAACATGTGAAAGGACTACCCAAATTGAATTTTGAAAATCTTGGCTTATGTGACACTTGTCAAAAGAACAAATTAGTTAAAAGTAGTTTTAAGCCCAAAAATGAATTTTTCACAACCAAACCCCTACAATTGCTTCACCTTGATTTGTATGGGGATATTGGTATGACGAGTCTAAGTGGAAAACATTACACTTTCGTTATTGTCGATGATTTTTCTAGATATACTTGGGCTCTTTTTCTTACCAATAAAAGCGATGTCGTTAATGAGTTTGTTAAGTTGTGTAGACTCATTGAAAATGAAAAGGAAGACACTATTAAGTCCATTCGAAGCGATCGAGGTGGAGAATTTGATGGTGAATTTAGAGTCTTTTGTGAAACCAAAGGATATGTTCATAATTTTTCGGCTCCAAGGACACCTCAACAAAATGGAGTAGCCGAAAGGAAAAATCGGACACTACAAGAGATGGGTCGGTCCATGCTCAATGAATTTTCACTTCCAAAATATTTTTGGGGCGAAGCCGTAAGTACCGCTTGCTATGTCATTAATCGAGTTTATATTCGTCCTAAAATGAATAAAACTACATATGGGCTTTGGAAAGGTAGAACTCCAAATATTAGTTATTTCAAGATATTTGGTTGTAAATGCTTTATTTTGAATACCAAGGATCAATTGGACAAACTTGATCCTAAGGCCGATGAAGGGATATTTATGGGATATTCAACAAAAAGCAAATCATATCGGGTTTACAATAAGACTAGTGGAATTGTTGAAGAATCCATCCATGTCAAATTTAATGAAGCTTCGTGTGTTGAAAGAATACCTAATGATGAAAGTGATGAAGAGGATATTATTGAACAAATTGTTCAAGTTGATGATCAACCGTCTACATCAAATGATCAACCGTCCACTTCAAATGGTCCTCAAGAAGATAGAGGTGATACCTCGGATCTTCCCGTTGCATTGAAATTTAAGGGAGATCACCCAAAAGATCTTATTATTGGTGATCCTCTTGACAAAGTGATGACCCGGAGAAAATTTGCCGAGAAAGCTCTTATTTCTCAAAAAGAGCCTAAGAATGCTAAGGAGGCCATTGAGGATGATGATTGGTTATTAGAGATGCAAGAGGAGTTAAATCAATTTAAAAGAAATGATGTATGGGAATTGGTACCTTGTCCTCCATCTCAAACTATTATTGGTACAAAATGGGTATTCAGGAACAAACTTGATGATCAAGGCAACATTGTTCGAAATAAGACAAGGTTAGTAGCTCAAGGGTATTGTCAAGAAGAATGTATTGACTATGATGAAATGTTTGCACCCGTAGCACGTTTAGAAGCTATTCGTATTTTACTTGCCTATTCTTGTTTTAAAAATTTCAAACTTTACCAAATGGATGTTAAATCCGCTTTCTTAAATGGTATTATTCAAGAAGAAGTCTATGTAAAACAACCTCAGGGTTTGAAAATTTTCTAGGCCTAATGATGTTTATAAACTTAAAAAGGTTTTGTATGATTTAAAGCAAGCACCCCGTGCATGGTACGATAGACTTAGCTCTTTTCTTTTGCAAAATGGCTTTATAAGGGGTAAAGTTGATACAAGTCTCTTTGTTTTTGAAAAAGGGCAAGATTGCTTACTTGTGCAAATTTATGTTGATGATATTATCTTTGGTGTTACTAATGATTCTTTGTGCAATAAATTCTCTAAATTGATGCAAGGAGAATTTGAAATGAGTATGATGGGGGAGCTCAACTTCTTTCTTGGACTCCAAATTAAGCAATGCCAAGAAGGCATATACATTTCGCAATCAAAATATACAAAAGAACTTTTGAAAAAGTTCGGCATTGAAGAAGAAAGAACCGTTTCTACTCCCATGGCAACAAATGTCAAAATTGACAAAGATGAAAAAGGCAAGTTCGTGGATGAATCAAAGTATCGAGGTATGATTGGTAGTTTACTTTATTTAACCGCTAGTAGACCGGACATTCTTCATGCCGTATGCCTATGCGCTCGTTTTCAAAGCAATCTCAAAGAATCTCATATGAGTGCCGTTAAAAGGATTTTTCGATATTTGAAAGGCACTATTCAATATGGTCTATTTTATCCAAAGAATGGAAAATTTTCTCTTAAAGGTTATAGTGATTCGGATTATGCGGGAAATATTGATGATCGGAAAAGTACTTCCGGATCATGTCTAGGCGATTGCCTAGTTTCTTGTTTTGTCAAATTTTTCAAAATCCGAATTTTCAACCAAAAATCCGATTTTTCGCCTCTAAGTTTTAAAAACATGCAAAATGTAAACGTAAACCTCATTCAATATGCATTATGCCTAACCAAGCTCGTATAGACGCAAAAGTCTCGGAAGATAGCGGTTTTGTAAAAAATGTCCGCTAATTGGTCTTGAGATGGTACAAAAGATATCTCAATTTAGTACGGTTATGATGAACCGGGTTTTGAGCAATATTTATAGCGGATATATTATCACAAAAGATAGGTACGTTTTCAAAAGAGCATTTTGTAATCCGCTAAGGTTTGTTTCATCCAAAGAAGTTGTGTACAACAAAAAGCGGCGGAAATATATTCGGCCCAGTAGTCATTTTTGCTTGAGTCTTACGAAAAAGAGGGCAAAATCTGAAAAACCGAGATAATCTATTCACCCCCCTCTAGATTATCGTAGCCACTTGGACTAACAATTATATGGATTTCAAATCATTGAGAGCTATTTTTGAGTTGGGGTGGATTTTAAAACTATCTTAAATAAAGTCGTTAGAAATTATTCTCATATATAGATTTTTTCCCCAAATCCAAATCCTTCAATCAAAATGCAATTTTAATGTTTTTTAGGGGTGTAAATGACCCGAGCCGAGCTTTAGCCCGTTTGCCAAATGTTTGTTTAATTTGATGTGATCTCGAGGTCTAGCCTAACTCTATTCAAATTTTAAAATGCTTGTCTGTGACCGTTTGATAAATTTATTTAGTGTTGGAATTTGTTCAAAGACATGCTCATGATCATTTGCATAATTTTGTTTACAGATAATAAACAAACAAACAAATATATATATATATATATATATAGGGTTCCCTACTTCTCTAAGACTAAAAATGAGATGGGGATAGTATTTATATACTCGGTTTTTCTCCCTGTCCTCCTCCTTTTTCCAGATTAAATAAAACAGGGATTCTCCATCCCCAACCTCGTTCTCCGAATATATATATTATTTATCAATTATTTAATGTAAATTATATTTATAATATTTATTTTATTAATTCTATAAACTAAACTTGTAATAGTCTTTGCACTTTTACTTGTTCTCATTCTTTCTTTTATAAACTGATTCCCGGAGATTGGAATTATTAATAAGCTCATCAGCAACCTTGTTAGTAACACGTGTAAATTAAATTAATAGTTTAACTTTAATTTTAATTTTTATACATTTACTTATAATAAATATAAAATATATAAATAAATTAATTTGTTTGAATAGAATTATATGCTTTAATAGCTATATTATGCATTTCAAAAATATATAACTTTATTTTTGTAATAATTTGAAGAGTAACTGTAATTTATTAGACATTTACTAAGCTCGTTTAGACTCGATTAAATTTGAACAAGCTCGAGTTCAAATTAATAATTAACGAACCAAGTTCAAGCTCTCAAAAGCTCGACTATGTTCGATTGCATCCCTACCTTGGCATCGGCGAGCTGGGGGCCAACCAGGCCTGGCCCCCCCATTTTTTAAAAAAAAAAATTTATAGGTAAAATTTTTTTTATAAAAAAATTATTAAATATTTACATGGTTTTTTTTGCATTTTTTTTATCCCAAGACACCCCAATTTCGTACAGATCGGCCCACCCCCATTTATTTCCTGGCTACGGCATTGTACCTCGGGGTCCTCATTCCTCGGACGATAATTTCCCTTTCCCATCCCAAATACCAAAACAGAAAATGATATCATAATGATATTTGAGATAAGATTCGAGGACGAGAAAATTACGTCCCACACCAACCCTTTCACGCCCCTCATCAAATACAAATCCTTGAATTTGAATGTATTCTTAGGTTCGGGGACTCTCATTCTTGGATATTTGGTCCTTCTTAAGCCTTTCTTGAATTCGGCTCAACTCAGGCTCAAGTACCAGATCTGGCTTCTAAAGCCTGTTGAAGTCTTTCTTTATATTTTTTATTGCTTTAATTGTGGTTGCCAAATAATTAATATACATATATTTTCTAAAAGCAATGCCACTATTTTTTTAAGAAAAAAGTAATATCACACAATATATATATTAATAAATAAAGGACATACAAACCCCTGAAGTTTGGGCTAATTACAGAAAGAGCTTTTTGAAAATTACAAAAAATCCCTTAAGGTTTGATTCTGCTTACATCTTCCCCCTTCATAAGCAAAAATCATTTCAAAAACCACCATGATATTTGTAGAAATATTACAGTTAACCCCTTAAATTTAAGACAAAATCAAAGCTGAGGGGGCTTTATGTAGTTTTGAAACATCCCTGGATTTTTTTGTAATTAGCCCAAACCTTGGGGGTGTTTTTGTAATTATCCCATAAATAAATTCAAAGACAGCAAATCCCAAACATACCCAATAAAAAAATCCACTTAGTCTCCAAAAAAAAAGTTAAAGACGCATGAAATAAGATGATTGTTTTTCCAATAATAATGGTTAAACTGTCGCACTAAATCCATCTCCATAAATCCAAGAATCCTTAGCTTTTGGCCAACAAAAATGATATTCAGACCAAACATCACCAGATTACATACCTCAAATATTTCTGATTCTCTGAACTGTGTGAATAACTCCGCCTGCATATAGACAGGGCAACCCGTCTATATGTTGCCGGTCCCAAGCCCGGATAAAGGAGGAGGGTTGCGTTAGGTCGACAACCAGCGTAAAACTCTTGTCATTTCCTTATGGTATGGATCATATAAGACATCGTGATAAGGCTAGGATGCTCCCCGTAAGGAGTGCGCCGCAGGGTCCGACTGCGGTGTCTTGGCAAGGACCGCTACACCTCCATAAGGGCTTGGGTGTAGTGAAAAATACACAAGAGCCCTCACACACTAATAAGAGGAACACAAATGATAATAAGAAAATTAGAAAGTATAGAATTGGCAAATTTGGAACATAGGTACTTTGTGAGGTAAAACTATAGAGCTCGTAGATATTATGAAAAGACGAAACATAGATATTATGTGTATCCAAGAGACTAAATGGGTAGGCGAAAAGGCTAAGACGCTAGATACTACAGGTTATAAGCTTTGGTATAGTGGAAAGGATAGAACTAGGAATGGGGTGGGTATCATTGTAGATCCTCTCTTCATAGATCAAGTAGTAGGAGTAACTAGAAAAGGAGATAGAATCATATCCCTTAAAATTGTAGTAGGTAACGAACTTATAAATATTGTTAGTGTATATGCACCTCAAGTAGGATTAGATGATGCTACTAAGGCTAAATTTTGGGAAGATTTAGAAACTCTAATGCAATCAATCCTCAAAATGAAAAAGTCATCATAGGTGGAGACTTAAATGGACATGTTGGGAAGGATAATGAAGATTATGAAAGGGTCCATGGAGGATATGGCTTTAGCTCACGTAACAATGAGGGTAGAACCATCCTGACTTTGCGATTTGCTTATGATTTTATTATAGGTAATACCTTCTTTAAAAAGAGAGACGAACATTTAATCACATTTAAAAGTGGTCCTAACAAATCACAAATTGACTACTTTCTAACGGGAAAAACGATAGAAAAATATGCAAAAATTGCAAAGTAATACCGGAGAAAGCCTCACCACCCAACATAGACTACTAGTTTTGGATATCAAACTTATTAACATACACTTAAAGAGAAAGAAAATTAACATACCGAGAATTAAGTGGTGGAACTTAAAGAATATAGAAAAAGAGATAGTTTTGTCAAATCTCTAGTAGAAACCATTGATTGGAAAGTGGAAGACAAAGCCGATGAAACATGGAACTATGTAACTACTCAAATGAAAAAGATCGCAAAAGAAACATTAGGGGTGTCAAATGGTAATAAATGGAATAAAGAGTCATGGTGGTGGAATCAAGATATCCAAGAAAAGGTAAAGGAAAAACGAACTAGTTACAAAGTATTGTATTCTTGTAAAAACGAAGAAAACCTTAAAAGATATAAAGACGCCAAAAAAGAAGTAAGAAGAGCAATATATGAAGCAAAAACCAAGGCATATGAAGATTTTTATAAGAAACTAGATACTAAAGAAGGAGAGAAGGATATATATAAAATAGCAAAATTTAGAGAAAAACAAACAAGAGATCTAACCCAAATTAAATGCATAAAAGATGAGAATGAAAACATTTTAGTGAAAGACGAGGACATAAAAGATCGATGGAGGAGGTATTTCAATAATCTTTTTAATGAACCGAAGAGGAATGAAGTCACATTAGGGAACTAGGCCAATCGAACTAAATAGAAACCGTACCTTTTATCGTAGAGTTCAACTTCACGAAACAGAAAAAGCACTAAATAAAATGAAAATCGGCAAAGATTGGCTAGATGATATACCAATTGAAGCGTGGAAATGTTTAGGTGGAGTTGGAATATCATGGCTTACTAAATTATTTAATGTTATTCTAAAAACTAAGAAAATGCCACGATGAATTGAGAAAAAGTATATTGATACCTATATATAAAAACAAAGGGGATATACAAAATTGTGCAAATTACAGGGGAATTAAATTAATAAGTCATACAATGAAACTATGGGAAAGAGTTATAGAAGCAAGAATAAGAAATGAAACTAGTATATTAGATAATCAATTTGGCTTCATGCCAGGAAGATCCACAATTGAAGCTATACACTTAATTAGACGATTATGTGAACAATATAATGAGAGAAAACAAGATTTACATATGGTTTTTATTGATCTTGAAAAGGCATACGATAAGTCAACCGTGATATAATGTGGCGCGTATTGGAAAAAAGAGGAATAAAAATAGCCTACATAGATGCCATAAAAGATATGTATGATGGTATAACAACATGTATCAGGACACCAACAGGAATATCTAGTGAATTCCCCAACACTATAGGTTTGCATCAGGGATCTGCTCTAAGCCCGTACCTTTTTATCCTAATAATTGATGAAATCACTTTGAACACTTACAAAAATCCATCCCCGAATGTATGTTATTTGCGGGACGATATAGTTTTAATTGATGAAACAAGGGAAGGAGTAAATGCAAAATTGGAAGTTTGGAGAGAAGCACTAGAATCAAAAGGTTTTACTATAAGTAGGGCTAAAACAGAATACATGGAATGCCACTTTAGTAAAAACAACAGGAACAATGAGGAATGTTAAAATTGATGGACATGAAGTGAGTATAACAAAGAGTTTTAAATACTTAGGATCTATAATTGAAGAGAACGGAGAAATCAATAAAGATGTCACACATAGGATCGGCGGGTTGGAATAAATGGAGGAGTGCATCTTCTATCCTTTGTGACCGTAAAATACCATTAAAATTGAAAGGAAAATTTTATAAAACGGCCATAAGGCCCGCAATGCTTTATGGAGCGAGAATGTTGGGCGACTAAATATGAACACGAACAAAAAATGAGGGTAGCGAGAGATGAGAATGCTAAGATGGATGTGCGGACACACTAGATTCGATAGAATAAGAAATGAACACATTAGAAACAAAGTGGGAGTAGCACCAATAGACGAGAAAATTAGAGAAACACGATTAAGATGGTTTGGACATGTTTATAGGAGACCTTTAGATGCACCTGTGCGGCGTTTAGAAGGTAGAGAATCACTCACACAAATCAAAAGAGGGAGAGGTAGGCCTAAAAAGACTTGGAAAGAAGCTATTAAACATGACATGTTATACCTAGAAATAAACGAAAATATGGCTTATGACCGTAAACGATGGCGCGATATGATCCGTATAGCCGACCCCACGTAGTGGGATTAAGGCTTAGTTTGTTGTTGTTGTTGTTGTTGTTGTTGTTTCTGAACTGTGTGAATAATTTTCTGTGGCTCCTTGTTAGGCCTCATAGTTGTTCTTTTTCTCATTTCCAGGTGTTGAATTTACATTTTCACCCCACAAATTATAATACTTTTTACCTTTCCTCCGGCTACACTTTTTTCACCTCCAGGGTAGAACTGAATAAACCGGAGTCTTCCCAAAACCGCCCAGCATCGAAGTTCATGAGGCTCGTTTGATCTTTTGAACGCTGTACTTTTTTTGAATTGTTGCAACCGAAACACATTTACAACTTAACTTTCGATGTTCTTCTTCTTGAATTTACAAAGAAAAATACGAAGAGAAGAAACAAGAGACCAGTGATGGATAACAATACGAATTTCGAATAAGGGGAATTGTAGATACTCGGATATGTGCTTGTGGAGAGTGTGCTTGCCAGTTTTTCCTGAAATCAAAAGCACAAAAAACGAGATCTGTAATTGGATGACCTTTATCAAGTATCTTAAGAATAGCAACAAGAGACACCAAGGTAAAACTGCAATATTAACAACACTAAACATTTTCATCAGTTATGCCGAATCAAGACAATTAAATTTTCCAATTCTAGATTAATCATATTGATATTCCAACATGCACAGATTTGTATTGACACGTTAACTTGATGAAAGTTGAGACAAAATTGAGAAACCAATATCTTGCTCCAAAGTTTCTAGTTAGCAGGTATGAAAAGAACATATGTTGCTAGGTCATGACAACTACGAAGACCAAACAGATAAAAGTTCCCACAATTCTAGGCAAACCAGTTGGATTATCTATGGTTAAGTTAATAGTTGATAAAGTTTGGGCAAAAATCTTTCGAGTTCTACATAACTTATTGGATTGCAAGTATGTTTTGTTAGCTAATATAAGAGCAAATCCATGGACAGAAACTCCATTAAGTATTGCCCGTATTATCTATGAAAAAATTGGCTGAAATGACTAGTTCCATGGATGCATCCGTTTCCAATCACACCTCTGAGGCGTGGTGTATACTATTTGTTGCATTCTGAAAAGGTAAACTACAAAACCTGCCCCTGAAGTTTAGCCTAATTACAAAAAAAAATCTAATTATCTTTCAAAATTACAAATATTCCCAAGGTATTACAAATGCCCCCTTGAGGTTTGTATTTGCTTAACAAATACCCCCTAAATAAGTGCAATTAAAGGGGGTATTTGTAATTTTGAATGATAACTGTTTTTTTTTTTTTAAATTAGACTGAACCGCAAAGGTAATTATTGTAACTGACCCTTCCGAAAATTCTTTAATACTATGCTAGCCACACAAAGTTGCAAAGCTAAATAAGGAATCCAAGTTATGACAAAAAAATTTAAATCTAGCATCGAAATTCAAGCAAGGGACATTAACATACATCATAAACCATGCTCTGTGTCATATGTGCCTGCTGCTTTGTGAAGATATATTGAGCATAATTATAGAGCTCCACATCTAGGTTGTTTAGTGATGTTATCTCCTGGATAAGCACCTCAGAAACTTGACGACGAGCCTGAAAATAGTTGAGCTAATGATATCAGTGGCATGCATGAGAGTAAAATCATATGATCCATAAAAAGCAGTCAGCAATTCACTGTGTGCACAAAATACCAAGTTAAGCTATCATACCTCTTTTGTAAAGTTTGCTGGATAAATGCGCTTCAGAGAATTTACACGCCTCTCTGCTTGGGAGTTTCTTAAGGATGAAATACAAGACTCGTATGCTTCCGTTAGTTTCCCAACAGTCAACTGATAAATTGACAGACCCCAGTTCACAAATTAACAAAACAAGCAGGCAAGATCCAAATCTCATATATGGAAAAGAAGAAGAAGAAGAGGAAGAAGAAGAAGAATTTCACAGACGCACATTTCACGTGCTATTTCATCCTTGTCAGTTGATGAAACATTCTTTAGTGTTTGATTAGTGTTGTTCCCCTGTAATTCAGAAAAATAAGACACTAACTGTTCAGGACCTTTGATTGTCAAAACACATTTAGATGAAAACATCAGCTTCTTACTTGATCATTAGCATCAGATTTTGTATTAGGAAGCGAAGAGTTCTGTTCTGCAGCAGATAAGAACATGTTAAGTAAATCAATACTTCAGTTAAGAAGTAAAGCCATCTTAATTGAATACAAGAACAATATTACTAGAAACCTGAATTAGATCAATTTTACATTATACACAAAACAATTGAATAGAAGCATACTTATCTCTAGAGAAATACAAGATAATACCAAGAATTCATAAACTCCAAAGCTTGCACAGATAAATTATCCCTATGGATAATTACAAATACTACCCCTGAGGTCCTGAGGATTAGCCTATTACAAAAACGTCTAATAATCTTTCAAAATTACAAATACCCCCTCGAGGTTTGATTTAACCTAACAAATACCCTCCTCTTGAGGATGCAATTTATAAAATAGAAACAAATGTCGAGGTTTTTTTGTAATTTTGAAAGATAACTGGTTATTTCTATAATTAGAGTAAACCTCATGGGTGGTTTTTGCAATTATCCCTTATCCCTAACACTGAAGTTTTAATAAAGAGATACTTGGGATGCAGTTCAGATCACTAACCTGAATCATTGTCACCTGCAACATCTGCACTGGAGCTTGATATCGTGTGCTGAGATATCACCTGCGCACCAACAATATTTGCAAACATAGTGGCTGATTCTTTATGGTTCTCAGTGAGTCCAACATAAAGCATGTCGTCCAACTTCTTCTGCAAGATTTACAAATTCTCTACCATGATTGGAACCATAAATGAAGAAATCATATCAGAATGGAAATGAACATGATCAATATCTAACATGCTTATGGAGGCCTTCTTCCATACCTTTGCAACTTCAAGCACATACTCACCGAGGGAATGATACTTAAGTACGCAACGACGCACTTCATGTGCTTCGGCAAAATAAGAGTTGTTTGTGAGGCCCGCAATCTGAAAATTCAGGTGGAAAATAATCAAAAAAATGATGCAACAATGTCTGAACTATAAATGAGGTCTGAGAAACAGAAGAGAATATATAACCGGTACATCCATTATCATTGCAATAATATATTCTTTAAGCAACAAATCACAAAATTTCCGCTCCCCCAGATCTAACTACAATGGGTAATCTTGGAGCATAAGACAGTATTATTTTCATGGATTTAATATAATGTGTACAAAATAAATTCTGCAGATCACTGTCTCCCACCTTAATACACCAACTTATGACTCCCATTCCAAGCCAACTAAATTTCAGCATGAAGAATCGTATCATAAAAATCAGTATGCAACATAACACAAAATTCGGCAGCAGATAGAACATTACAAAGACCTCTCGCTGAAGCCTAGAAAGAACACACAATTGTAAACTATCATTTTTCTTCTGATTTCTTCTTAATGAAGAGCGCAACAGTGTCAGCATCAACAAAACAATTTCTAAGACTACGCTTTGGAAACCATATCTATAAAACTATAACTGAGGTACCCATGACTAGAAAGTACAGAGCACACTGCAATACCTGGAAGGTGGCCCCATTGTGGACAATGTCCCGAGCAATAGGGTCATTAATGTACTCATGCAGAGGCATCAAGATGTCTTCCATGTCATATGAGTTATTAGTCACTAAATGAGTTTGCCCTCGAAGTCTTCTAGCATCCCTCTGCCATAAGATGCAGAACTGATTGTTAGATAGGATACTGAAAGGAGAATCTCTCTCTCAGAGCAATACCAATGATTTTCAAGAATGAGAGGAGAGAAGAGAATTTCAAGATCTTGAGTATTATGATGCAAACTGATGTTTAAAATCAAATCCCAAACCTTATTCCACCCGCAACCATAAACCCAGTAAAAATGATATCTATTATGGGGTAGACAATTGAAGGTCATTGTTCCAATATTAAGTGATTGTACGTGTTCACAGCTCAAAGGAAACACAGAAGCATGGTATTAACAATTATAGTGCATTTATTATGCATGTCCCTGATTTCATTCTTGCAAATCGATTCATCTCAATTTTACAACCGCTAGAACTATGACTTTAACATAGTAAAATTTTCATATCATGCATTTAGAGAAGATGCAACTACAGTATGAAGTCAAGAATTGGTGGGGCAATGGCTGAATAATATCATACCAGTTAGCATATTAACCTTTGGAAAATCAATTTAGAATCATATGATTGTCAATATATATATGAACCTAGAAGCACGAAGTACAGAACTAAAATTAATGAGATAACCATGAGTACAAATCTTATTCCTCAAGAGATTATATAGAAAAAGTTCCAGCAAATTATCTGCAAGTCATACCTCCTTCGATATTAAAAAGTTAAAAGGGAAACAATAATGTAGAACAGGA
The DNA here is from genome assembly GCA_016081115.2 of Rehmannia glutinosa. Classification (NCBI taxonomy): domain Eukaryota; kingdom Viridiplantae; phylum Streptophyta; class Magnoliopsida; order Lamiales; family Orobanchaceae; genus Rehmannia; species Rehmannia glutinosa. The sequence goes on from CM071937.1 coordinate 88,564, forward strand.
ATTATTTTTATTATTAAAAAATACCCTCTTCATATATAGGGCATTGTTAGAGATTGGAGTTATGTTCTGTAGCTAGCGTTTCATTGGGGACTTCTCGTCCCGTTGTACTTTGTTTCCATCTTTTAATAATAAAAATCCATTTGTTTCTTATCACAAAAAAAAAATATACATATATAGGGCATACTACATCAATACTCCTAGGTTCTCCTATGTGGGATAAAAGACATAATACAAAATAACCTAAGGGTGCATTTGGATGGGAGGATTTGGGAGGGGATTTGGGAGAAGGAATTTGAAATCCTTAGCTAAATCCACACCTCTCTTTGGCATATAAATCCAAATCAATGGATTTTAAATCCCTCTTTAAGTTTTAGTTCATTTTCAAAGGATTTCAAATCCCTCCCAAAACCTAGTCATTTGAAATCCATTCTTTTGTTTTCCCTTTATACTCACTTGCAAATTCACACACACTTACACACATTGCACACATTTACACACACTACACATATTTACACACACTTCACACACTACACACACTGCACACTTTTACACACACTACACATATTTACACACACTTCACACACTACACACACTGCACACTTTTACACACACTACACATACATTTACACACACTACACATATATTATACACACTGCACACATTTACACACACACTCACACTCACACTCACACATACTCTCCTCATATATGCACACGCATTATCATCACACACATATTCAAACATAATAAAAGTTATATATTTCATATTTTTATTAGCGTATAAAATTATAATTATTTACAAAATAATAAGATTATATCTTTTATTTTTATTTATTAAATATCAATTAAGAAAATAAATAGAGCTTCTAAATTTTTTTTTATCAAAATTTACGATGGATTTGAAATCCTCACACAAATTCACATCATCCAAACAAGAGGTGGATTTCAAATCCAATGACTTTGAAATCCATTCATTTGAAATCCCTTGGAATTTCAAATCCCTCCATCCAAATGGGCCCTAAGATTACTTCAACAAAAAAAGTTAAATTATAAGCCATAGCATTTTGAAGCGATTTAGCGGTGCAAAGAAATTCAAGCTGGAAGAAAACTAGACTAACAAGACACTACGTAGGAAATGGCAAACAAGACTATGTAATAACCTATTATATACGACTTAAGTTAGTGGGTTCGAAGCTTCTAAATTTTTTTTTATCAAAATTTACGATGGATTTGAAATCCTCACACAAATTCACATCATCCAAACAAGAGGTGGATTTCAAATCCAATGACTTTGAAATCCATTCATTTGAAATCCCTTGGAATTTCAAATCCCTCCATCCAAATGGGCCCTAAGATTACTTCAACAAAAAAGTTAAATTATAAGCCATAGCATTTTGAAGCGATTTAGCGGTGCAAAGAAATTCAAGCTGGAAGAAAACTAGACTAACAAGACACTACGTAGGAAATGGCAAACAAGACTATGTAATAACCTATTATATACGACTTAAGTTAGTGGGTTCGAAACTTCTTTTCTGCTTTTTCCTGCTCAGATACTATCATTTTCAGCCACAACAAAAATGCGATCAAGCATTTGAAAATATTACACCAAAAAGTTCGTCAAAATTTCAATACCAGGAGACTTCAAACAATAGTAGCTGAACATACCCGAGCAAATAGATCTTCTCTCATCCAAGGAACCAAATATTTCCATGGCCAGATATCTAGTGTGCTTACTCCAGATGTCTTACGACGTGTACGTTTGGCCATTCTTGCGACAGAGGTTAAGTTAGGATGAATCAAAAACCTAGCAGCAACCTCCACAGAAAATTCATAAGTGCTAAAAACACGGTCAATAGGGTTTCTAAGTATTGTCACCACTGAAGTTTTCTCCTTGGGAAGCTTGGACATCATGCTATAGTCATCATGGGTACTTAATAACCGGCAGTTTGGTTTTCTGCAAGATTAAAAACAATTGTAATATCTATTGGTCAAATTACTTGATAGTAAATTATATTACGCATTTTGTCCATTTATACCAAGTTATACACAGGAAGTATGTCAGTAAAAAATTATTTTCTGGAACAAGAGGAAAGAATCAAAAGCGAACATGTTCAATAAAATAATATGTATAAGAGGCTACAGCCTACAGCTTGGACCAACTATAATAATGAAATCAGAGTTAGCCATTGGATCATTCTTTTATTCCTTTTTTGGTATTCATTTTGACAAAAGAGTAAACCTTTTTATAAAATGTCCCCAATGAACCAGTTTCAGCAATTGATAAATTCTCTGCTGAATCGCCTTCAAGTTACTAGTTCTAAACAAGTTATCAAAACCAATTGTAGACAAGCCATCAAACAAGTAAACTATATTCATACTTTTGGGTTTTTATGATAATAACTATATTGTCACAAGACTTTGGAACTTCCCATGATTGCAGATATTTAGCAACAAAGGAATATCTCATTATGAGCACCCAAGTCGACGTCTATTTCTTAATTGTGAGTACCAACTCTCCAAATAAAATGAACGTTTTAAAGTAGCACATCATTGCAAGCATATCCGCATTAGCTGATTTTAATCAAAATTGATTACCTCAAAAACAAAATCAATGATTTCTCATTCACTAACTGAGTTAGGACAATAACAATTACCTCGGATTAAATCTCAACTTATCATAAGACCGCGGACATTCCTGGGAGTTTGAATACAGCTTTTTCAAGAAACTGTGTAAAAAAAAATTGATAAAAAGAACAAGAATCAGTAACTCATGTATTGAAGAAAATGTTAAAAACTTCATTGATAAAATCCATTTTCTCTCTTATGTGAGCGTGGCAACAAACCATTTCATAGCACAGTAAAATGAAGACAAGTTACCAGTGGAAATATGTCCGTCCTCCTGTTCGAGGTACGTGAAGGAAAAAGAGCAAGTCACGCAAGGCATGCTTGTCATCTTTAACTTCAGAATCAGCGGAAGATGATGCCCAATTCTTGACAGTATGTTCACACTGCTTATAGCCATCATCAGTGACAGATGCCTTTATTGTGACAGAAACTGCAAAGAGGAGTTTAAAGACTAAATGTTATTGACAGAACCTCATTTTGGCTGAAGAAAGAGAAAACAAGAACATAATTCTCTTGGAAGTTGGAAGGAATGATCATGTTTGAACATTTCAACTTCATTCATGTGTTCAAATAACTCCATGCACGGTCCTAATAATATTTGAAGCATTTAAAAAAAATGCAAGAGTGCATCTTCCAAAGTTAGTAATTATTACTTTCGACATGGCACGAACCTGTCTATCCATTTCATCATCAATATCACTAAACAGAAGTACCACATAGAAATAAAAGTAATCAGTGTTAATCTAAACAAAAGTTTTCGTTCTTCTTCTTACCGCCCCTTTTTATATGTTTCTAAAAAAAACAGTACACAAATAAAGAATCTGTAATAAGAGAAAAAACAATCACCAAAGAGCAGGAGAGGACAGCCGATATATGTTGCAGGATATGCGAAAACACGACACAAGCAGTTCAAACATAAAATCTTGCCATCAAATAAAACCAAACCAATACCAAAAAAAAAAAAAAAAAAAAACAAAACAAAACAAAAAGGTCCTTTTCAACAGAGCCAAAGAAAACTCACCAGATAGAAGAAGCACCAGGATCAGCCCCAACATTAAATGGATTATCTTGCACCTCATTCCCACCTCTCTTTTAAACATAACCGCCAACACAACTGTTACAGCAAAATACACCCCTCATTACACAATCCAAACAACTCACAAAATCCATGATTTCAGTAATAACTCAACCATTTAACAAAAAAGCGAGCATAAAATCATCACTTGGAAATCCGTAACACAGGCAAAATAACAAACACATAAACCGCATTGTATCTCCATCCACACATAGAAAGAATCAAAAAGATGGTCTACATAGAGTACCGAAATCTCGTGCTCATAAATTCCCACAAACTGTGTAGGGTTTCCGCCAGACAAACTTCACGATCAGAGAGAAAGGGGGTCCCACTCCTCCCCGTCCCCCCTTTTTTCTGGGGTTTCTGCCTCTCCGATCGGTGAAGTTAGGCCAAAACCCTTCAAGCTTTTTCCCCTTTTAATTCTCCCAATATTTTACCATAAAATTGAAAAGCCCGTTATTGCTATTTGAGCAGAATAACGGCCGGGGAGAAATTGGAAAAGAAATGAAACAAAGAGACGAAGGTCAAAGCTTCGTAGGGTTAAAATGGGAATATGGAAATGCGACTGTCCGCGGAGAAGTGGGGACAGTCAAAACTAGCCCGACCCGATTGATCGGCACGACCAGTCCATTGATAGAGCTAGGTCGGCAGGGCGAATGAGTCGCACCAGTTACCCTAGCCCAACTATTTTTTTCTCTTAAGAAAAACATATAATTTTTTTAAAAAAAAATTTCCACTAAAATAACGGGATAAAAAAAAATTGGGGTGCGCGGGGAGTCGAGTTGGCTCTCCCTACATCCGCCCTTGTAGGTCGGGTTATGCTATTGTAAGTCTAAAAAGAATCAGGCCAAATTGGACCGAGTCCCAACCGACCGACTTTTTTATGTATATTTCAATGGGATTAGTCGGGTTTGAGCCTCTAAAATAGCATTCTGATAGAATTTTGGCTCAATCCAATTTTCTCTTTAGTTCGGCGAACCAATGCTAACCCGGCTCGACTTATTTGACAGTTCTAAGTCAAAGTGTAGTCACTAATGGAGAGGGAGTGCATAATGACTAAATTACCCTCTCTTACCTTATTTGGTGTTGACCAATTGAATGGTGGTTTTGAATTTCAGGTCATTTCAAAACATTTTTGTTTTTACTCTTTTCCTTTTCTCACAATGAAACAAGAAAGTATTATGTCATGTTTTTACCTCTTTACTTTCACAAGGGTTAAATTTCATATTGTTTGAAGATAGAAATGAAAATTCTTATACTGGGTGTCAAACACCCAATAGTAAAAACAAGAATATAAATTTTTATTTTTAATATGACAATTTTCATAAAACATCATGTATAGGTCGAATTACCCATCTATAACTGAAACTTTATTTATTTGAGAAAATAACTGAAACTTTATTAACCTCATTAAAGTTGCAAATTTAATTAATGGACAATCTGTAGGTTGAATACCCCTCTATAAATGAATCTTTATTAACCCCATTATATCGAAAATTTAGTTCAATAGATAAAAGTGCTTTTAAGTAAAATAAATTAGGCGATGTTCCAATTTTAATTTGAGTCCGAAATATTCATGGAGTTTAAATTTATATCTAAGCTTTCAAAAATGTGTTTAAATTTTGTTTGATTATTAATCGAATCGAGTTTTAGCGAGATTTAGCCGAGTGAAACACGAACTGAGCTCAAATATCTTGATATTCTTACACATATATAGATATATTTTTACTAATCGAGTCGAACTTTAAATATTATCATACGAAAAAACTTACGTTCGTTATATTACTGAACCATAATCAGACGAACATTTAATTATCAATCTCGAGTCGAATATTTTAGGTTCTTTCGAGCCGTAGTTGTATATCATCACACAGGAACCTATCTTAAAAATAAATATAACATTCCTCAGTTGAAGGTATGTCATTCTCATTTGGCATTTCTACATCGACTTGTTTGTTCTTTTTATATATTTATTTACCTTTGTTCAGGTTTTGGTATGTTAAAGAAAGTCACTCAAAAATGCTACCATTGCTCGGAGCTTGGAGATTTTGGAGTTATTTCACATATACGTAACATTATAACATATCCCAAATCTTATTTATATGAATGAAAATACCAATTGAATAAATTTTTGGTTTATATAAATTTAGCTAAACACAAAATATTAGTGAAATAAAATTCATCAATAAAGTAGACAAAACACAATTTTTGAGTAAAATAGATATGGACTAAAAAAAATTAGGCAAAGCTCTAAATAAAATGGAATATTCAAGAAAAGAATTATTAACATAAGAACCTCTACAACCAAATGCTTCAACAAATTAAGTCCACATTTATTCATAATGAATATATTTATTCAATAAGGTGTCATTTCTATTTTTCATAAATTTACTCAAATGTATAAAATATTAACAACATATCATACTAACAAGTTGTATAAGCATATGTTTATATTTAAAATAAGTAAAAAGATAGGAATGTCCTAAATGATGATTTTTTTCAAGAAATTCTTAGGAAGAAAAAAGATATCCGAATTCAAACTTATATCAATCAGTTCTAGCAAGATTTGCTTCAACATGAATAAGCTAACTGAACAATGTATAATTTTCACTGTAGATTAGTATAAATAAAGAGATAAAATATACATAAAACATCATAGTAAAAAATGAAAATAAACATAAAAATGAGAATATTATACAGTTTAATTTTTCTTTAACAAAATTATCAAATCACGTAACTATCATTTCGAGCTATTTTTACAATCATAATTCTGAATTTTAAATCCACTTAATACTAAATCATATTGCAAGATAGAAACAACCATGACACAGACATACAAGGTTATTCTTATTTTAAAGCAGAGTAAAGTTTTAACATAGTTACAGTACCTTTGCCTTTCAAGTGTAACACCTTCAAACCAGGATGAAGAAGACCACCTCTGGATTATGAAATAGCACTGTAAAGATCTAAAACGAAGCTACTATTTTGTTGCGCTTTAGCCACGAAAATACAGCTGGTAGTGCACGAAACAGCTCTGACTTGGATGTTTCTTCTCCGTAGAGAATATTGATCAAGTTCATTTTCAACTTTCGAGTTCGTCCAAAAGATGATTCAGTGCAAGCAGATGGTTTAGCAGTTCCTTTATATGCCTTGCAGATAAAGCTTACGAAGTCTCGATAGTCCTACAACAACAGAGAGAAATTAGGGTTAATTACAGACAATACCGTGGAAGTTCAGTCTAGTCACAAAAAAAAACAATCTTTCAAAATTACAAATATGAAATACCCATTTGATTTTTGATTCTATTTTTACAAATTGCACCCTCTTGAGAGGGGTTATTTGTTAGGAAAATACAAACATTATGGGGTGCTTGTAATACTTAAGGGAATATTTATAATTTGGAAAAATATCATCTTATTTTGAAAAAACGTTAGGACCCTTCAACTTTTTCAAAACGGCTTATAAGCCCTTTATATCGGAGCTTATAAGATCTTTTTCAAAAAAAAATTACCAAACACTTTTAGAGAGCTTATAATTAATGCCTGCCTTCATTTAAGTTTAGAATGAGTTTGCTTCACAATGTTTGGAAGGGAAAGGTAAGAGGATACTAACATCATAAAGTGGCTGACCGTCCACAACCACCCATGGTACGTACTTATGAGGTGGTTGCAGTGCATTTGTTTCTGCTGCATATCCTAGTTCAAGCTGCACAAAAATTTAATCATATTAGGCAAGTGTAGAAAATGCTTAATCAAGAAACAAATACACGATATACCAAAGCCTGGAGGACATTAGAAGTATATGCATGACTAAATTGTGGCAGGCAATTGATAGTAAAATGAAATCTGAAATATGTACTCCTCACGTATAGATTTCTCATTTCTTAGTCTTGTATATTTTGCCACCGAAAAAAAAGACCATAAAAAACAGATGTCCTTCCAGTTCTCTGTCATTTCAGAATAACGGAGTATCTAATTTCCTCAATGAAATTCATTGTTGACAAAACAGCCTTCTAATGACCAGCCTCTACTAAATAATAGCATGATACAAAACAAATAAAATTGCACCATTCTCATTAAATAACATGGTTCATGAATAACAAATAAGAATCGAGTTCTGAAAGAGATCAATTTGAGAAGATGAACATAATTCAATCAGATTAAATAAGACTGTACTAGATCTTAGAAATTTGAAAAAGATTCATTTTAGAAACTCTCCAACAGGCAACACCATGCTTCACTCTTAACGGTCTAGTTAGATCAATTTGATAGTTATACAGATAAATTGGGTGACTCAATATTTAGCTGTCATTTTTGGATAACAGAAAAGAATATCCACGAGTAATCAAAACTATTGCATGATCTTAACATGAACATAATTTCTACCGACTTTTTCTGTACTGGGAACTTCTTGAAAAGTCCAGTTTTCTTTGAACTTTCCTAAGGCCATCAAAGTTATTTCTAATTCGAATTTGTCAATTCCGAAAGAAAATTAGAGCCAGATTTTTTGTTTAAAAAGCCAAATCTAATCTACTCTCAAATTCCTTAACCTTTGTCAAATTAGCACGCGGTAGTTTATACCATCTGAGCGGATATAGATTAGCAATGAGCGGTGTCTTTTTACAAAATTTAAAAAGGTCCCACTTGTAGTGATATGCAAAAAATAGGTCTAAAATCAACTAAAATTCTAGGGCGAAGGAACTTAAATATTTGATGATGCATTTATGAAGAAAAATACATTAGCATGTATAAGAAGACTGCCTATCGAATTGTGCTACATATATTTCATTGGTAGGCGACATTATATAGGCACTGATTGAAACAGATGATTACCGATAGAGGTTACCAAAAATTGGATAGAAAGCTAAACACTCAGAAAATAGCAGACTACCATAGCAAATCCATCGAGTATACTCGGTCAACAGTGAAAATGTGAAAGTGTAACCCAAGAAGATATAGCGACAGGTGGAATTGAGGATGTAGACTTACTGATTCAAATCACTAGTGTCACCTCATGCCCATGAGAGTTATGCCTTCAGTGACAAACCCAAGATCTCAATAAAAATCATCAATGATTCTAAGTTCTTTAAGATGGATTTTTTTTTCTTGAAAAAAATTAAAAAATAGAATCCTTGGCATTAACTACTCCTATCTTGTATAATTCATTCAAAACTGAGTTCTAGAAATTTTCACGCAGTTAAATATTTATTAAGATTACATACTTCATATAAATGAACTTTCAATGTAAAAATTTAAACCTAGAAAACACTTCACACAAAACCATATCCCTTGCAGAGTAAAAAGCAAAGGAAGACGCATAATGTAAAATTGAAATCATTATTTCAGTAAAACTAACCTGTGTTCCACGCTCACTGTTTAAACAACGAGTCACAGGAGAGGCATCCAAACCCAATTTCTCAAAACACGTTTCCCAGTAGGTATAATTGTGCTCGTACACAAGATTTTCCACACAGTAGATAAATGGGAAATGCTCCTTCTGCATCAGGAGTTTGATATAAAACGTACACAACACATCAAAACCCAACGGTGTTTTAACGAAAATCTCAACTAGGAAATAGGCGCATTTTAAAACACATTCTCCTTATCAATGGCAAATAGAAATAAGGCCATGGGTCATGATTGAACCAGGGGAGTATGCTAAACAAAAGTTTGACAAAAAAAGCAAAATGTGCATCCATAACAGGTATAAAGATCAAATGGCAATCTTTCTCTATGTTCAAGCTCAAAAGGTTAATCAAACATTATTAAGATGTTTCAAATTCCAACAAGGTATACTAACCACATCAGGCCAGACATCAATAGCACATGCCTCCACAGTGTTCAGTAAGCATTCGTATGCGCCGTGTTGCAACCATAAAGAAAGCAATTAGTTGTGCATACTCTGTATAACTGAGACAATCACACAGTTCAACAGTAAGAGCAAATGATTTTTCCAGACAATAATTGCTTCACATAAACCTAAATGGAGAAGTTTAGTAAAAAAAGACTGTTATACGCATGACCTGGCATTTAATGGTTTGGTTTCCATAAAGTCTAGCATTGCCCCAAGGCACAAGATTGAGATCAACTATATTAATGAGCCCATCAGTGAAGATCATAGCTAAAGAATCAATGATGAAACTGGCACTGTAAGGGCAAAGGCTTTCATAGTACAAACCCAGTGACACTTTGTTGCAAGAAATGGGTGGCATTAATGATGTGAAAAATAGCAAGTGAAAAAACAAGAGAACTTTCATGGAGGGATAAGAGAAACCCATTGCAGAAGCCAAAAAAAAGAAAAAAAGAAAATGGAATTAGTTTAGGCAATTTGGTTACTAGGGATTCCAGTGTATTTTTATATTATGACATCGCAGACCAATATTTGCATAAAAATATGCTTTCCTTTAGCTCCGTGGCAATGTATCACCACTCTGCACGCCACTACTCCAACTCCTGTTGGACCAATAAATATGAATAGTCCAAAGGGTCTTCTCCTACTTTTCATAATTCTCAGAAAAAATTGATTCTCCTTGAAATAATAACACCCAATCCATAGCCCAAATAAACCTAATTTTTTGGTTGATAACATGAAGAAACAAAGGCATTCATTTAACAAAACTAAAAACCCAACGAGGAACCAGCTTTTTCACGATATAACAGAAAAACAGAGCGATGTACCCATAAAATAAAAACCAGAGAGAGCAATAACGAAAAAAAAAATTGCTAAAAATACCAAAAAACAGAAATGAACGAAAATGAAAAGCAATACCTGGCAAGTGATGGTGGAATTAGGCTTGATTTTAGCGTTTCCGTAAGGGATGAGCTTTAGATCAGTGATCGAAATTAGGTCAGAATCGAAAAGCTTGTAGAGATAGTTGACGATGAGGTTGGAACAGTATGGGCACAGAGTCTCGTAATAGACCGCGAGGGTCACTTTGTTACCATTGTTAACAACTGCAGCAGCAGAAGAAGAGATGATTGATAGAATCAAGAGAAATCGAAGAGCATCCATGGCCGATTTCACTGATCTATTTTTGCAAACTACAATTCCACCACTCAATTGCCAAAGCGTGGTTTGGATGTGATTTGAGATTTTGTTTTGACCAAAGCATTCATTTAAACTTCAAATAGTCTCCTATGTTTTTGGAAAAAAAGCTCTTTTTTTTTTCTTTTTCCTTTTTTTCCTTCAAAATATATTTAATTTTATTTTTGATATTACATTTCTCTTAATTAAGTTTTTATGAACTTCCAAACGTGTTAAAGCTTTCAAAGAATTTAGTGATTTAGAGATTTTTTTTCCTTAAAATCGGCATATCAGATCACTCCAACTAAATCGATTATAAAAAAAGTCAAAGTCTTCTCCTTGGTAGTACTTTGGGCTGATAACTTATCTGCAACAGTTTAACAAAGATTAGATGGGTCACGAGGTCATCCCAAGGAGGCTCTCCGACGCTCAAGTCAGGGAAGTAGGAAAAATCCAGAGCGTATAATTCAGATTAACAATGAATAATGCAGAATTCTTACAAACAATGAGGAGGTACGCCATTTTATACATGAGATGATGGACCGCATGAGTTGTGTAAGAGAAAACGGCCGCGTGAGGCGGATAATTATATATGAGATCCAATAATGATTAATAATATTGGATAACTAATTACTTAATTTTGGAATTTAATAATGCATAATAATAAAAATTGAGGAAATTGGGAAAAGTCAATTTTATCCCCAATATTTTCATTGCATCGTTCTTTTTTGTTATGCAATATGAATATATAAATTCAGTCGGACACTTTTTCCCTCAATTCTTCTTTTCTTAACAAAATAATAATATCACATATCAACAATTTATAATGCTAAGATGAAATGATAGTGAAATACTTGCAGAATGTTCTTGGACGGATTTGTGGTAACATTCGTTGTGATAAACAAAAACTAGGAATGTTTTATAAACAGGGCCATTCAGTACCACGCAAATTATTAAAGTTGACATTTGGCTAAAGCCTAAAAGTGAGTGACGAAAAGTCTCATGATTAATTTCATGAGACGAATCCTAAAATAACCATATTAGTTAACTCATTTGAATTTAGATTTAACTTGCTTTGATTTATAAAATGGATTGGATCTGTCTCATGGATTTAAACCCATTATACAGTCCACATGAGACTTCCTCAAACTGCTTAAGAGCAACCCCAACCGTGCGTTGGCACTTGGTAGTTGGTATGACATAAAACGCCAATTTAGAACGAGTTTTTACTCTCTTTTTTTTTTTTTAAGTTTTTTGCATTTTCTATTAATTGTTTAGTTTTTATTAAGATATAATTTTGAATTTAATATCATGTTATATTATAATTAAATATTTTATGTTAATTCAATAATTATAAAATATTGTTACTAGTTATTTAATCATATTATCATAATTACATATTTTATTTCTAAAAGTCTCGCCTACCTCACTTGGTTTTATACCAAAATCTCATTTTGCTCCCCATGGTTGAAGAAAATACCAGTTACCATTTTATGTGCTAAATGCTAACTTGTTTTAGCAGTTAAACTCATATTTTTCACCTTGCATGAATAAGCAATTTTCAATTCTTTTTTAATGTCAGGTAAACATATACATCATGCATTTTTAGAATTATTTTCATTTACCACATTAATATTTAATGAAATGTGGCAAATGAAAAGCAATTCGGATTACATGAAATGGAACAACAGGCATACAAGATGTAGATTATTCTGTGTTTTTATGCAAGGCATTTTCCTGATGGATGTATATTTTTCAGACCTTATAATGAAAACTTAACAATAATTGTTTTGTTCAAAGTTTGCCTTAGCTTATAATAAAACACAAAAAAAAAAAATCATAAAGTTTATAAAAAAAAAATGAAAACTGAAGGGTAACAGAGTAAAATCATATTGATCAAATAAGTCTTAGGTTGGTAAATTAGTTATTAGACTTCCTCAAAACTATGGAAGATAATGGTAGAGCTGTCAATTTAGGCCCGACCCTAGGAGTGTCAATTTGGGTTGGGTCCGGATTCGCAGGTTTGCGTGTCAGAAACAGCCGACCCGGACCCCACCTTATTAATTATTCGTGTCAGAATCTTGAACCCAGACCCAACATGCTTATTTCATAGGTAACCCGGGCCCGGCACGCTTATTTCACAGGTAACCCGGACCCGACCCGCTTAACCCGTCTAATAAAATTATTTTAATATGCATATAATAGTTTTAACTAAATAAATTTATTTTTTTAGAATCAATAACTATCCTACACTATTCAATCAATAAAAATATCACAATTCACAACATACAAAAAGAAATAACATAATTGCATAAATAACATTACATACTAATCATATTAATATTTTGAGGACAATATTAAAAAAGACATGCATAATAACAACAAATACATAATTAAGGAGGTTTTATCATTTGAGTTTTAAAGATATGTCTTGTTTGTTGTTTTTCCATACAATTAATTATTACTTAATTTTCTTTTAAATTCACAAACGGGTTAGACGGGTTAAACGGGTCATAGTAGGTTGATCCGAACACGACCTGTTTAATTGACAGGTTAATTCGAGTTCTACCCAATTTCAACCCAGACCCACAAAGCCTGAACCTATACCCATTAATTTCGTGTTAAGTTCGTGTCGGGTCCTAAATTGACACCCCTACCCGACCCAAAATATAAGGCCAGACTGCGCCAAGATTTTCCAGGCCCGAAAGGACTGGGCCAATTTTGGCCCGGCCTACTGAGCCCATGGCCCAATCGGCCGGGCCAAACTGGCCCTGAAAATATCAGCCCGATGGATTTTCGGGTCTGCATGGCCCAGTTTTACTCATTGGCCCGACAGGTCAGTACCGGGCTAGCCCTAGCCCAGCCCAGCCTGATTGACACCTCTAGATAATGGGCATTTGGAAATTGGAACTCATGAAGGTACATGGGATTAAGGCTACAATGACTTGGTAAAAGAAAAAGAGGGGTAAATAGGCTGGAATTATTGTTACTAAATTCTATTTTACACATACCATTGTTAATATTGCCAAATAAGTTATTCTGATTCCAAATCAGACAAGCATGTTTTCAAGAAAGGTATCCTTTGCTCCTCAAACTCTCAACAGAGTCCTTAATAATTTGGTCCATGGAAATAAACTCCAGACCCAAGTCTATCAGCTTCTTTGATGCCTCTTTGGTCCTTAGTAATCCAGGTTGAGTATCCTTTGGTAACCTACAAGAAGGATGAAAAATAGAATTGTGCAGAAGTTGGAATTTATTCTAGTAACAGTCTGATTGTCAAGTTTTATATATATTTTAGGGTAATTACGAAAACTACCCTGATTTTAAGCCTAATTACAAAAGAACTTATTTTTTCAAAATTACAAATACCCCCTTAGCATTTGTTTCTCTTTTGCAAATTGCACCATTCAAGAGGGGGTATTTAAATACAAACCTCAAAGGGGTATTGTAACACTTTCAGGGGGTAATTGTCATTTTGAAAGATACCTGGAGTTTTTATGTAATTAGGCTAAATATCAGGGTAGGTTTTGTAATTATCCCTATGTTTTACAGACAAGATTCACATGATAAGAATGTATTAACATTTCACAAGCATTCGGCATAGCAGCATCTTACCTAGGCACATTGTACTCGGGGTAAAGTTCAGCCACCTTAGCAGCAAAATCACCATAATGAGATATAGCTTCAACACACAAGTGTCGTCCAGTTGTGGCTGTGTTTTCGTATACCAGTAAATGTGCAAGTGCCACATCTTTAACATGCACCGATCCCATAAAGAAATCTTCATACTCTTCAGTGCAGCCTAAGGAAAAATATGCAAAAGTTCAGCATGAATCCCATGATATATATGTGTGCATTATTTGTAAATTCAAAATTGCTGGAAAATATTGATGAGGACAAGCTCTGAGAAATCTAGCATTGGTTTCTCCATGTGCGTGTTGTGTGCTCTGGGTGAAGGGGCCTTGCAGAAATTTTAGAGTGTTGGCAAAGACTAAAAAAAGTGATTTTCAGCTTTTGGCTGGAAAAAGAATAGGTTTTAGTATTTTCAAATGTCAACTTCTGCTTTTGATTCTATCAAAAGCTAATGCTTTAGATTTCTGATTCTGATTCTGCTTTCATTTTGAAAATATGTAAAAACACTTTTACAACTTAATCACTGAACAGTGTCTATTAACATAATCAACTTTCAGTTTCAATTTGCAAACACACCAACTAACGAGTCTCAACTCTTTTCACCTGTACTACAATGAATCACTCCTTTTAAAAGCAATTTTTTTAACAAACACTCCCTGAAGCTGGTTCAAATGATTTTTATGAGCAATAAGGATAATAATCTCCAAAATAGCAAAAGGAAAACTCTTAAACCAGGATAAAGGTGGAGCATGCAAAAGAGCAGGTTTAGAATGTACTAACTTACCAAAGATATAAACAGAACACACGAGGAAGATCAGAGCAACCCATTTTCTTTGTTTTTTATGTTATGGTGATGAGTATTATCATATGTTCATGGTGGATAAAAGCTTGACCAGAACAACTCCAAGGACATTCCAATTAGACCATCCAGAACAAATGAAAGCATAAATGGTATAATGCAATGACGAAAGCATATGGTGCATTTAGTTTATGGCTTTGCGAACACTTTCTAATTTGCACTTCGTTATCCATAGGATAGGAGAAGTTGGGGTCTCATGGCAGCATTAAGCTGATGGAATTACAAACTGGGAGTTCTATACTACTATATAAAAAGTTTAGGATGTGAGACATATAAGTAGAACATATTGATGCTCAGATTGATTTACCCTGTATAAGGCGAAGAATCATCAGCATGCTTGCATTTATTGCTGGAGGGATAATAGGGCCCATCACTGTTCCAGGATTCACCACAACAATATCCAGACCATTTTCCTCGGCAAATTTCCAAGCAGCTTTTTCAGCAAGGGTTTTAGAAAGTGGATACCAAACCTAACAGCAAAATAAGATCTCAAAGGTATATAACACCAAAAGGGACAGTAGACAAATATACCATTGTGATATAGAGAAGTAGGACGAGCAGAATGGTATTAGTGATGACGCATTATTTCTGAAATTTTAACATACATACAATGGTAAAAGCAGAATTTTTAAGCAATATTCCTTAATCCTTACCTATAAGGAAAGGAACGGAAAAAAACCTTTATCCTTCTCCCTTTTGTTATTTTATTTCACCACATGTATCTCAACCTTTTGTTGTGTTCTATCTTCTCCCTTCTTCATTTTAGGACAACAATCTAAATCCATTAATAAACCAGTTTACATTTGATCTATCAAATCAATTCAGAAATTAGGACGATAGGTAACAAATACGGAATTGCAACTTTCCTTTACATTGTTCCTTAAGTTATTAACATAATTTTGTCCACAGGATGAAATTCAAGGTTACTACTAAGAAAATGTGCTTACTTAACTTGGGGCATTGGAGCTAAACTTCTACAAATAAAACCATAGCATAGCCGTCATAGGACATAACCAACATCAAGATCAAGTAAAAAATTTCACAATTTAATTTAACAGACAATGCCAACCATAATTGTAAGTCCGACCAGAAAATTCAAGTTCCGAACCGCAGCATTTCTCATTTATATAATTACTGCCGTTTTTTAATCTTAATTATCATTTTTGAGAGAGAGAGAGAGAGAGAGAGAGAGAGAGAGAGAGAGAGACCCCCTTTCGCTTGCAGTATTCCTCATCAGTCCAGCAACCTTCATCCTTAACCTTATCAGCCGGCCAATTAGGGCTGGGAATGATAGCAGATATCGAAGATGTGACAACCACGCGCCGAACACCAAGCTCTTTAGCCGCCGTCAGTACATTGATGGTTCCCTTAATTGCCGGGTCCAACAGCTCGCGCTAAATTCACATATTGCAAACAACAATTACTGAATGGAACAATCCAAAAAACCCTAAAACAAAAGAGAAAAAAACTCAGTGCATTAGAAGTGTTCGATAATGAGGGCATTCACCTGGGGATCGTGGACTGTATCGACGATGCAAGGGGAAGCCACATGGAAAACGCCGGCGGCGCCAGTGACGGCGGCGACAATGGAGTCGTAGTGAAGCAAATCCATTTGGAAAAGACGGAGGCGGGATTCGGCTCCTTCCATGGCTACCAAGTGCTTCGTTTCTTTCTCATCCTCTAATAATTAAGGAGGAAACAAAAGACTAAAAGTATTAGGAACAAGTGAAGGATTATTGGTGATGTAGGGAGAAAATGAGGATGAGAAGAAAAGGGAAACCGAGATTTTTGACGGTGGCGTGGACGGTGTAGCCGCGGTGGAGGAGGAGCTGAACCAGCCATGAACCAATGTAGCCGCTGCCGCCGGTCACACACACTACTTCTCCTTCTCTCTTGTCCATCCTTACACAGACTCGCTGAAACCATGAGAAGATTTTACTAGCAGATAGTAATGCTAATAGCAGTAATAGGGGATAATTACATAAAAATCCTTGAGGTTCGGGCTAATTACAAAAAAACCTAGAGTTTTGGAAATTGCAAAAAACTCTTAGGCTCCATTTGGATTGAAGGATTTGGAGCTAAGTATTTCAAATTCATAATAAATGTCCATGATGTTATTTGGATGAAGTTATTTTATAATGGATTTCAAATCCCTAAGTTTTTTGAGGTCGTTTTATGATTTCAAATTCATCTTAAATGGTGTCATTTGAAATCCTCCCCTCAAATCCTCTCCCCAAATCCAAATCCTCCCATCCAAATGCAACCTTAGGGAATGAGGGCGCGATTAGATATACTTTCATTTTGAAAATTTTTTTTACTAGAGAATAGTGAAAAATAGATTTTAGTGAAAGAAATAAAAAAAATTTGAGATTGTGAATGAATATGTAATGATGATAGTTGATGTGATTGTTTTTGTCAGGGAAAATTGTGATTGGATCTGAGAATTTTTTGGGTGATTGGATGTGACAGTTATATTATTTTGTTATAAATATTATTCTGGTCATACAAATGTCAAAGACGTCTGATGTTCATGCCGTTTGATTTTTACGTCAAATTCCGATTGTAGCACTAAACGGTGGCATTCTTTTTTATTTTTTATTATAATTTACTGTTAGTGCTCGGATGTGCTGTAATATTCCACCCCATGTTAGTGGTATCATTATTCATTGGAAGATAATATGCATCAGAGGATAACCAAAACAACACATCCGATCTTCATCCTAATATCCCAAAAAGACTTCCACTTGGAAAATTAACCAAAAACGCTTTCAACAAATAATTATCAATAACACGCCAATGCTGTAACCTTCACATTTTTTTAACTCAACGGGAAAATTTTAAATATATTGGTAATTATGAATTAAATTACGCAGTATGTTAAAGCTAGAAATAAATGATTCCGCCCGTGACCTATTTGTAGATACACTCAATAGAAGCTCGTTTGTTCTTTAAATTATGCTCGTTAAGATAAATGAACCAATCTCAAATATATCACATTTCTTATGTTCGTAATTATCTCTTGATCAAGCTCGTTAGTAATCTCATCACTAGTTTCGTTAGAAAGCTCGTATAAATTAAAGTCAAAGTTTTATATAAATACCAGCTTGTATACGTTTTCTCTTGAAAAATATAAAATTATTTAAATTAAATTATTTATGTGTAAATAAAATAATATATTTTCAAAGATATATTATGCTCTTTAGATCTATAAAATTATATTTTTGTAATAAAATTTTAAGTAAAATATAATTTATATAATTCATATCTTGTAAGCTCGTTTAAACTCCAGTATGCTAAAAAAGGTTCTTGAGGCATACATTTTTTGTTCCATAAAATTAGTGTCCAGTTGAACTCAATAATGAACTAGTCATGCTCAAATCATCAATAACTTGGTTTGGTTTAATTTGATTGCAACTCTAAAATCAGACTTAAACCAAATGGGTTTCAATTTGGGAAAAAATGGACTTGTGTCCAGTTTGCAGAAGCCCAAAAAGGCCTTTTTTATAATAATAATAATATCACCGTATATGAAAATGTTGTTAAATGAATTATGGGATCTAACTACTGATCATTCTATTCATATTTAGATATTTTAAATCAACCCCGTTTAAATTGGTTGGCTGCATTACGTTATGTTGGCGGCCATCTTTTTTTCTCTAGGCGGTCAGCATATAGTCATATAGGTACAGGAGGTGGCAGGAAAGATGGAGAAAAGTTGGTATAGTAAACTCTAGGGGGAGAAGAAACAGTAAACACTAGGGGAAAGAGGTATTTTTTCATAACCATTCACACATTCACGTGACTTTCGTCCAGCTAGAGAAAAATTCTCATATTTTGTTTACATCCAATCGCAACCTGAGTGTTTCACTTTTCGTTTTGCTCTTTTTACTTTCGGAGAGAATAGCGTGAAAAAATTATTGAAAAATAAAAATAATTTTTGAAAGTGTAATTGGATATAAAATAGAAATATGATGACGATAGTTGATGTGTGATTCGGTATGGGTAAGGTAGATCGGGTAGTCTTACTCACCTAGCCCAGGTCTTCCACCTGGACTAGGAGAGTAGAGGGAGTAGTTGATTCGGTATAGGCAAGATAGATCTGGAACTACAAACCCACCTAGTCCAGCCCCTCATTAGGAAAATGGGGGGAGTAATTCCGCACAATCGAGACATTATATAAGGTAAGACCTGGCTCTGGGACCTAGTATTAAGGAGACCTGGAAATAAGAATTCAACTAAACAGTTAAGGAGACCTCCCTAGTGAGTGTGCTAGGAAAACTTGGAAATTATTAAGGATAAAACCATTTCGGTCCTATAAAAAGGACCAAGCTTTGATGAGCGACGATGGAGTAAGAAGGCCGACCTGACTAATGCTTAAATAAATCGCAAAAGGAGAAACCAGAACCGGATATCAAGGAGGACCGACCTGACAATAGTAACTCTTTGATACGCCCCGACCGACGGATAGTTACTCACGATCCCGCCTCGACGGATAGTTACTCGTTGATACGCCCTGACCGACAATAGTTACTTAGGATACAATATCGAGGGGACGACCGACAAAGTAAATAAGGGTCGGGATCGACTGGTAGCATTAATTATACCTTAAGGTAGACTCACGATAATTAATGCTTATCAGTCCGACGGACGCATTAAATGCATTTCAAGAATACCGGCGGGTATTTGACGCCCCAGATATTGACGTGTGAAGCCACATTGGCTATAATCAAACTGACAGAAGTGACTAGTTCCTTTGGTCTACATAACTGAGACTTTTACCAATAGGGACAACCAATTAGGGGCCGCCACGTGGACAATCAGGACAAAGGAGAGGAGGCTATAAAAGGGGGAGGTATGTGTGATTTTCAGATCATCTTCTCCCCATATATTCAGCTATTTTTATATTTTTATACACATATTTTGCTAAACACTCTTTTTCCTTTAAAATTAACTTGATCGTCGGAGTGTTAACGCCGGAATTATTTTCGGTAGTCTTTGCAGGCTAGCTGAGGATCAGGTTGGGATCTTGAGAAGATCTCCCCCAAGAGACCTTTTCAAGTGGCGCCGTCCGTGGGAACATTGAGTGTAAGGCATGAGTATGTCAGGATTAAGAGGAAAGGAAGTGGTGGATTCGGAGGGATTAGTGGATAGAGAGGGGGTACTTCCGGCGGGATTAGAGAGAGTCGGATTGACAATGCCGGGAGTGCTTCCCACTCCTCTTTCAACGGGCACGGACGGGACTGGCACCTCGTTGGGAGTATTTCCTATGCCCCCACTAACGGGATTGCCGGTGGTGAATTTAGAGGCGACATTCGCCGCAGAGACCGTCCAAGTAACTAGGGATCAGTTATCCTCAATAGTCCAAGAGGCCGTCAATGCCCTTTGGGCCAGGAAGGAAGTTCAGGCATCGAGGGAGGCGGGGGCTCGTGTGGAGTAAAGGGTGGTCGAGAGAGAGGAGCGGGGGCAGGCATCAGAGTTGGAAAGTCTCCAGAGAGAGGTGAGGGAAATAAGGAGGAGAATGATGGGGCAAGTGGTGGCTAAGAGAGGAATTCCGTTCAAGGAGGAGGTTATGGCGGATGACCCGCCTGTTAACTTTAGGGCACTAAACTACGATTATGATGGAACCACGGACCCTTGGGAGCATCTGTGCTGATTCGAAAATTCGGCTTTGCTACACTGGTACACGGATGGAGTCAAGTGTAGAGTTTTCCTGACTACTTTGGCTAAATCAGCTCAACAATGGTTCAGCCAGCTCGCCGCTGACTCCATTGGATCATTTGAAGAATCCAACTCTTCTTTTTTGCATCAGTTCGCCAGCTCGAGAAAACACCAGAAGACCGCTCTGACACTTTTTGGTATAAAGCAAGACGAGCATGAGTCGCTGTGGAGTTATGTTAAACGATTCAATTCGGCACTGGATGTCCTGTCGGCAACCCAGGAGGTACTTTCCAGCGCCCTGTCGCAAGGGTTCCAAGAAAGTGATTTCTTTAAGTCTATAGCAAAAAGGTTGGCCAAAAATTTTGATGATCTATTGGCAAGAGCTGAAAAGTATGTCAACCTGGAGGAAGCTCAAAAATGTAAAAAGAACGAAGGGAGAGAGAAGAGAAAGGATAGGGGAGAGGGGTCAAAAGAAGGGCAGAAGCGATTTCGTGAGCCGGAAGCCGGAAGCCTGGTCCGGTCAGTTCTAAAAGAAAGCAAAGAGTCCGAGAGGTTACACCCCTTTGGTAGCACCAAGAGCACAAGTGTTGATAGCCACAGTGGGGCACAGGGAATTAAAATGGCTGGGAAATTACTCCACGGTGCCTACTCGCCCTCGATCTAATTTTTTCTGTGATTATCACAACGAGTATAGACATACGACAGATGAGTGCAGGCATTTGAAAGATGAGATTGAGCGGATGGTGAAGAAGGGGTGGTTGGATAACTGGATCAGGCCAGAGGCAGGGCAGGGGGTAGATCGGATAGGAGTCCTCCGCGCCAGGGGAGAGCTGCAGGGAATAGGCCTAACGCCCCTGCGAAGCCAGCCCCTCCTACCAGAGGAACGATACACATGATTGTAGGGGGACCCACAGATGGAGATTCAAACCGCGCCAAAAAGGCGCACGCTAGGAGAGTAGGGGAAGTCGTACTCAACATTGGGGGGCAGGAAACTGTCCCAGAAATATCTTTCGGGCCAGGGGACATGGGAACTCAAATATCGCACAATGATGCTATGGTAGTCACGGCAACGATAGCCAACTTTGAAGTAGCCAGAGCCATGGTAGACACGGGGAGCTCGGTTAACATTTTGTTCTACGATGCATACTTGAAAATGGAGCTCGAAATGGAGGTCAAGCCAGTTGAGACCGCACTATTCAGATTCGGAGGAGGAGTGGTGGAACCCATGGGACAAGTCACTTTACTGATGACATTGGGAGATCTGCCAGCCCAGAAAACTCGGATGGTAACTTTTCTTATCATCGATTCGTATTCCACTTATAATGTTATTATTGGGAGACCTGCATTAAACTCCTTCCAAGCGATTGTGTCCACGTTTCACTTGAAACTCAAATTTGTAGTAGGAGATTTGGTAGGGGAGGTAGTGGGAGATTCACAAGTTGCTCGAAAGTGCTATGTAGAAGCTGTTAAAAAGGGAGAGCAGAAAAAACCTAGAAGGAAAGTGGTAGAGCTGGATAGAGAAACCAAACCAATAAAGATAGGAAAAAAGGAAAAAAAAAAAAAACGATCTCGGCATGCTAAGTGTCTGACCTGAAGAGGAACTGATGTCTGTAGAGTTGGTTCCAGGGGACCCTGAAAGGACAACTAGGGTTGGAACGAAATTAGGGCCTGAACTGACTGAAAAGGTGGTGGATTTCTTACGAGCAAACAAAGATGTGTTTGCCTGGTCGTCGGAAGACCTGCATGGAATTGACCCAAGTATGGCTGTCCATCATCTGAATGTGGATTCCACCATGAGGCCTATCAAGCAGAAAAAGCGGCCATTCGGGTACGAAAAGGATAAGATCATTCAGGAAGAAGTGGAAAAATTGTTAAAAGCAGGGCATGTGAGGGAAATCCAGTTCCCAGAATGGGTGTCTAACGCAATTCTGGTTCCAAAAGGTGATAAATTTCGGATGTGCATAGACTTTCGTGATTTGAATAAGTCTTTCCCAAAAGACCATTACCCTTTGCCTAGGATCAATCAACTGGTGGATTCAACTGCAGGATATGAGCTATTGAGTATGATGGATGCTTACCAGGGTTACCACCAGATTAAGCTAGCAGAGAAAGATCAGCGGAAAATGAGCTTTATCACCCCTTCAGGAACGTACTGTTATGTGGTCATGACATTTGGGCTCAAGAATGCGGGAGCCACCTACCAAATATTGATGGACAGGATATTTAAGAACCAGTTAGGACGCAACATGGAAGTCTATGTGGACGATATGCTGGTGAAAATCAAGAAGGAAGGCGATTATGTGGCAGACCTGACAGAAACTTTCTCAGCATTTAGAAGATTTTGAATGAAATTGAACCCAGCTAAATGTTCCTTTGGCATCAGATCGGGCAAATTTTTGGGTTTCATGGTTACAGAGAAGGGGATTGAGGTAAATCCAGAGAAGGTGCGTGTGGTGGTCAAAATGAAGTCACCAACAAGTTTGAATAAGGTGCAACAGCTCGCGGGACGGGTGGCTGCGTTGAGTCGCTTCATTTCTAAATCGGCTGAGAGAAGTCTCCCATTTTTTAAGGTCTTACGGAAAAATAAGAAATTTGAATGGACTGAGGAATGCGAGCAAGCTTTTAAAGAGTTAAAAACTTGTTTGTCAGAGTTACCCTACCACTAAGCGATCAGGGGAAGAGTTGTATCTATATTTCTTTGTCGGTGCGTCGGCCATTAGTTCGGTCTTGCTGAGGGTCGACGGAGGGAGGCAAATGTCTATCTATTATGTTAGTAAAACGTTACAAGGGGCCGAATCCCGATATTCTGATATTGAGAAAGGAGGGTTGGCATTGGTGACAGCGGCGCGAAAATTAAGACCTTATTTTTTGTCGCATAAGGTGATAGTCCTCACCAACATGCCACTAGGACACATAATGGACAAACCAGAGGTCTCACAGGCGTATGATTAAATGGGCGGTGGTGGAAGTTGGGGAATTCGACCTGCAAATCTTGACCTCGAGTGGCAATTAAGGCCTGCTCGCGATTTTTTACAAGAAATGGCAGACAACCAAGATATGAAAGGGCAGGCCTGGATATTGCGAGTAGATGGATCCGCCTCGATCAACGGAAGTGGGGCGGGAATCGTATTAACCAGTCCATCAGGGAAAGACCTAGAATTCGCTATCAGGTTTGGTTTCAAAGCGTCAAATAACGAGGCAGAGTACGAGGCCCTGGTAAGGGGGTTGAAAATGGCCGTAGAACTGGGAATAAAGGAAATAACCGCGTATTCTGATTCAATGTTGGTGACCAATCAGGTTAAGGGATGTTATGAGCTAAAGGAAGATAGAATGAGAAGATACGTGCAAGTGGTGGTAGGGCTGGTAAAACATTTGATAAATTTGAATTGAAGCAGATTCCCAGAGAAGAAAATGGGAAAGCAGACCACTTGTCTAAAGTAGGTAGTTCGGCCGAGGAGGGTGACTCAAGAAAAATAACCGTTTTGACAGACATCTCACCCAACATCGGGGTTGAGATCATGGAAATAGAGGAAGGGGATGATTGGAGAGCGAGATATCTATCGATATCTCAAGAGTTGCGAAGAAGCGAAGGCAAAAGAAGGCCGAGCGGGTAAAAGCAAGAGATGTACGATTTCGACCGATTAGAGGATCTGCTTTGATAAAAAAGGCATTTCTTTACCTTATCCGAGATGTTTATCGAGGTCGGAGCATATGTGCTGAAAGAAATACATGAAGGAGCGTGTGGTGCCCATGTGGGAGGTCGGGCTTTGGCCAAGAAAGTGGTCAGGGCTGGATATTTTTGGCCAAAATGGAAGAAGGATGCGGAACAACTAGTGAAAATGTGTGAAAAATGTCAAAAGCATAGCTTCCTAATACACCAGCCGGTCGAGCTACTGGGGGTAATGAGTTCACCATGTCCTTTCGCAAAGTGGGGCATAGACATAGTGGGGCATTTCCCGATTGCAACATGTCGAAAGTTCTTGGATGTTTGTGGATTACTTGAGTAAGTGGGTGGAGGCAGAGCCGGTAGCTAGAATATCTGAGTCCCAAATAAGGGGATTTATCTGGAAAAATTTAGTGAGTATGTATGGATGGCCGAGAGACCTGGTGTTGGATAACGGAACGCAGTTCCAGGGAAGGAAAATTCGTCAATGGCTAGCAGAAATGAAGGTCAAGCAAAGATTTCACCTCGTGGCACATCCTCGGTGACAGGCGGTGGAAGTCACGAATCGATCACTGGTTAAAGGTATAAAAGCTAGGCTGGATAGAGCTTGAGGAGGATGGGTTGAGGAGCTACATTCGGTATTGTGGTCTCATTGGACCACACCTAAGGAAGCAACGGGCGAAACCCCATTTAGCTTAGTGTATGGCACCGAGGCAGTCATACCCGTGGAGATCGGCATGGAAACACATCGAGTCCAGAACTTTGAGGAAAGACAAAACAACGAGTTGCTGAGGGAAGCACTGGATCAGGTCGAAGAGAAAAGAGAACAAGCTCATTTAAGGATGGAAGCAAGCAAGAGCTTACTAAAGGCAACATACGATAAACGAGTCAGAAGAAGAAGTTTTCAGGAAGGAGATCTGGTATTGAGGCAAGCGGACGCATTGAAGCCCGTGGGTAAGTTAGAGGCAAACTGGGAAGGACCATACAAAGTAACAAAGGTCGTGGCTAAGGGAGCTTATCCGTTGGAAGATCTGGAGGGTAACAAAGTTCCTAGGCCATGGAATGTATGTCACTTAAGAAAATTCTATGTGTAACAAGGTTTATATGTCGTTAGTAATGTATGCCCCTCATTTTTACACTATGATGAGATCGACATTTTGGCAGTAATTGTGTGTTCAAGAAAAAGCTGAGCTCCTACTACCTCAGGTCCCTTGGAAAAGTTTTGAAAATTTTCTCCAAGGGTCCCAAGAAAAACCCTGGGGGGGTCGAGCTGAGCTCCTACTACCTCAGGTCCCTTGGAAAAGTTTTGAAAATTATCTCCAAGGGTCCCAAGAAAAACCCTGGGGGTCGAGCTGAGCTCCTACTACCTCAGGTCCCTTGGAAAAGTTTTGAAAATTTTCTCCAAGAGTCCCAAGAAAAACCCTGGGGGGTCGAGCTGAGCTCCTACTACCTCAGGTCCCTTGGAAAAGGTTTTGAAAAAAATTTTCTCCAAGGGTCCCAAGAAAAACCCTGGGGGGTCGAGCTGAGCTCCTACCACCCCAGGTCCCTTGGAAAGGTTTTGAAAATTATTTCCAAGGGTCACGAGAAAAACCATGGGAGGTTGAGCTGAGCTCCTGCCACCCCAGGTCCCTTGGAAAGGTTTTGAAAATTATTTCCAAGGGTCACGAGAAAATCCCTAGGAGGTCGAGCTGAGCTCCTGCCACCCCAGGTCCTTTGGGAACAATCTTCTAAGGGTCGCGAGAGGATATATATATATATATATATAACGTTGAGTTAAACAGGGAAGTACTGGATATATATATATATATATATATAAAGCGTTGAGTTGAATAGGGAAGTACATTACATCAAGCGGAAATAAGTAATTAACAGAGACCAAAATACATGGATTCATAATCAAAACGTAATTACAAAGGCCCTAAATAATCTATTGCACTACGTCTTGCCCATCGGCAGTATTAGCAGGGTCTGGGGTCCCTTCATTGTCGTTGCTCACAGTTTGGAGGGGGGGTGAGTGGTCAAAGGTTGAATTTGCAGAGGAGAAGGTTGCGGAAGAGCTGAAGCCGAGCTGGATGGAGCTCCGCCTGAGGGATCGGCTGCTAGCTCAGAGGTTGTGGGCAACTCTTTGATCGCCTCCTTCAGGTCTGGGACTTCGAGAGTGAACCCCTTGGCTTGAGCCTTTTTTGCCATAATGATCATGCCTTGCTCCAGGTAGGGAAGAACGGCATCGGCCACCTGGTCTAGGTACTCATCGGAGTCCAGGTATTTCTCATTTTCTTGCAACCATTCAGCCTAACCAGCCTCATACCCCACAGATTTACCCTCCTCTCTGGCTCGAATAACATCCCCTCGAGCCTTCGTCAACTCCTCCTCAATAGCCTTGACTTTGGCCTCAGTAGTAGTAAGTTGAGCCTTCAAGTCCTGGATCTCCGTGGAGGCCTCTCAGCCTCGTGTGCAGAGTGGTAGATCTAGATTGCACTTGTTGATACCGATGTTGCAAGATCTCATTGGCCCGTCTCAGTTCCGTAGCATCGGCAGGACAACGCGGGCGTCACGAACTATCGAGCCCATAGTAAGGATCATCTGAAGAACCAGAAATGTGTAAAACAATTGAAAATTCGAAAAAAATTATAGTAATGAAGGGCTTCAAGCTATTACCCGAGATGCGTGGTGGGCCATGTCACGGATGCGAACTTGAATGTCCGCATCCCCCAAGGCACGCTGGTGAACAGGAGTAACCAGGTTTTCCACCCAGGTCGCATTCACTCTGGGACCATGATGTTTAGAGGAGAGTCCTCTCTCCTCAGGAAGATCCGCCAAATTCGTGGTCTTAGAAGGTTGGCTCCGAGCCGGGAGGTCGTGTGGGTCCTCTTCTTGGGGGCTCAGTCCAGCTGCAGGGAGGAGGAAGGGCTACGGATGCTCTCTCCCAGGGGTTGCGTGTCGGAGCAGCCAAGGTATGGGGAGCAGGGGGGACTTGCTCCCGGGGAGTGCTTGTCAAAGGTATGTGCCCCTCCCCTTTGGGACGAATGGGCAGGCCTAAAGACTTCCTCCCGTTGGCAGCCCGAGCTAGCCTCTCTTGCATCGATTGCTCTGAAAAGGGAGAGAATGGATTAAAATACACTTAAGATCAAAGAAAAACAACAGAAATCATTAAGTATACCTAGGCCTCCGGGCAGATCTACCACCTTGGGGCTCAAATGAAAGTAGTATAGCAAAGGCCATGACTCGACCAAGAGCTGGGCATGGTAGGGGTTATTGTTTAGGCGCCGAGCTAAACCCAAGATGGCCGGAGTGGGTTTAACACCCCTACCTTGGTGGTAAAGGTCATCTATCCAGCGAGTGGCAAAGGGCCACGGCTCGGGAGAAGAGATATAAAAAAAACCTCTTTTTCAAAGACTTGTTGGAAGAGGGGGTACCATCGATGAATTTGGCCGGGACTCGCTAGTAAAATAAAAAAACCGTGAGTCTTTGGAGGTTTTGGCTTGATAAAAGGTACACCAGAGCTGAGGGGTGGGCACTTCCTGGGCATGTTGAAGTATCATAGAAAAGCTGACAAGTAATTTAATAGAGTTAGGGGCCAGTTGGGTTAAGAGTTAAGAGGATGCGAAGCTCGTGAGATTCGACATATAAGGTCGGGAACAGAAAGCGAGCCCGCCTCGAGTTGCTCCACGAAGAAGCAAACCAACCCGGAGGAGGGTCGTAAGGTACATCGGTGGGCCCGGAAGGCGTAATTCATAGGAAGAAGGAATCCCCGCATTAATGCGGATGTTATTTAACGATTCCTCCGACAAGTCATCGTAAATATTGGGACGAAATGGATTGTTGCTTGAAGAAGCCATTTTAATAAGAGGAGGAAAGTGGGTGGAAAATTCAGTCAAAAGATCGCGATCAGAGCGAGGAGGGCGAAATGTACAGGGAAGGAAGGAAGGATTCATACACGAATATATACATATATATATATTTGTATGTATATATAAAGAAAAAAAGAGAGAAATAGAGTAATAGAAAAAAAGACGAAAAATGGAAGAAGAAGAATTAAAACTTACTTGATCGTTGGGCCATGGATGCTCCAAGAACGGCGAGAAATGGTTACTAATCAACTCAAACGTAATGGGGATTTGCTCACTAAAGAACGAGGGAACTCAAAGAGAAAATGAAAGGAGGATGGGGAAAAAAGAAGAAGAAAGGCTATTTATAGCAGCTGGAAGGAAGGGGAAGGGTTGGCCAAATAAAGGTCGTTGGATGTAAGGAAGATCAACGGTGAGGAAAAGGAGAGAGGCGAAAGGACAAGCGATGTGACTCGCATTAAATGCGCCTGCCATGGCACAAAAATCGAGCGACTTTTGAAATTCAAAAGAGAGAGAGAGGGAATTTTCCAGAGTGGTAAGACGGACCAGTATTTCTACTCACCAAAACCAGGTCTTCCACATGGATTAGGAGAGGAGGGGTCAGCAGTTGATTCGGGGTAGTGAGAGTAGATCGGGTATTCTTACTCACCTAGCCCAGGTCTTCCACTTGGACTAGGAGAGTAGGGGGAGTAGTTGATTCGGTGGGTAAGGTAGATCGGGTAGTCTTACTCACCTAGCCCAAGTCTTCCACCTGGACTAGGAGAGTAGGGGGAGTAGTTGATTCGGTATGGGTAAAGTAGATCGGGTTGTCTTACTCACCTAGCCCAGGTCTTCCACCTGGACTAGGAGAGTAGAGAGAGTAGTTGATTCGGTAGGCAAGGTAGATCTGGAACTACAAACCCCACCTAGTCCAGCCCCTCATTAGGGAAATGGGGGGAGTAATTCTGCACGGTCAAGACATTATATAAGTTCGGCTCGGGACCTAGTATTAAGAGAGACGGAAATAAGAATTCAACTAAACAGTTAAGGAGACCTGCCCTGGTGAGTGTGATGGCAAAACTTGGAAATTATTAAGGATAAAACCATTTCGGTCCTATAAAAAGGACCACGCTTGATGAGCGACGATGGAGTAAGAAGACCGACCTGACTAATGCTTAAATAAATCACAAGAGGAGAAACCAGAACCGGATATCAAGGAGGACCGACCTGACAATAGTAACTCTTTGATACACCTGACCTGACGAATAGTTACTCGTTGATACGCCCCGACCTGACGGATAGTTACTCGTTGATACGCCTGACCTGACAATAGTTACTTAGGGATACAATATCGAGGGGGGACGACCGGACAAAGTAAATAAGGGTCAGGATCGACCTGGGTAGCATTAATTATACCTTAAGGTAGACCTGTCAATAATTAATGCCGTCAGGTCAGGATCGACCTGGGTAGCATTAATTATACCTTAAGGTAGACCTGTCAATAATTAATGCTTGTCAGGTCCGACCTGACGGCATTAAATGCATTTCAAGGAATACTTGACGGGTATTTGACGCCCAAGGATATTGACACGGCGAAGCCACCTGGCTACAATCAAATCGACAGAAATGACTAGTTCCTTTCGTCTCTACATGACCGAGACTTTCACCAATGGGGACAACCAATTAGGGGCCGCCACGTGGACAATCAAGATACAAAGGAGAGGAGGCTATAAAGGGGGAGGTATGTGTGATATTCGGGATCATCTTCTCCCATATATTCAGCTATTTTTATATTTTTATACACATATTTTGCTAAACACTCTTTTTCCTTTAAAATTAACTTGATCGTCGGAGTGCTAACGCCGAAATTATTTCCGATAGTCTTTGCAGGCTAGCTGAGGATCAGGTTGGGATCTTGAGAAGATCTCCCCCAAGAGACCTTTTCAATGTGATAGTTGTTTTTAGTGTAATAATGATAAGATGTGGTTGGTGATTTGAAAAGTAAGAGATAATGAATAGTGTAGTTGTGATATAATTGTGTGATGATGATAATTGATATGATTTTTTTTTATAATTAAAATTATAAATAGATGTGATTGGTGATTAGAAAAGTGAGAATTAGCGAATAGTAATTTTTTTTGAATATTTCCACGGACAATCGCACGCCGGATGAGAAATTGGCCCAAAAATGAAAGAGATGGAAAAATTTTCACAAGCAGGCACTCCCTTAAGGTTTGATTCTACTTATATCTTCTTCTTCTCCCTCCATAAGCAAAACATTTCAAAACTCCTCTTGATATTTGTAGAAATATTACAGTTACCCCCCTTAAATTTAAAACAAAATCAAATTTTAGAGGGCTTTTTATAATTTTGAAACATCTCTAACTATTTTTGTAATTAACCCAAACCTTTAGGGTATTTTTGTAATTATCCCTAGTAATAATAATAAAAACACAATCACACTAATCAATTTACGTTTTTACACATTACCATGTAAATTATTATTATTTTTTCACTTAATCATACAAACTCCCCAGATTTTATATTTTGTTATATATCGACCACCTATTGTAAAATATTCCCGCCTTTTCCGTTTGTGTGTCACGCTAGCGAGAGCAAAATCGTATTTCCTTGAAATCTACGCTAAAAATTGTTACATTTTTTATCATTTGAACTTTGTGTAATTTTTCGTTTCATCCTTGCACTTTGTCATATCAATTTAATAAAAACTAAAGATATGTATGTTTATCCATGTATTTATCTTCTTTTCAATTTCTTATGTGCAACCAATAAATTTACTTAGAATTATCTCAAAAAAAAATATTATCAACGAAATTAATTTGCACTTTACTTAATTTATTTTCTTCAAATTGTTATTTTTTTGTATTAAAATTAAAATTCTAAATATCTTTTGTCAATTTTGAGCTGAATAAAATTATAAATATACACAAATGATAATATGACATAATAGGATGGATTTAAAAAGCTTTTGTGTTAATTCAGAAAAGAGGGATTTTATTTAAATTCAAGTAAAGTTTCAACTGGTCAAAAATAATACAATTTTAATGAATTTAATTATATTTGCATTTAAAATATTGGAGCTAGTAAAGCTCATTTCAAAAGTGATAAAAGAAATAGAACCATAAAGACACACACTGCTAAGGATGACAATGAGGTGGGTTAAAACCCGCCCCCTCATTAACCCCGCCCTATCGGGGCGGGTCTAGACCCGGTTAAACGGATCTCGGGATGGGTCACGGGTCTGGGGCGGGTCCGGGGTCCAATAGGACCCACCCCACCACATTAATATTTATTATATTTTTTAATATGTATTTACATATTTTCCATTATTTACTTTTAGATTTGAGTGTTATATTGATTTTAATTTACTACTATAACATCTTATAATATTGTAATTTATTTTCAAAAAAACTCTTATCATATTGTGCTTTGAATATTTATTTTGAGTATTATTTGAGTACTATTGCAAGATCCTAATAGTAGTTTTTTTTTTTGAAAAAAAAATCTTAATAGTAGTTAAATAGTTGTAAAATGTAGTTATAATAAGTTTCATAATTATATTTATATTTTTTTGACCTATTGACATTAGATTGCTTTTGAAAATTTGGAACAAATACAAAAACATAAATTATTTCAACTAAAAAAAAATGAAGTCTAGACCCGGATAGTTTTGAATAGGAGACGGGAGCCAGGCGGGGGACTTGATTTTTCTTGGCGGGGCGAGTTCCGAATTAGGTCAAACCTGCCTCGTTGCCATCCCTACACACTGCTGACATAACATATTTTATCTTACAATAATTTATTTGCATTTGCCCTTTAGCAGTTGTCTGAACAAACGTTCCACAGTCCGCAATTGTAGCCGTCCAACTCCTCACCATTACAAAGAACAGTCTTATCCATGCTACATGAATAACATGTGCCTCACTTCTTACGCGAAAGAGTGACAAGTTGTATGGTACACAAATGTGTGAAGAACAGTCCGCAAATGGGACACCTGTATGGTAAATCTACATCAAATGCATATACATCAGGTGTAGTATCTACAAGATCTTATATATTGGCGTGTCGACCTGCTGGGTTTACGGGATTAGAACGGGGTGGGGTAGATGTCTCGTGTTTTTCTTGACAAGGTAGGTAGGAGTAGCAATTTGAGTCATCAGGTCGGGTTCATATTTGGTTTCGGGTTAAATTCGGGTTATGCTTAAAATACATCAAAAATTAATTAAAATATAAAATAACTATGTTTAGACAAATTGGTAATATCGTGTCAGATTCGTGTTAGTTGTTTCGTGTTTGGGTTTCTCGTGTTTGTATTCGAGTTTCTCTCAGTAATTTCGTGTTGGGTTATGGTGTCGTGGCAGAGATTGCCATCCCTAAGGGCGGTCACGGCGGGTTCAGCTAGACCCATTTCAAACCTGTTGTCATCCCCATTGTCGGGTAAGGGACTAAGTGCTTGTTTGGGAGCACTTTTGAAATGGACTTTTGGATCTAAAAGTCCATTTCAATAAAAAAGGGTCTTTGGTGGTTAATGTAAAATTGACTTTTGGATAAGTAACTTTTCCAAAAAAAAGTTAATTCTAGAGAAGTCACAATTAGAGACTTTTTGAAAAGTCACTTCCCAGGAAGTCCATTTAGGAAGTCCATTTCAGAATGGACTTTTGCATAAGTGCTCCCAAACATGTACTAATTATTTGGCCTAAAACTCAAGAAGGTAAACAAGTAGCTCATGTGTGAGAGGTCAAAAGTTTGTTACTATGAACAATTTTTCATCATATACTATAATTACGAATGCCCTCAAAACATGTCATTCCAGTTCCCAAATCAGACAAGCATGCCACAGTTTTTCAAGAAAGATATCCTTTGCTCCTCAAACTTTCGACAGAATCCTTAACAATTTGCTCCAGGGAAACAAATTCCAGACCTAAATCAATCAGCTTCTTCGATCGTCCCTGGTCATTAGTAATCCAGGTTGCGTATCCTTGGGAAACCTACACAAAATGTGCCAAGTAAATAATGTGACCATACTTGCAACCGATAATTAGTAGCCATCGACCACTCTACGATGGTGTACTAGAAGGAATAAAAAAAAAAAAATAAGAAACGATGAATGGTACAAAAGATTTAGAAATTTCACGGATAAGATCCACATTTTGTAAGGAATGTCTTTGCAGTTTTACATGCATTCAACAATGGAGTCGGAGCATCTTACCTGGGCACCTTGTACTCAGGGTAAAGTTCTGCTATCTTAGCAGCAAAGTCATCATATCGATAAAGATTCAACACACAAGTGCCTTCCAGTTGCCGCTGTGTTTTCATATACCAGTACATGTGCAAGAGCCACATCTTTAACATGCACATATCCCATAAAGAAGTTTTCAGAGACTTCAGTGCCTGTACCCAATAATGAAATGATAAGCGGGCTTGACATGAATTTCATGATAAATGTTGCAGCACTTTGTAAGTTAATATTCCAGTGTAATATTGATTAAGATCAGGGATAATTACAAACACACCCCTGAGGTTTAGGCTAATTACAGAAAAAAAATAGAGATGTTTTGAAATTACAAAAAAGAACCATTGAGATTTGATTCCATCTCACATTTTCTCCCTTCATAAACAATAAACATTACAAAAAACCCATGATATTTCTAGAAATATTACAGTTAACTTCTTAAATTTAGGGCATAATCAAACATGAGAGGGTTTTTTGTAATTTTGAAACATCTCTGGGTTTTTCTGTAATTACCCAAACCTTAGGGGTTATTTTGTAATTACCCCTTAAGATAATTCGCTCAGGAAATGCACCATAGGAAACTCCTTTTCTTTTTCTTTCCTTTTTTTCTCTTTCTCCCCCTTTTCTTTGGTCTATGTTTTCCTCATTTTTCGATATTTTAGCACCACCATCATCCTAATTCCTAACATTCTTATTCTCCTTTTACTCTGTTTCTCTTATTTTCATGCATATAAAATTTGGTGCATTATTTGCATGGCAGTAGTGGATTACCCTGAAGAAGGCGAAGAGTCAACAACATGCTTGCATTTATTGCCGGAGGGATAATAGTACCCATCACTGTTCCTGGATTCACCACGACAATATCCAGACCATTTTTCTCAGCAAATTCCCACGCAGCTTTTTCAGCCAGGATTTTAGAAAGTGGATACCAAAGCTAACAGCAAAATGAAATCTCAACAGGTATATATAATGTCATAACGGGCAGTAGGTAAAATATTCCAATTGCGCAAAGTAGAATAAATCTGAGAGCACAATGATACACTACCCGAGAGGCATTATTGTAGAAAATTTAGCATACTTAATGATACAAATCAAAAGGCAGATACCAATTAAGCACTCTATCCAGTTATATCTTCGTTCTATTCTCCATTCATTTAGGATACCAATCTAAGTCAATTAATCGTTTAAAGTTGATCAATCATTCCCATTATGTAACAAAGACTATGAGTGGACAGATTATACAATTTGATCAACAGGATCAGATTCGAGGTAATATCCTGAGAAGATAATGTCCTAACAACATGTACCTACCACTTAAGTTATGCAAAAATGTTCTAGGAATTAGGATGGACAATCAAATATCAATCACAAGTAAAAAACTTCATAAATCACTCCAAAAGACGTGCTACCTAAACTGTGACTCTGAGCAGCAAAATATCAACTCGGGCCACAACATTTTTCTCATTTATATCCTTCTGGTTGTATACGTATTCTTATATTCATTCTCCGATTTTAATTTGTTCATATCAATCTGCTATGCAAAATAACCAATACACCAATCAATAACTGTCATACCCCGTTGTGCTTGCAGTACTCCTCATCAGCCCAGCAATCTTCATTCATAACCGCATCAGCCATACAATTAGGGCCAGCAACCATAGCCGATATCGAAGACGTGACAACAACGCGCCGAACCCCAAGCTCTTTGGCCGCCGTCAGTACATTAATAGTCCCCCTTACTGCCGGGTCCAACAGCTCCCGCTAATTAATTGCACGGAAATCGCTTTATAGCCTTTATTAACATACTAATACGCACGGCTCAAAGGACGGAATAATTAGGGCAAGCACCTGGGGATCGTGGACTTCATCGACGACGCAGGGGGAAGCCACGTGGATTACGCCGGCGGCGCCGCTGACTGCGGCGGCGATGGAATCGTACCGAAGCAAATCCATCTGGAAAAGACGGAGGCGCGAATCAGCTCCTTCCATGGCTTCTAGGTGCTTCGTTTCTTTCTCATCCCCTAGTAAAATTAAGGAGCAAAACCCAAATTAATTAACTGGAAGCAAAATCAAAAGCATTTTTACTGATTTAGGGATTATGACGAACGAGGAGGAGAAAGAAATGGAACCGAGATTTTTGACGGTGGCGTGGACGGTGTAGCCGCGGCGGAGGAGAAAGTGAACGATCCAAGAGCCGATGAAGCCGCTACCGCCGGTAACGCAGACCACTTCTCCTTCTCTATTTACCATTGTTACTGATCACTGATCAGCAGTTGAAGTGGATGTTTGTATATTTTTGTGGATGGAAAATACTTTATCTCCTTAAATTAAGTTTAAATTTGTATTGTTTAAAATTAGGGATAATTACAAAAGACCCTCTTTGACCCTCTTTGGCCCTCTTTGGCCTAATCTATATCTATATATTCTATATATATATATATATATATATATATATATAAAAGCAAGATTGTTACCAAAAAAAAGCAAAATCCCGCCAAAAATTGCTTGCCAATTGTGGAAAGTGCTTTTAATAATCATGATTTGTGATTTGCTTTTAAATGCAGAGTTTTGATAATTTTTAAATACTACTTTTTTTAAATTTCTAGATAACTCTTCGTAATTCGCTATTTGACATAGGAAATCGTAAAAGTTGGGGCATTAGGCAGCTCAAAATATATTTAATAATACTTTAAATTTCAAATTTCAAATTAAATGCAAACTGTATTAGGCAGCAAAAGTCGTCCTTTGAAATTTGATGTTGTGAGCAATATAAATATAAATAGAAGTATAGAACCATTCACCTCACCAAAACACATCCACCATAAGCAATAGAAAAAAAAAACCAAGATACATTGAACTGGAAATTCAAACAAAATACATCAAGTATTCACATAAGAATGACCCTTTAATCCAGTTTTGTTAGAAACACCAATCCAACCAAATTGCAGTCAGCGTTGAAACTTCGTCCACTTCATCTTTGTAATGTGCATGTAGTGTACCTACACATGTCAGCTTAGAATGCCATGTTCTCACCATGGATTACCATTTGTGTAAGTGGTGAGTCTAATTTATATACATTAATATCTTTCTTTCTTTTTTATTTAACTTCTAGACACACTAAACTGACTATTAGATTATATAAAAATTTCATGAGCTATGACTGCCCTATATGCTTTATCTATTAGTAAAACAAGAATTTCATGAGCTATGTCTGCCCTATATGATTTATCTATTGAAATTTTAATGTTGTAGTAAAGACACACTAAATTGAATTTATTCTCATTTTATTTGTATTGTAATTTTATGTATATGTTTTCAATCCTGTTTCTCTCTATTCTCAATCAGTTTTGCAGGAGAATCATTTGTATTTTCACTAATTTGAAGATCACACTTTCTACAGTAACCTCAAACAGGTACAAGATCAACAGTGCCTCATCAAAAGCTCACATACATTCTTTATTATGTTGTATTGGTTTATAAAGCATGATAAAACAGACCTGATTTGAAAAATCGAATGGTCAGTCCTAAATGCTTAGATTCGTCTTTTTATCTATGCCAACACACAATAGATTAGTTCTGCCTATATGATGCGCATATAACAAACTTTAAGCAAGATACGGATTTAAAAATTTCTGTTTCAAACTGGAAAAAAAAAGAAACAAAAAATCAAATAAGTTCAAAATCTTACTAACTGCTTTGATTCTCTTTCATTGCATCCATATTCTTTCTGTCTTTCTGGTTATAACATTGAGCCATATTATTTCTATAAAAAAACAACAACAAACATTATTAAGAACACATAAATCTTAAAATGTATTTCTAATTACCTAAAACATGTAGAAAATGAATTTTCAGAAAACAAAAAAGTACTTATCTGCAAAGGGTCTATTATAGATGATCATGTTGCTTTTTATCGCGAATCAAATTCATGAATAAATTATTTGGATAATTAAAGAATTTGAGCAAAGACAAAAGAATCGCAATTAAAGAAGTTTTCATTTCATATTAATTTCATCAAGAATCGGTCCATATTAACAAACCTCCAGAGATTATGTCAAAGAACTACTGAAAGTATATTTAGATTTTAAAAGGCATCCAACCCAAGAATACATACAGAGAAAATATCCAACCCATATATCAAGTAAAATCTTTGGCTACTTAATTCATGCTTTCAAATAAGCTTACACAGAAGTAATGTTCCTTATGCTAATAGTTGACAAATAAAAAATTAATATAAATTCTAGCACAGTACATGGATATTCATAGAGAAACTATTTAGAACCGGATCGTTAGAATAATATATGGATATGATTTGTTAACACAAAAAAAACGCAAAAAATTGTTAATCAAAACCCCCAGAATCTTTAAATAGCACTAGATCAGTAGACGGAAGATAGAACTTCCATTTGTTTTTCTTTTTGAATTAGAAATTCCTTAAAAAATATATATAATCATATCATATGAAGAAAAAAAAAACTGCATTTTAAATTATTAAAAAAAACATATTTTCTTATAAAAAATATCTATTTTTATAACTTCAAAAATATAGATCTGAATATTTTTATGGGTTGGAAAAACATACAAAAAAAAAAGATAAACAAAAACATAAATTGAAAATGAAATGTAAGATAATAAAAGGGATTCCACCTATTTGCAAATAACTAGCACAACATTCTGACATTTCAAATAGCCAAAACACAAGTGTTTTCTTCAATTATTTCCAACAAAATTTTTAGGGCTGATAAAAACATAAATCTGAAAGTATTTTGATTGTTCATTACAGATTCAAATTGGAATTTTTCAGATCTGTAGAAAAAAAAAAAGATGTGAACATTCGGTTATGTTGAGTACATATCTGATATTCAAAAAAAAAATCAAATCTGTCTAACTGAAATGTTTTAGTTTGGATTTTTTTTTATGTGCAAACCAAATATATAAATAAATCATTGGAGCATCATATGTAGAATAAAAAAACATAAAATTTGCGTTCGAAAAAAATAAAAAAATTGAAGATTTATTTTTTACTTACGAGAGAAAATTGGAGAAGAAGCCCCCAAAACAAGTTGAAGACAACACCCATAAAAGTTTTAGAGAGAGAAATAGTTTACTGAAAATGAACTCGGGTG
This sequence comes from Rehmannia glutinosa, assembly GCA_016081115.2. Lineage (NCBI taxonomy): Eukaryota > Viridiplantae > Streptophyta > Magnoliopsida > Lamiales > Orobanchaceae > Rehmannia > Rehmannia glutinosa. Next base: position 127,307 of record CM071937.1, read on the forward strand.
TTAGGGCTGCCAAGATGAAAAGAAAAAATTGTATTTTATTTCTTTTTTCCTGTTTTGCTTTTGAGACATTTGGGCCATGCAAGCCCAAATACGTATTGGTTCAATAACTCGGATGCACCAAAATGCTTTTTAGTACATATTGGCCATAATTAATTTAATTTTTAGTATAATTATTATACTTATAAGCTTAAAAATATGTGCATTTGGTTATGGATTTTTGGGCCCGAATAAGCTTTTAATATCAAAGAAGATAATTCATTTTAATCAATTGTGTCAAATTTCAGATTTATTCATTTTTTAAAGTTATGTTTTCTTTCTTCTTTGTTTGTCATGTCTTTTTTAATTGAACTATCTTGGAAACATTATTTTGTAGAGGAAAATATTGATTTCCAATGATGTAGTAGTGAAAGTTCTACGAAAAACCTATTAAATCCGATACCAATTTTCTATTTATTTGATATTGCAAATGGTATGATATTTTTATTGATAATTTTGTAATTTCTTTAGTTATATATATATATATATATATATATAGATAGATAGATATTTTCAATAATAAATAATTTTTGGATTTGCAGGAAACACTTTATTGTGGATTGTGAAGAATTGTTATTAACCAAGACTTTCATCAGTTCCAGAACTCCTTCGATATTAGTGTCATACAAAACAAGAAAATGCATTTAAATGAGAATATGAGATCTCATTTGTAACTCGATGTAAAGGAAAATGTTATATTGTATTATCATATTGTATATTTTTGTATATGTTTTTTTTAGTTTCTTTGTTGTGTTTTTTGCTAAGTAAATAAACTCAATACAATTTTGTTTAGTCGAAAGGTGAGGTCCATTTTATATATTTGTGGCAATATATATAAGTTTCGAATTGCCTGCCTTAAATAAAAAAAGAATTGATCAATTATTGATGAAATATTGGTTTCAGTTTGTTAGTATTATTATTATTCATTCAGACAATTCTATAGGGCCAATTTTCATTTTCATTGATTATTATAATATCTTTTAATAGTTTTTTTGTTTGTTCAATTAGGCTACCATAGATAATAATTGTGTACAAAATGCTAATTTTCTGCGTCGATTACCTCAACTTTGGTGTTTAAGATTTTATGGAAAATATGTTATGTTCAACCTCACAACATTTTCGACATTAAAAACGATATGATATTTTCTAACTATTAAATTAATTTTTAATTATAATTTTATATAGATTTATAATGAGATATCAAGTTAATTTTTGGTACTTTATTTTGCATGCAACACTTAATTGCAGATTGCAGAATTAAATTATTTGTCACGGTTTCTATCATTCACAATCAAAAAACTTTATACAATTATTGATCTAACAAAGTGATGAAAATGATCATAACACTTCCATTAATGTCATATTGAAAAAGACAAAAAAATTTTTGGTCCTTTATCTAACACTACTTTGAGATTTCATCTTTTTTCTTTTCGGTTTTTTCTCAAAGTGGTGTTAGATAAAGGACCAAAAATAATTTTTTGCCTATTGAAAAATAAAAGGCACTAAGATAAATTAAGAACTGGATAATTTCAATGTAACATTAATAAATCTTATATTATTTATTATTTATGATACTAAAAATGAAATCACAAATTGTATTGATGCCTGTTTAATTTATTTATGTTTCTTTATAATTTAACAATTTATTTTTCTAATAAGTTGTTTTGGTGTTTTTTTATGATTTATTATTCTCTTCATCAATCCATATTAATTATTTGTCTTTATATTTTAATTATTTATTGAAATTCTAAATATTATAATCTCTAAAAAATTAATATTATATATTATAGATATGAGGTTTTTTGGGATGGAAACCCATATCCAAAGCATATATATGCAAAGTAAAAAAAAAAAAAATCAGATTATATAGAAAAAGATGCAGATCGATTAACTTCTTTTTTGGTTGAAAACCAGGATCCAAAGATATATATGCAAAAAAAAAACACACACACACACACACAAACGGTACAAAACATGTATATATGAAAAACCCTAAAAATTAGTATTTCTTATGCAGTTTTTGTCGGAAAGAACTTATAAATGGGGACAAATCGTAGTGAAAAAATATATATACGAGCTTTACTTTTTTGTGTTGGATACTCATACGGTCATACACCAAACACGTACATGAAAAGAACGAATATATGCAGACTCAACAAAACATCTATTGTTGTTTCGATCTGATACGCATGCATCTGTCGGAAAAACTCTCATTTCTTTTTTGATCAGAAGCTATCTATTTTTTTTGGACAAAAATAAATGGTGTCTTATTTTGATCGGTGTAAAAAATGAAATAATAAAAACAAAAGTGAAAAAAAAATTGCTCGCATATTTTCGACCTTAAATTGCAAACTAGCACATGTCAATTAGGTCTGCAATTCAGCAATTGTCTTCTTTTCACCTTTTGGATTTTTGGTCCAATTAAGCTTTTGTGTTTCAGTCTCGAGTTTTTTCTTTTTGTTTCCATGAACCAACATGTATTTGAACCTTAATTTTCAGTCCAAAAACTTGCTTCTTTTGGTCTAATATATTGACATAAATTTATCCTTTTTAATTTTGTCCATGAATTATTCCTGCTAAAATAAAAATAATTCTTACTGATGTATTCATTTTTTCTAATTGGTTTTTGACGTGCCTTATTATTTAAGTCTCTAATTTTTAATCCATGTTTATATGGATTTATAGTTTAATTACTAATTGAAATATAATTCATTATCTCTGAAAATTAAAATTATTTTTCTTTATACACAGCCCGTGTATCGCACGGGTGGAATACTAGTTACAAGAAAAACTCAGATATGTTTCAAAATTACAAAGAACCGACAAATTTGATTAAGCGTGAAATTTAAAGTGATTTTTTGCTATAGAGGGAAATATAAAATGGAATCGAACTTCAATGGGTTTTTTTAATTTTCAAAATCTCTAAGTTTTTCTGTAATGAGCTCAAGCTCTTAAAATTTGAAATGTTGTGGGAGAATATGTTTGGATTTTTAAGATTTCAATATTGGAAATATTCTTTTTGGGATGACCTTTCATGTTGTAGGGGTACGATTATCATGTTGTAGGGGTACAATTATGAAAGGAAATACCCGCACTCATATAGAATTGATGAGACTCTAGTCAATTGCCTTAAAAAGCACAAGTTGATACTTATAACATTTTATGTTAAAAATAAAAAGATGAATACAATTAACTTTATTTTGGGGTACAATTTTTTCCAACTTACAAGTCAAATTTAAAATTTAGTTAGTTTGTTTAAAGAATAATTACATAAACTAACGTTGAGGTTTAGTTTAATTACAAAAACTACCATTATCTCTTAAAAAATTGCGAATATTTCCTTGACTTTTGTATTTTCTAACAAGACAAAAACTCCTGTCAGACGGTCTAATGGGCCAAAAACCGTTAGACGGATCCAAAACTAACCCGGTGGTATTTCCGTAATATTAGCAGTGGTGTTTTAGTAATTTTCAGGGACCACCGGTAGATAATAAATCTTCCGAAAAGTATTAGTCGTCCTTCTAAAAAGTATTGGCAGTTCTTCTGAAATGTATTAGTAGTTCCCTGGATAGTATTTTAGTATTTCTCCTAAATATACTCCCGAAATGTATTAGCAGTCCCTCAAAAATTATTAGTAGTTTCTAAAAGTATTAGTAGTTCCTCAAGAGTATTTTAGTAGTTTCCCTAAATATAATTAATTTTTTCTCCCGAAATTTATTAGATGTCCCTCGGAAAAGTATTAGTAGTTTATCGAAAAGTATTAGTAGTTTCCTGGAGAGTATTTTGGTAGTGCTCCTGAAAAGTATTAGTTTTTCTTATAAAATGTATTAGTATTTCTCCATAAAAGTATTAGTTCGATCTCCCAGAAGTATTAGTTGTCACCTAAAAAATATTTATGTTGCCCCTCTAAAAGTATGTTTGGTTAGCATTCCCCAGAAGTCAACTTTCTCAATTTCTTCCCCCAATCACCAACCAAACATTACATTACGCTTCCCGATGCATTTCTTTACTAATACACACATTTTCCAATACATCACATCAAACTCCACTTCCCCCAATCACCTCCAAAAACTTCCTCCAATCACCCCCAATCACTAAACAAAGATACCCAGTTTTCCCACATAAATGTATTAGTTTTTCTCCCGAAATGTATTAGTTGTCCCTCGGAAAAGTATTAGTAGTTTATCGAAAAAGTATTAGTAGTTTCTTGGAGAGTATTTTAGTAGTGCTCCTGAAAAGTATTAGTTTTTCGTATAAAATGTATTAGTATTTATCCATAAAAGTATTAGTTCGATCTCCCAGAAGTATTAGTTGTCACCTGAAAAATATTTATGATGCCCTCTAAAACATATTAGTTTTCCCACATAAATGTATTAGTTTTTCTCCCGAAATGTATTAGTTGTCCCTCGGAAAAGTATTAGTAGTTTATCGAAAAAGTATTAGTAGTTTCTCGGAGAGTATTTTAGTAGTGCTCCTGAAAATTATTAGTTTTTCATATAAAATGTATTAGTATTTCTCCATAAAAGTATTAGTTCGATCTCCGTAAGTATTAGTTGTCACCGAAAAATATTTATGTTGCCCTCTAAAACATATTAGTTTTCCCACATAAAAGTATTAGTAGTCCTCAGGAATGGCAAATGGGCGGGTTGAAACACGGCCCGCATTAGACCCGTCCCGTTAGGGGTGGGTCTAAACCCGATCAAACGGGTCCCGGGGTGGGTTTTGGACCCGCTTCATAAAAACCCGTCGGGTCTGGGGCCGGTAACGGGTCTATATGGACCAGCCCTGAACCCGCCCCGCCCCGCATATATTAATTTAGATGTTTTTACTAGTTATAAGGATATCAATTATTTTTACATGAACTCAATCCAAGGTTAACTAGGTGTCTAGCGAATGGGCTTAAGACATAACACTATTGTTCTGGAAAACAATATTTAGATTTTGAAACTTTCATTACTTTGGGTAAAAAAAAACCTCAACAGTTGAAAATAAAAAAATTGCTAAATGCATGTATTTTTATTGAACTTTATGAAGTTCTATTAACTTTTTTGATAATAAATTAAAATTGTCATAACCTTCTTTTAGAGGTATTGATTCTTCTATTGTTTTAACTTCTCAAAAGATGATAAATATTTTTTATAAGCAGACTCAATAGTATTGGTCATCTGCGTATGATTAACATTAACATTAGAAAATTCTTTTCCCTTATACGGGAAATAAATAAATTTTAACCATTTGAAAAAATCATGTTCATATGGATCTTTATTATTAAATTCAATCCATTTGAAAAAATTATTAAAATATCTATTTTGTTTTGACTTATTGTAAGTCAATAAAAATCATAGGGCTTTTAAATAATTTTTTGATTTTTTAAAAGCTTTTCTAATAGCTTCTGGAATGTAAGACAATTCGTCAGAAAATTGTATTAACACTATATCCCATATCTGAAATGTTGGGGACGAAGGTCTGTTTGTATTAAAACTTGTAGTTGGTATTTCAACTTTATAATTTGGTTTACTAATATTTTCAGAGGTTTTATTTAACCCTGCTATGTTAAGGCTTTCTATAGAAGATGTAGAAAATCTTCTAAATCCATATTCACTGGATTCATTTAGTTTTAAACGACAACTTCTTTGAGAAGTAAATTTTATTATTACATCTCCATCATCATATTGAATGATTTTCTCAACCTGTCTAGACTCAGGTTTTTGAGCTGGTACTGCTTGTTCCATTTTCCAAATTTCTGGTAAAGATACAGTGGTTCCTAAAAATTGTTCATAAATATAACCCAAATTTATTTTTTCACGTATGCTGCACCATCAACTTGTATTGTCTAAATCCTTATCCTATAATCAGAAAATTCTAATCTGCACGAAGGCAACAAATAATTTTGGCAAAATCAGACAGGATATAAAATGTTGAATAAATCACACAACGGTCCAAAGTTAGACCCCATAGGGTCCCTGTGTTCAGCGGGTCAGGGACATGGCGGGTTTTGTGACGGGGCGGGTCCCGGTTTGGCAAAACCCGTCCCAGATCCGTCCCGTTGCCATCCCTAAATCCTTCCAACAAGTATTAGTAGTTTCCCTAAAAAATATTAGTAGTCCTCTGAAACTTCATCCAAACTTTTTTCTTCGTGAATCATGAATGATATGACGTGAATATACAAAATCTTCTTAACAAGGTATCTTCCAACTCCTTAATATCTTCCCCAAACTTCTTAATAATCCTCTGCTTTCTTCATTCATTCAACGGATCCGAATCTAAACCTAAATCTTCTTAACAAGGTCTCTCTCTCTCTCTCTCTCTCTCTCTCTCTCTCTCTCTCTCTCTCTCTCTCTCTCTCTCTCTCTCTCTCTCTCTCTCTCTCTCTCTCTCTCTCATCTCTGTGTGCACATATTTTGGTCTCACATTCATTGTAGTTTATGCCTTCCTCCATTAAGAGATGGGATAGGGCAAGAGACGAGCGGGAGGATGAACAAAGACCCAAATTTGCTAATTTTTCTTTTTTAGTTGGGTTGGGTGTGGATCGGTTCGGTTGGGGCTCCGTCTGACTAATTCGATCCGTCACACCGTCTGACAGGAGACTAGCTCATCTAACAAATACCCCTCTTGATGATGCACTAAGGGTACAATTTGTAGATAAAAATAAATGACAAGGGGTAGTTATAATTTTAAAAGATAATTATATTATATTTTTTTTAAAATTAGGCAAATTCTCAGGGTAATTTTTATAATTAATCCCTTGTTTAATTACATATACTCCATGGTTCAACACATAAATAAAAATATTTTCCTTAAGTTTACAAAGTACATATTATAAAACACTTTATTATTTTTTTTTCTTTCATATTTTGATTCTTCGTAAATACATGTGCTATACACATCTTTGAAAGAGAGCTTCCCAAAACAAAAAAGGAAAGAAAAATGGGAGAAAAAAAAAGTTGCTACTGAAAAGGAGTAAACAAATTTCTTACAAGAAATGAAACAATCTTAGATCAAATGTCTCAATGCAAAAAGAATTAATTAGGAAAACAAAACTTGTTTACTAATCAATAAAACTAAACATGAGAACCCTTGGATTCTTTGTCCTGATGACTAGCCACAAGGGGAGTAGTATCTCTCTCTTTAATCTGAAAAAAAACAACCAAAACCAACATTTTAGTTACTCCAATGTCAAGAAACAGAAACTCTATTTGCAAAAAATTTAGGGATAATTACAAAAAGCCCCGTAAGGTTTGGGCTAATTACATAAAGACCAAAGAGTTTCTGATAATTACAAAAAAGGCTCTTGAGGTTTGGTTGTGCCTTAAATTTAAGGAGGTAAGTGTAATTTGATAAACATAAGTGAAGCTATTCAAATGCCTTTTTGCATATGAAGGAAAAACATGTAAGACACATCAAACCTAAAGGTTTTCTTTTGTAATTTCCAAAAATCTCTGGCATTTTTTTGTAATTAGCACGAACCTCAGGGATATTTTAATTATCCCAAAATCTCACCATACAACTACCTTCATACATAGCAAATGAAAGAGATAAATATAGTATTCCATTTATATATATAGTCAAATAAAACAAACCAATTATATTTTAAAATTATAAATACTCCATTGATATATGTTTCTGTTTCACAATTGCACAAATTGACGGGTACTTTTAAAACAAACACATATCTTAAGGGAGTATTTGTAATTCTAAAATATATTTGATTTTTTTTTTTTTTGTAATTAGACTGAATCTGAAGGGTAGTTATTGTAATTATCCATATATACCTGGGGTAATGTGGAAATATCGACAAGTTGTTTCCTTTTGGTGTCATTGGTGCAGAAATAAGAGTACATTCCCATGCCAACAATGGCAATGAGTATTCCAAGGATGTTTCTTGAAGTGAAAGGATCATGTAAGAGAGTGTAACCAAATGCAAGAACAAGGCATGTTTTGAGATGTCCAAGCACTTGATATGTAACTGGTGATGTCTTTCCAATCACCAAGAATGTGCTGAAGTTCACAATCACTGCTATCAAGCATGAAAGTACTATGAATCCCTGTCAATGCAAGAAAAAAATTTCAACCTCTATTTTGTTGTTGTGTATTTTTGAGATACGAGTATAAATTATTAATAAGTTTTTCGATTAGGCTAAATTAGTCTTGTCACGGACATTATGTTTTAGCTAGCAAACATACGAGACCACCTATTTCGCACGGTGTTTCATTTGGTGTTTTAATTCATCATGTGAATGTCATGTGTTATAAAACGATGTCATTATTGTACATGTGACGTTCACCTGAAGTATTAAAACAATAGATGAAATATCATAAGGAATAGGAAATTAAGATTGATTCCTTAAGAGGTTTTAGGTTTAGTCTGATTACAAAAAGCGGTAAAAGGCCAAATTGGCCAATTTTATTTTATTTTTCAAAATAGAAAATAGCCATGTTTTTCAATAATATATTTATTTTAGCTATTTTGACTAAAAATCGATGGGTCATACTCTTCTTGTATTCTTTGGTGAGCAACTTGGCTATTTTTTCAAAAAAATCGATGTGGTGCATTTCTCGGTACCAAGAAATGATTCTCCGCCCCGAGAAATGAATCTCAATCTCGAGAAATGTACCGGTTCCAAGAAATGGAAACAAATATCAAAGTGGACAATTGAACTAACATGTTTTGAAAAACATGGCTAAAAGTATTTTTATTATGGATAAATGACCAAATATCTTACGAACTCTACAAAAAACTCAATTATATTTTAAAATTACAAATACCCCAACTTATTTGTTTTTATTTTACAAATTGCACCCTTAATATATACGAGGGTATTTTTTTTTAAGAAAATACAAATTGCAAAGTGATGTTTCTAATATCTCTAGGGACATTTATAATTCCAAAGATAATTGAAATTTTTCTTATAATTAGGCCGAACCTCAAGAATAGTTTTTGTAATTATCCCGAAAACAATTATAATCACTTTTAATAGGTGGTTGCGATAATGTTACAAAACGTACCAAAACGATAGGTGAATATTTGTAGGCAAAGACATTCTGTTTAGTCAAGCATTGATCCACAAAAGGCCCAGTCAAGAACAAAATGGCTGCCTGAAATGGGGCTGATTGGTACAGAAGTTGCGTCGACGAAACGTTTAGCCTCTTTTGTATTGTGTTTGTCAGCTGAAAAATTGCAAAATGTTGCACCAGATTGAGAATGTGGAAAGACAAATATGAAGACAAAAAAAAGGATAATTATAAAAATTACCCTTGAAGTTTAGCCTTATTACAAAAAAAAAAAACACTTACTTTTTAAAATTACAGATACCCTCTAACGTTTGTTTACCGTACCAAATTGCACCATCAAGAGGGGATATTTTTAGGTAAATACATACCTCAAGGGGTTATTTGTAATTTTAGGAGATAACCTGAGTTTTTTTGTAATTAGGTTAAATCTCAAGGGTAGTTTGTAATTACCCCTCAAAATAATGGGTTTTACTATTTTGGAAAAAAAGTTTTTGAAACCTAAAATTCAATTTTTTACACTTTACAACCAAAATTTTTTCTTTTGCAACTAACAATTTAAACTGTGCTGGTTTTTCATTTTTTTTTCACTTTGCAACTTAAACTGTATGAATGTTGCAAAGTGAAAACCTGTTTTATGTTGTTAACTGAAAAAAAAAAAAAAAGTTGCAAAGTGTAAAAAATATAAAATTAGGTTGCAAAAAATTATTTTCCTTTACTATTTAGAGAGAAATTGAGGAAATGAGAATACAATTTGGCCAATGCAAGTTGTTATGATGGCAAGAAGGGAGAGAATTGTTCCAACAAAGTTGAGTTGAAGATCTGTTATGGATGCAATGCCAACTCCAAGTAGAAGGATTGATAGAGAAAATTTAATCTTCTGGCTGCATATATTCAATTAAGAAATTAAAATAGAAAAAAGGGATAATTACAAAAACACCCCCATGATTTGGGCTAATTACAAATAAATCCAGAGATTTTTCAAAATTACAAACAGCCCCTCAGGTTTGATTTACTCTTAAATTTAAGGGGTAATGTAATATTTATGCAAATATCAGGGTGGTTTTCTGAAATATATTTTTGCTTATGGAGGGGGAAGATGTAAGCAGAATCAAACCTTAAGGTTTTTTTTTTTATAATTTTCAAAAATTTCTGGGATTTTTTGTAATTAGCCCAAACCTCAGGGGGTTTTATGTAATTATCCCAAAAAGTAAAGGATTGAAATTGTTTGGAGTTTCAAGTAACCTGAATTGTTTATTCAAGAAGAGGGTTTCCAACAGGACAGTGAAAGGTATGATTGCAAGTTTTGTCATCTGCAAGCACATTAGCCACAAAGGGTTTTCAATTTTCATTCAAATTGACAATAAAAAACATAATTTTTACTTTTTTTTTTCTCTTTTGAGGTATGTATCATATATGTTGATTCCTCAAATTGAACAAATTCACATGTACAAGAACTATAATCAGATAGTAAAATCCTATCAAGAACAATAATCAGAGAGTAAAAGCCTGCCAGATCATATAAAAGGGTGAATTACAAAAACTACCCATGAGGTTTGGGGTAATTACAGAAAAATATAGGTACGCTTCAAATTACAGAAACCCTTTTGAAGTTTATTCCGTCTTATATTTTATCACAAACATTAGTTGGCATACGGAATTTACTAACACCATCATATATCTTACACAACTTTTCTAGCTGTTGTAAATAGCAACAACTTTTCGTCTAAGTATTTGTAATATTCAGAAAAATGAGGGATGTAATTGTAAAACATAAAATGAAAAGTTGGGGCTATTTATAATATTTAAAAAAAATTAAGGGATGTAATTCTAAAACATTTGATGAAGCCAACAAATTTCATCATAGAGCCGGCAAAATTGGCCCGACCCCCGCATATTAGGGCAATTTGGACTGGGCTTCATTTTTAGCGATTGAAAAGAACCGAACCTACTTTAGCTCGGCCCAAACGGCCCGATCAAAAATACACTTTGTTGGGTTGGGTTGGGCCACAATAAATATGGCCCGATGAAATTCCGGCCTGGCCTGGTCCAATTTTCTCACTTGACCCGTTGGGCTAGAGCCGGTCCGGCTGGCCAATTGGCAACTCTATTCCATCAGTTCAACTAACGTTATGGGTAAAAATATAAGACGGAAGCAAATCTCAAGGAGGGTTTTTGTAATTTCGAAATTATGGAAACCCTCATTGAGATTTGCTTATGTCTTACATTTTTACCCGTACCGTTATTCATTGTAACTACCCCAAATCTCAGGGGTGCATCATGCATGATTTTTGTAATTATCCCTTTTTGTAATTAACCTTATAGTAAAATTGATCACTATTTCTGTAAAATTCAACTAAATTGAGATGCAAAATGTATATATAAATACCTGGTAAAAGCCAATGGAATTAAATCCCAAGCTGAGGTTAAGAAGTCCAATAGAAACTCCATTCAAAATCCCAAACATCATCACTGTCTTGATGTCAATTGGCTTATTTTCGAAGAAATTTAAGCGCAAAGCCACATGAAGACTACAGTATGTCACCATCAGGTGCCAACTAGTAAGCGTTGTTGCTGGAAAAACACGCCCAAGATGTATATAAATTAATTAGATTGTACAAACACGCTTTTACATTCACTTCTATTGAGGCCAAAAATGAATTTTTACCAGGACAGGCAGAGTAAAAGTCCGACCATAAGTTTAAATCAGGGGATAATTACAAAAACACCTCTGAGGTTTGGGTTAATTAATTACAAAAAAACCTCGAGATGTTTCAAAATTATAAAACATCCATCTCAAGTTTGATTATGTTCTAAATTTAGGGGGATAATTGCAATATTTTTATAAATATCATGGCGATTTTTGAAATATTTTTTGTCTTATGAAGTGAGAAAATGTAAGACAAATCAAACCTTAATGGATTTTTTGCAATTTTAAAAAATTCTTGGATTTTTTTTTTTTGTAATTAGCCTGAACCTCAAGGGTGTTTTTGCAATTATCCCTTAAATCTAATTACATTTCTCCATAATGATGTAATTTAAAAGTGAGTTCTTGGATGTATTTCAACTATATTTTTACTGGATAATCACATAAACTACCCATGAGGTTTAACCTAATTACAAAAAGACTCTTACTCTTTTCCAACATTACAAATACCCTGTGAACATTTGTTTATATTTTACAAATTACACTCTCAGGAAATAGTAGTTGTTAGGGAAAGGGATAATTACAAAAGACCCCTTGAGGTTTGGGCTAATTACAGAAAAAACCCAGAGATGTTTCAAAATTACAAAAAAAACCCTCAGGTTTGATTATGCCTTAAATTTAAGGGGTTAACTGTAATATTTCTAGAAATATCATGAGGTTTTTGAAATGTTTGTTGTTTATGAAGGGAGAAAATGTAAGATGGAATCAAACCTCAAGGGTTTTTTTGCAATTATGAAACATCTCTGGATTTTTTTGTAATTAACCTAATCCTCAGGGGTGTTTTTGTAATTATCCTTTAGGGAAATTCAAATGTTTAGGGGTCATTTGTAATTTTGAAAGATAATTGGAGTTTTTTTTGTAATCAGTTAAATTTTAGTGGAAGTTTTGTAATTATCCCTAAATTTTTACTTTTGTAAAATATTGGAACAAGTTTTCAAGCCTGTATCAAATCGAATTGACCCTTCTCCATGAAGTTTAAACTAATGATATTGTAAGCTAATTATCAAGACTTCTTTATTTGTTTTAAGTAGGAGGGAAGAACTGATGGGATCAAACCCCAATCAGTCTTTTAGTTTGGGCTTGAGAGTTAAACTACTCGATCACTGTCCGATTCTATTAAGCTAATGAAGATTTAAGATGAAAAAGATGATAAATTTTTGCTCACCAAACTGAAAACCAAGATTACTCATCAAGGCCTTGTTGCAAATGACTATAGACACAGATGATGCCACAGAAAGAAATAATGCACCCATAACACCCAACTGCAACCCAGACATCTCTCCCATGATCTTCTGCAAAAATTGGAAGAAAAAATTAAGCAAAAATAATTAAATAAATAAGTATTAGAATTGTAATGTGATTTTTTTTTTTTGGCCTATGTCTGCAGTTCTTGTTTTCTGGGATTGGTCACAATATTAAGTATTTTATGCTAATGAATGGCTAATTTAGAAATAATCCTTCATTATTAATGAACCATGTGATCTAATTATGTGCTACAAAAATCAATCTTTTTTAAGAAACAAACTAAATAAGTGAATAAAAAAGGAAGTAGAATATGCTCCAGGTCATGATCATACATTGAAAAGGAGAAAAAGTCTCAAAATTAAATGCATCCCAATGCTTTTTAGACATTATAAGAAATACCATAAATTCATAAGCTGATACTTTTTTTTCCCAAGTTGTATTAAAGGTTTTTAGTAGTGATGGAGCTATGGGGCTGGCCGCGGCGGCCCCCTCTCAACGTCATAAAGTATTCAAAATTAATGTAATATTTTAATGCATGATTATCAAATTTATAAATTTGTTATATATAATTATTGAATTTTGAAATCTTACCCCCTAAAATGCTTAAAAACACCTCTATAGTACATCTCGTCCGCCTATTATTTGTTTTCTAGCTCCGTTCCTGATTTTTAATGTTTGTGCTACATATTATCATTTGATGTCAACTTAGAAATATGGAGTTGTAGAAATCAAGAAAAACTCACAAGGAAACTTGTATTGGTACTCATTTTGTATAAAATACGTGTAAACACGCGCACCAGCACCTAACACAACCTCGAAAGAAAAATTACCTTGATAAATTAAAATGATGCTTACTTTGGAATAAAAAAAAGTGGACGACGGAGATCCCGGATGAGGTGGTGGTGGCGGCGGCAGTGGTGGTGGTGGTGGTGCAAGTGGAATAGGGGTTGGTATGTAAAGCTAGCTAGAAAGAGATGCCATGAATTGTATGAGAAAGCAAAATATGGAGTCTTTTATTGGATATTATCATGTGGTTGGTGCTAACTTTTAATAGCTTTTGTTGGCTTTGTTCTTCCAGAAAGTAGTTAACGGACGTTATAAGCAAGAGCATCCCATTTCTTCTTTTTTTTTTTTTTTTATAACTCAGCTTGCAGGCTTACGGCTAACTAGGCCTGAGGACAACATCTTCGGCTCCTCATTGCTGTCGCATAATTTTTTTAATTGTATAGGTATATGATTATATATAGAAAGGAATATATTTCATCATTAATTAAAAGATTGATATTTGAGCATAAGTTTTAATTAATGATTACCTTCGATTATTGGATTTTGACTACTTTAGCTAGGTCGATTATAGTGTTCCAAGTATATGTGGTGCAATTAACTTAATTTGTTTTAATTGGATTCTATATAATACTCTCAATATATTATTTATCGGGTATTTAAATAACTGATAAGTCGCACACCTGAAAATTAACAATTTTATTAAGGAAAGAAATATATGACTAGTGTTACTAACGTTATCAAAAGTATCGAGAGATTTGTAATGATCTACGTTTTTTCCCAACGATAGAAATTTTATTGAAAACTCAAATACAAATTTATAACTGTTTCCAACTGGCAAAAAGCGTAATGATCCATGTTAAATGCATAATCTTTGCACTAATGGAAAATTTATACAAATGCAAACAAAAATTCTTAGATTGTCTAAGAATGTATATAATTATTAAGTCATATAGTAAATATTTCCGAATTGTTTTCTAGTCCAAAAAAGAATATCCTCTTAGTTGTACATATATATATATCATTAATTTTGCTAACTAATATTAGTAATGGAAAAGAATTGTCAAAGATTTTATATTATTGTCTTAGGACACAAGATAGAAAGGTGGAATGAACACTTCTTTTTGCGTAAGCAAAATGTTGACAACCTACAAAACCGACTTGTTTGGTGAGATAGGAAGAACTTTAAGCTCAAACATATTTGTATCACGAAAATCATATTGAATTGAATTAATCTATTTTTTTTATATAATTTTTATCTTACCAATTGTGCATTTGGCTTTTTTCTATTACATCAACTTCTTAATGAATCCTTCACCAAACCTCATGGTGTGGTGTCACGGTTCAATCCCCTTCCCCTCACCTCCACTATGGAAAAATGAAATAATTAAAAACAAAAAATTTGGTGTAAATTAAGACAGTTAAATAGAAGTTAGTGTAGTTGAGGGTAAAATAGTCTTTTTGTGTAGCATCATTAAGGAAAAAGATACATGTGCATATATCCATTTTTTGGCATAAGTAGATTTGAGACATAGTCCGGTTTCATTTCTTAATACATTAATGAATGTCATGAATACGTATAAAAATGATGTCATATTGTACACGTGATATTCATTTCGTGTATTGAAACATAAATGAAATTGAAAAAATAGCATAAAGATCCTCGTGTCCATTTGGCTAAATGCCAATCCTATTTGGGTGCAGAGTACTCCATCAAATTTGAAAGTGATGGAAAATTCGCACGATGATTTTAGTTTGTATGGTGTGATTATTTATATTTTTAAGACTTTTTAATTCTTTATTTACTTATTTTAATTCTACAACTTCATTTGTGATACTTTTATAGTCTTTCTTTTACGATTTGATTTTAATAATATATACATAAAGATAAACTTATCACTAGCAATCAATTTTTTGTTGTTTTATACATTTTAGATGAAGAAAAAATAGAAGATAATACTTTGTCCAAGAAAAAATCAAAGTTATATAGGATGATACTTGATTAGTAGTGTTGTGCCTTATTTGTATGATTTTATTTATGAAGTTTAAATTTGAGTGTTTGAATTTTAAGATATTGTATGTGTAATGCAACTACAAACTGGGTGGTTTTTATTATTATAGATTATTCGGTTTTGTATATTTGGATTGATTGTTAATATTACGCATGTTTTAATTTAAAATTTAAAATTTAAATATAAAATTTTAATTTTTTGGCTTATAGCCCGATAGTACCCCGAAACCTACCAGGGTTAGGGGTATGTTCATAATATATCAACCGTTAGATAGTAGCTCATTTAACCCTAAGCCCACTAAGACTGGCCGAAACCATTAGAGCTAACTCATTTAACATCTCTATTTGAGTTTGCCTGGTAACTATATGAGTCTATGACCCATTTAACAAGTTTTATAATGTTTTTGAATTTAAAAGAAAACTAAATGATAATAAATTATAAGAAAAAAAAGACATAATCTTAAAACATAAATGCTAAAACTTTATTAATTATGTATGTTGTTATTATTTTGTGTATTTTTTTGTATGTTGTCCTCAAAATATGATTAGTATGTTATATATTTATGTAATTATGTTATTTTTTTTTTGCATGTGGTGAATTGTAATATTTTTATTGATTGAATAGTGTGCCAAAGTAATTGTTTAAAATTTTTAATTTTTTTTAGATTGAATTATTAAATGTACATAAAAATAATTTTATTAAACGGGGTAAATATGTAAGGTTCGGGTTACCCATGAAATAAATATGCCAAATTTGGATTTAAAATTATGACACGAATAATTAAATAGGTGGGGGTTTAAATTGGCATATTCTGACCTCTAACCCGACAACCCTAGCAAACTACACTGAAATCGATAACTCGTTAATTATACCAAAATCTCGATTTATTTGATTTTGATTATTGATCTCGATTTTATATATCAAGAAATATTGCTAGTATCTAGGCTAAATGTCTTTAGTTTGTATTTTAAAAAAAAAGACTGTACGAGTGGTAGTCATTCAGTTATGACTACTTCGTTACCATGGGCGTAGTCAGGATTTTGAGTCAGTGCGGTCAAATATTTTTCCATTTTAACGGGGCGAGTGTCGAGCCAAGCCATTTTAACGGGGCGAGTGTCGAGCCAAAATTTTAATAAATAGAAAATAAAATACATTGCAACAAAAAAAAGCATATTTAAAAGTTATACCTTACAATAATTCTTTGCGGGTTTTCATACTGTAAAATCGCTTTACAATGATATCATTATCAAGTTTGTGACATATAACTCTTTCTATATAACTTTGAGTGTGGTGCAGCCCAAAACTTAACAAGGCCTATTTAAATTTTTTTTGGGTTAAATAATTAATTTTAGCTTGGCCCAAAATTTCAGTGCGGTCCAATGACCGCACTGGGCCTTAAGAAGCTACGTCCATGTCCGTTACTCCCTCTATTCAAAATAAGTGATGTTTTTAAGGAAAAAAAACACATACAAATTGTGTTAAAATATGCAATATAACATTATTTAATCATAAATGCTGCTTTGGAACAAAATAAATTTAGATACTATAGTTAGTTGGAAAATAATACATTTAAGAGTAATTTGGGAAAAAAAAATTCACTAGCCTTGAAATGTCAAAACGTAATTCATTTTGAAGAAATTTTTATGTGTTAAAACATCATTTAGTTTGAATGGGAGAGAGTGTTTCAGTACATTGATTGTTGCATCACAATCATGTAAAATAGGTACAAAAGAACCGATTGTTTTCATTCAATTCGGTATTCAAATTCATATATTAACATTCAATTTCAAAAAATTCGAATATGATCCAAATAAAAATATTTATTTAAATTTGTATATTATGTGAATACGAAACAATATCATTATACTAGTTCCGAATATTCGAATAATATTATATATATATATTTATACAAATCACTCATATATACTCTTTCGGCTCGTTTGGCATTATGTATAAGGCTGGAAAAAGGCTTTAATCCGACAATATTTTTTGTTTGGGAATGAGTCGTTCGACCCATTATTAAGTTCGCGGCCCGTTACTTTTTCAGCTGGTTAAGTGATAAGTTATCAGGTAGGGTGAGGTGTTATAATTTAGTACCAGCTTTTCCTGCCCATCAAAATATCATTTTTACCCCTTAAGTTGCAGCCGATATTACTACTTTATCCCTCCATCTTCACATTATTACGAAATCAGAATACATAAATACCAAAAAATTGGAGGGCTCCGTAGAACCCTAGATTTTGGAATTGAAGAACTTTGCAGGTTAGAAACCAATTTGCAAACAGCTACACACCATTTTCTGATAAATCCAGCAACATTTCGATTTTCCATTTCGTTATTCTGACACATCCATTTTCATGAACTTTTTCTAACAGAAGGACTTGTTCGTTGAGAGAAGAGTAGACGAAGTTGAAGTGTTCGAGAAGGTTCGATTTTGGTAAAATATAAAATTTGTTTGCTCTGCTTTTGAAAAATAGCTTGTAAATAATGTTTGTTGTTTGTAATTGTCAGAATATTTGTTGGTAATCATACTTTGTGAGGAGTTGTTATTGAAGTATACTTGTTGTTAGTACTGTTTTGGGAGTCTGTTGTTTCTACATCCTTTTTGAAGTCCTTAAACATCAGTGACAGACGTATTATTCGTACATGTAGAATCTCTCGAAAAATCAAATTTATGCTTCTTTGGCATATTGTCCTGCTACATGCTTTCAGCTACTGCACTATGGTTCATTGCATTTAAATCTCTGCCATAATGGTTATAACAGAGTGTGATTTTTGAGAATTTATTGCAATGTTTAATTTTCCTCATATAGTCACTGAAGTTGCACTGTGAACATATTTTGGTGTACTCTAATTGTTTATCTTGCAATTGTTAAAATCATAGATGGATGAGGAAGAAATAACAGTTGTCCTTATCGTTGAGGAAATAATTAAGTCCATGAAAATATTGATGTTAATGTATTATTTCTATCGGCATTATATAATGTTAAGACGTCGTCGCCGTATCCAAAGACGGACACGTGCTCTTTACAGAATGCTTGCTAGGTTCCCAGCTCAAGTTGACCACATGCATGCTCTTATTCACGATACCGATCCCTCATGTATTCAACAACTACATATGGATAGAAATGCATTTGCTAGGTTATGCTTTCTTTTGGAGACAATCGGTGGATTACAACGAACTCGACACGTCCAAATAAGTGAACAAGTAGCAATATTTCTGTCAGTTTGGACTCATCACAAAAAAAAATATGGTTGTCAAATTTGATTTCAAAAGATCGGGGTACACCATTAGCACACACTTCAATCATGTTCGATAGTAGTATTACGTCTACACACTATTTTGTTGTCCACGCCTTTAACCCGTAGGTGATGATTGTGACCGATGAACGTTGGAAATGGTTCAAGGTAAACTTTAGCAACCTTAACATATGGAATTTAGACCATATTCTGTTAAAATGTGACCCACAATTCTCTTTTACATGTTTTGCAATGATAGGGATGTCTAGGTGCTTTAGATGGAACATTCTATGACGTTCGGTACCTATTAATGAGAAAGCACATTATAGGAATCGCAAACAACAAGTTTCTGTTAATGTGCTTGCTGTATGTGATCAAAATATGCTATTCGTTTACATTTTATCCGGATGGGAGGGATCAGCAACCGATAGCCGAGTTTTACGGGATGATGTCACTAGGCCTAACGGTTTGAGAGTTCCCAATGGTTAGTAGTCATTTTCTTTTGAGATGTCTTTGGTTGCCTTAATTTTATAGAAGGCCCTAAATATGCGTAAATCCACCAAAACAATTTATCACAACTCAATTAATAGGTTTCCTTGTTAAATGATAGGTAATTATTACTTATGTGATTGTGGATATACTAATCGGCCAGGATTTCTCATACCATACAGAGGCGTTAGGTATCATCTTGATGAATGGGGTATAGGTTCTTCAGCACCACAAAACTATAGGGAGTTATTCAACTTACGACATGCGAAAGCACGAAACATAATAGAAAGATCATTTGGTTTGCTTGAAAGAACGTTGGGTTATACTAAGGAGTAAACAATTTTATCCCATTAAGACTCAGAATCGTATAATTATGGCGCGTTGTTTACTCCATAATTTCATACGCACTACTATGGCCGTTGACCCATTAGAAGATGAAGTCCCCGAGTATGTGGTTGGGCAAGCCGGTGACGATCCGACAACGACTATGTGGAAGTAGTTGAGTCATCTCAAGCTTGGACTACATGGCATCATAATTTAGCAATGACGATGTACAATGAGTGGAGACGCTAAGAAGTAGTTGACTTGAGGTCAAATGTGTCGGTTGTTTGTGTTGTAATTGAGTACATTATATTGTATTGACATAAATTTGTGAACTATCTTAATCCTTGTTATGTAGGTAAAGTTTAGTGTTATTACATATTACATTGTGGTTTGTTTACAACCTCTGGATTTGTAATTGTACCTTGACTTGTATGAACATTGTTTGTGTGTGTTTGGTTCCAATATTGAGCGGATAATTGTGTTTTATGTAATCGGTTTGGTGTGTGTATGTGATGAATCATGTAGGGCAATGGTTATGAAGGTGGCGGATGTGGCGAACTTGGACGGCGATAAAAAGAAGGGCCTGGGTAGTCATGGGGTCCCGTTGGTTTGATCATTTGGTTGACGGAGATTTCGGAACTTGCTTGGGTTTGAGGTTCAAACTGGGCCAAGTAGTTCCAGAATGAACGATCGGCAGATGGCCAAGATGAAGTTGTCTTCGTAATATTACGCTCCCTTTTTGGTTTCGGGAGCTCTGCCACGTCAACAAACCCCTCACTTTCACTGTCCGAAGATATCTCAATAATTTTAGCATCAAGTGGGATTAAATTTTCGTGATATTCACCAAACAATTGCTGCAAATCGGTCCAATCGGGATCACCCATTTCTTGATAAGCTAGCCCAAATTCATCTTTCTGTAATATAACTCATACAAATATTTGTTAATGTGTTAGGTATCAATTAAATGATAAATATAGTAAATGAAAAAAGGCGATTTGCATTCTATATAACTTAACCTTAATAATGTCATCCCAAACGTAATCCGGTGCAGTGACCGTGTTTGTGGCTTCATCGAATCTTACCCCATGTTTTCTCTTCACCCAATAGAAAGTTCGATATCGCTTGTGAATGATACTAAGCCTATGTTTTATGTAATCCAAAGTAAATTGTTTATCCATTTCCGAATTCATTGTGGCTTGGGCAATGAGAAGTGCGTGCATATTGTTCTCGCCGGGCAAAAAATTCCAAGCATTTGCTGATCAAGGAGTACGGAATAACCTATCGACTTTCTCCATCCACTCGAGATTGTATATGTAATCTGCTTGGATGACAGGGTACGTTGGAGCCATTCTTGCTTAAAAGAGTTTGGTGGTGTTTGAGATGCGCACGAGATGCTATAAAATTAAATTTTGTTTACAACAGAAATGTGTATTCGATGGCGTTAAGAGGATCCTATTTATAGGCCACACAAGAGGTAATAATGTAACATTGGAATAAAGAAGTAAACAAAATGTGAGATATGTAAAAAAGGAGCATGTCTAGTGTTATCAAAAAGATTGATTTGATACCAAACAAGGAAAATGGCCATACATTGCAGAAGATAAAAAAGACAGCCCTTTCGACCAGAGAATCTTCCAGCCTTTCAGGTCAATAATATAGACATTTTATAAATATATTTACAAAAACCAATAACAGCAACATCATCTACAGTACGTATTAATTCACAGTGAAAGGGGGGAAATGTCACGTAAATTTATAGAATGGAAAATGAAACAAAGATGCAAGTGGGTGCAATAGCATTATTAATACAACCTGTATGCAAACTAAAATTGGTATGAATAACACAAGATAGCAATAACTCCGTCCATATTGAAATAAACGTACAAGCCAGTCAACATAACATATGTCAATTTCAGTTCCATATTTACATAACTGAAAACAAACAACCGTTGCTATGCACCAACAAGTAATTTTTGTTATAAATCCATACAGCTCGTACAATGAGGCAAATTACACATGACACACAAACTTGTGATGTATGTAAGCAATACTTATAACAAGGAAAGTTAATATCCAGGACATCTTCATTGCTCTAACTAATACCAATTGCCGTCGTTTATGAGCTTCCAATTCCGCTTTAACACTTTTCATTGTTCATGCGGTCATTTATCAATTGCTTGGATCTATTATTGAATCCATCCTCCATCCATTTGAAGAATCCACATTTGTTTGGTTGGGTATAGGAGGACAGTGAAATGAACACATATAACACTGTTGTTATTAGAATAAACATAGAATAATGAATGATGGCCAATGTGTTTGTACATTCAATGAGAACCCACAATGACATTGAACACGTGAATCTCCATGATGAGTCTGTCCGTCGAAATGAGTCATTACTAGCGGATGACGAGGATTGTTATTGCTTGAACTCATTGTACCAATGTTTATGTTACCCTTCAACCCAGAATACATGGAATGTTAGTTTTCGACCATATTACATTAAAAAATCATAATCACCAGATATTTTCCCGAAAAAATATGAATGAACAACATAACAATGTAAGGTAGAATTAAATTTTTTTATGTGTATATATAGAACCCTAAATTATAGCTAATCCCAAATTCAGGATAGCTCGAACAAATACACAGAGTTTAAATCGCGGCATTTTATCCCTACATTCTAAAATCAATAACAAGAGCATATAACTTATGAATTACTACACAACCAAAATTCGTTCATTCATCTATTTACGACTTTATAGTTTCAGAAATCAGAGTGTTGTAAACCCTAGGTACGAACATGATACAAATGTGCACAGATATCCAGTACACTTATGTAGGTGATGCCCAACAGATTACCAATAATTTTCGCTAACTTTTTGTTGATTTCGATTGAATAGGGAGATTGTCGTACCTAGCTTCAAAATCGATCGACGCTTGTTTTTGTAGTGAAGAAAATCTATTCGGAACCAGAGAAATGAAAGAAATGTAATGTTCATGAACGATGGGACAAATTTGTAATTTCAGCACTTTATAAATCGTAATCCCACATCCCAAATATAATATAGGACAACTGATGAGAATCCAGTCACGAAGGATCCGGGCTACACCAAATGCAAGTTATCTCGAGTTCTTAAAGACTATATAATTGAGTTCTTGAGTTCTTGTATTTGTTTATCATAGATTAATTGTTATTTTCATTATTTTGAGTAATTTGAGTGGCCAAGTTGATGTTAGAGGCCAAGTATATTGAGTTTAGAGTCATATTAGTTAATTATGTGTCTAAAGGAAGCATTGATTGAATCGAGCGGCAAGAGGATTCCTTAAAACAAAACGTCAAACGCGTCGCCAACAATTTTCAAGATTGTGGGGTTTAGTATTTGGGCCATAATGTTCTCTACAAAATTGGTATTGGGCTGATTCAAATTGTTATGGAAAGATAAGAGAAAGGGCTACAACTTTTATGAAGACTCCAGGAACAGATTCGAAAATTCCGGACGCGTATTTTTGCCCACACGTGAATATTGACTGCGATTGAGTTTCCTTTTTGGGTTTGGACTTATTTTCCTTTCTAGTTTGTTTAGGGTTTGCTTTGAGTCGCCTATATAAGGTAAACACTTGTTTATTTTTCTGAACAACCTTTGATTATTGAATATTGAATTGAGATTATTCTCTCCAACCCTTTGGGTTTTTCCAAGAGCTTCAAGATTGTTCATCTTGTTGCAATTACCGACTTATCAAGCGAACTTACACATTCGTTTGTGGCGTCTACGCATACCGAGGTTCTTGCTTTTCTAAGAAATGGGTCGAGGTTTCCACCAATATTTAACCGAACTAGTGAAGATCTTGGGTTAACAACATATTGTTGTTAGGTCATATGCACAGTTGTTTGCTGCGGTTCACATCAACAACTAAGGACTATATCATCAGATTCCCCAAACACGTTATAAGGTGGTACTATTTAATCCGTGAACAGTGGTTTCCGTCCTAATCCCAATTTTCATTACTAAACGCATCTATAATGTCAAACGAGCCGTTTGTATATAAGTATATTTTATTTATGTATGTCATTAATATAATAAACATGATGGAAATAAATTTGATTGATCCAAATAATATTGGACTTGAATATGTTTTTGAGTAGATAATTAAAAAAAAATCTATTAAATATTAGAACCCAACAAACCCAATGTATCCTAGTTCTCTAGAATTGTCTGAGAAAATATCTTGGTACCAAGTTGTAGAGAATTTTAGAGCAATAGTTTAATATATATTTTGTTAGGCTATTCTATGGTAGTCATTAGATCAAATTAATCATACACATTGATTAGAAAGTCGTCCTATTATAAATAGGGGTTGATCATTTTGTATGAAGCTAAAATTGAAAAAAAAAAAAGTCTTAGCAAACTCTCTTTTAAATAGTGTGCTCTTCAAAATAACTCTTTTTTGTTCAAATAAATCAAATTCATCTTATCTTTTAGGTTCAATAAGAATGATTTTTGTATTCGATTATCAAAATATTCGAAGAAGAATATTCTCTAAATGAACCGAATTAAAATAATATGTCTTGATATTTGACTTTATTCGATTCGATTAAACCTTAGGTACAATATGTTAAAAATAAAATAATGAGTTGTTGTCCAAGCAAAATGCGGAGTTCACCCAACAAGAAAAAAGGCATGAAATAATAAAGCAAAACCATTTTCACGACAAAAACTTGAGAATTTTGTGAGTGCTAAATCACGGAATTGAAGTTTATTTTTAATTCGATTTGAGTTTACAGAGATTCCGGAAAGTAGTTCCCAATTGGTGGGAATTTGCGAACGATGGCTTTAGAAGAGGCGAAAAGGCGTTGGTAAGAGACATTCAGAGCCGGAAAATCTTAAAAGGCATTGCCGGAGCGGCGACGGCAGACACGCAGCCGGTGACGGTAGCATTAGCCCCTGCAATGGCCATTCAAATCTCTCTAGCAAATTTCGGCGACGAACAAGTCCTCTCATCCAATTCATCTGGCGGCAACGACAGCAACCGTTACTCCGCTGCCGGCGCTGCGAGCTTGCACATTCACGCTGAAAATACTAGGAGAAAACAACAGATTAGGAAGAGATAACTCGCAGGCGAGCAACGAATTGAATCGATTGAGAAGCTTGTGTAGCAATATATACAATTTGATGTCGAATTACGCGACAAATCCGTGCAAAGCAGTGTTACAGGAGGGGAGAGTGTTAGAATTGACGCCGAAAACGTAGGCCATGGCGGAGGAGGAAGGCGGAAGAGTACGAGGAGAAAATGTGCTGAAAATTGTTTTTAAATTCAACATTCCGAGTTTTGTTTGATTGATACACTCTTTTTCTTCCGGAGAAAGTTACTGTGTTTTTTAATTTCCGCTGCAGAGTAAAACTGATTCAAATTTCTCACGCATTTAAAACCTCAATTCATTTCCGAAGTGACCATATGACCATGAAAGTAATTTAAAACTCTTATTATTTCTCATGCATTTTTATAAACCCCAATCCATTTTCGAAGACTAAATGACCATAAATGAAATGAATATTTGTGTTCATTATGCATACTCTTGTTGATTAATTTATGAGTAATTTTCATTTCGAAATTAATATTTGGGATAGTTAAAAAACTGAATCTGAGGTTAGCCTATTTTCAAAGAACTTTAGTGACCTTTCAAATTACAAATACTAGTTTAGGTTTATATCTACCCAACCAATATCCTTTAAGGGATGCCCAATTCATTGAGAATGCAATTTGTAACAAAAACCAAATGTATATGAAAATTTGTAATTTTAAAAAAGTCCGTAGAATTTTTGGCACTTCCCATAATGTCAAAATACTTTTTAGCTATTTTTTTTAAACACGTATTTTTAGCCATTTGACTACGTGAAAAGCCCAATTTGTCTTTGAGTCAATTTAACTGCACAAAGACACACATCCATGTAACTTGGCATCGAGTTAGAACTAATGTAACTTGGCATCGAGTTACCATAACTTATTATAACCCTTTTATTTTGTAAAAAAACTTTAAATTCACACAACCTTTTCGTTTCAAATCTGTTTTGCATGTATAATATATCAAATTAATCATCTTTTCGATATCTATAATTCAACACACATTGCATATATAAAAACGAAAAATACAAATTCAATTTTCTTAAAAAATTTGAAAGAAAGAGTAAAAAGATATAGAGAGATAAGTGAGAGAAATGGACCAAATATCAAACAAAATGCTAGAAGGGTATGAATGTCTTTTGTTATGCCAAAATGGCTAAAAAATATTTTCAAAAGATGGCTAGTTTTCATTTTTCCATTATAGAAATAGTTTATTTTGACCCATGACCACTTTTAAAAAATAACTGGATTTTTTCTGTAATTAGACTACACCTCTGTGATAGATTTTGTAATTAAACACGTAATACTTTTACACAATAACTCCTAGTTTTCACGAACATTTTCAGTCTTTCACCAACAATTTCAAACATCATACATTCTCTTACTTTCTTGTAAAAGTAACAGCAAGCAAGAAGAAGCTTTGTAAAATGACAAACTATTATGTAATTCACTAAGGCAGGGAAACAAAAAAAAAACTAAATCAGTAATGTCCATTAGTGTACACCAGCATTCATAGAACCTATATCTACTTCTGCACAACAAACTGAACTTCTTTTTCAAGTCATCTAACCGCGTATTTTTTATGCTACTGATACCGCAGCTATCCTACATGAAAAAGGATATATAAACTCACACGAAAAGAATCGAGCTATGAAACACCGCTCGAGGAAACTGGGAGGAAAAGAAAGGAAAAGAAAAAAAAAAGGAAAGTAATTTACAAGATCAATCAGGCCATAGTTAAGGGTGCTGAAGCTGTGAAAAGTATGCCTTGTCTGCATTTGCAAGGCGGTCCTGAAAAAGCGCCCACTCATTTTTGCATCTATCTCGTACCTACAACAAATGATAATATCAGAACAATGACCAATACTTTGTAGGAATAACTACTTTGTAGGGATAATTACAAAGAATACCCTGAGGTTTTAGCTAAATTACAAAAACTCTAGTTGTCTTTCAAAATTACAAAAATCCCCTTAAATTGGTTACAAACACCCCCTTGAGGTTTTATAGTTACCTAACAACTAATTAACATCCCCTCTCCCTCACACACACCCAAAAAAAAAAAAAAAAAAAAAAAAACTGCAATTTGTAGAAGAGGTACAAATGTCAAGGGGGTATTTGTAAAAGATAACTGTATTTTCTCTCTGTAGTTAACCCTACTTTTGTTCTTTTCCTTGACATCTAAAAGGAGTATGATGGCATGGTAATTATTGACAGAATTCTCGATAGGGATTCTCCAAAAAAAAATCCGTTACACAAAAACAAAATTAGGCCCACTATATCAACAAAAATACATTTGTTCATTTTTGTATTTACGACATGACAAAGATAAGAGGGGGACGAAGTCCCATGTGCCATCCCATAATGATTGGAGAAGAATCTAGCTCTACCAAGTTATGAAATGAGAGTGAGAAGACAAACGTAAAGCATTATTCAGACCAAGATACACAGAGTTCTGGATATACATACCCCTTGCCATGGTGCCTTCCCATTCTCAGCCTCGCCCTGAGCATTTATGACAAAGCTTGAATTTAGTGGAAAAAATAGAAATTTGACCCCATAAGAGTATCACGCAAGTGCGTGTGAACCAAAGAAAACAAAACAAAACATAGAGCAGGCATGATAAAAAGGGAAAATCGCATAGGCTACTTAACTCTCTCCATGCTGGTTAACTCGTTTTTATTAACAAGTGGCCAAGTGCGGAGAGGATAGCCGTAATTCAAAAGATAAATATTCGCAGGGTAAAAAGAATCCGCATTCTAATCTTCAAGATGACCTTATTCTATCTAAATATGCAACTTCTATTTATGTTTCTTTTCTCATAGATCATATCTGAGGAGTACCATGACTAAGTATAATTTAATGCTTCAATCATGCAAAGAAATAAAAAACATACTAGAAAATGATTACACAAAAAATTAGCGAGTTACTGATGTCTGACCTGACTTCCAAGTGAAGGAATCACTTGGTGCACAATCCATTGCGAATCAACGACACCAATTTTTTCATGTGCAGGCTGCAGGGGCAACTCAAACAGATTAGAAGATTTTGACAAAGTACACTATAGTCTTCCAAGAATACGCTTATGCAACATAATGTCAAAAACTCAAATAAGCATGTCCTTCCTCCCCCATTATATCTCAACCTATAAAAACATGATTCTTTTTATTGCTTTACATTCTTCCTCTATCTTCCCCTTTAACTTTGGGTACTAGTTATTCGTTTTACCTTCTTATTATTTTATTTCTCAGGGGGTTGGGGGAGGGTAGAGCATACAGTACGACCCACGTGTGCATGCAAAAATACACGTGCAGAGAGAGAGAGAGAGAGAGAGAGAGAGAGAGACTAACATCAACGCATCTTCTTAATGCGAAATCCAATCCCCATCCATGAACCAAATCATTCTGCAAAGAGATAACATGATCAAAGAAGGTATTGTACAACCACAAGCTGAAACAGCACTGACAAAAAATGCAACTGAATGGTGGAAATCTATTAGAATGAACAGATTCAATCCATAAGAAACAGAGAGCAGCGTGAAGCAGATCGTATGCATGTAACAGCTACCTGAATCATATGCCAAACACATTTCCAAGCTTCACGAGAAAACACTGGAGCCATAATTTCCACAAAGCTGAAGAAAAGAAGAGAAATAAAGATTGTCATAGAGTACCAACAAAATCTTGATGAAAATGGACAAAAAAATATTCTAGGGGTGGGGACAAAAATACTAGTTTTCTTCACATTCAGTCATGATCATAAATGCACCAGAGTATGTCTGAGCTAATGAGTAATGAGCATTAAGGTCTATCTTCCTTCCAAGCTTGCTATTAACTATAACACTCGAGGTTTATCTTCAATGTCTGACATCCAAAAGATATTACTAAAAAACTTACATCTCCATATCATCAAATTACTACTTACTACTTCCAGTTTGTAATCTTCTAGATGGATGTTGTTGAATCATACTGCATTCATCTTATCAACATAGATATGTGTGCATATATATGGTGTTTCCGACGAGTCCACATAAATTTACACTCAGCCAAGCACTCACTCAGTCCAAAAATCAAGATATCTAAAGATGTCCCACAAAGACCACAAAGAGAGAGAGAGAGAGAGAGAGAGAGAGAGAGACTTGTAGCAACGCATGTTCTCCATTCCATGAATACCCTCCTATCCCTCTCAATGGGACACTATTTCCTACCAACTTGGTAACCAGTTATCCCCTCAACTATCAATATCCAGATGCATTTGACGGCATTTGTAATTAGTTGAGGACATACGTAGATGCATGTTACACAAATAGACAAAAATATAAAACCAAATGCAGATTTGTTTATATAGTGGGAGATAGAGCATATACGCTGCACAAGGAGGCAAATGTGGGTCACTGCACCAGCCTGGTTTCTCCTCTGTATCCCTGTTATCAAGATCCATTCACCTCCAGGTTAAAAATGAAGGCAGGCGTGAAGGGGACAGGGGATTTGGATAGTAAAAGTAAATCAGCAAACGTACTTGTGAACTTCTCTGTCACCTCGTCTTTTTGTCATTTGCCATGTCAGTCCATTGTTGGGTTCAAGACCAGGTTGGGAAATCTCTAAACCATGTTTCTTAACCAATTCCATATACCTAGCATGTAGTGGAGGTCCGGCATCAGTTTTGAAGTAAAGGCATTACAACATACAACACATGAACTGTTAATGTTAAGCATTAGGGAGTACAAAAAGCAATAATTACTTCTCGGCATTAAAGTGTTCAACTCCAAGATCTTCATCCCAAATGAAAATGTAGTCATAAGCAGCTACAACATCTGGATGCAGAAATCTCTTTGCATACCACCTATGAAAAATAGACAATTAAGAGAAGTCATCAACATGTGCACACTACAAATCTCACTATTCAAAATAACTTCTAACTCAAGACTCAATTCAATTTGAAATGTCAACCATCTGAATGATTATAAATTTACATAGCATCAAGCTTTAATACTTCAGAGTGGAGTTTCTGAAATTCTAAATCTTTCCGTAATCAGGTTACAATATCATTTTTGTAACACTTTCAAATTCTTAAAAAATGCATCAGCAAATTGAGTTTCAGTATTATTAAAGCATGTCCACAAAATTTATATTTAGAACCATTTGTACCAACTCAGTAGCATTAGTTTCAATCCATACAATACACCTCATAGGCTACACTGGACAAGATTAGGCATCAAAAAAGACCAGAAAGCTGCAAAAAGACCTGCAGAACGTTACCATTTCGTTTGTTTTCTAACACTGACATGAATGGCACGCTGTGACCACTCAAATTGGTCCCATTCACTTGTCCGGCCATCATAATGAAAAAGCATTATCTGAAAATCCTCAGAGAACTACAATAACATTGCAATTTAGTCTTAGTGTAATGGAATTTAAACAAAAGGAAATCTACTTAGGGCATAACAAAACTCTAAACTGGCTTAACCTTCTTCACAGCTGCATTAATATTGTTCTTTTGATTCAAACCCACTGTAAATGTTACTAGGTACTTCGGCTTCCTTTTCAGATCCTGAAAGTTCCAGAATGTGGTCGTAAGCATAAATCTCATCATAATTCATGTAACCATATGAGGTGAGGCTGCAGAATGATATGTTAAGACTTCTACTATCTCTTGTCATGTCAGCTACGCTAACAAATCGTGCTTGAATCACATAAGCAATTATATCAAGGGAAAGGATGATGAATCGTGAATGAAAACGATCATTTCTAACCTATAAGTTTTTAATCCATTATAAAATCATATGAATCAAAAAAAAAAAACAGAAAGTAAGAGCCAACATAAGATAATAAAACAAACTTAATAGGAATGAACAATAAATCTATATAAACGGGCACATACTAATCTCCTCTCTAATTATCTTATTACTAAAGAGAAAGAATTCAGCATCAACAAAGAAAGGTAAGTTCAACAGAAAAAAAAAACCAATAGCTACGACCATTTCCTAATTCTTCAAACCTTACCTCACTAGGTTCACCCCATAATCTTCTCAGATAAAAATCTGATTCTGATACAACAATTCCTGGTGGTAAAGACTCAGCACCACGAGGATTTGTAGGAGCATATATCTGAAAAGCAAAAATATAATTACAGATTAATCCTATGCTGACGTTGAAACCAAAGAGAGCACAGCACAGAACGCAATAATACATGTTCATGCCCAATTAATCAGAATAGTACTAGACCAAGAAAGACAAGAGATACCAAGTTCTCCTAATCAGGTGTGTTTAAGAGGCATATGGAGTACAGAGAGCAGCAACGGAAATATAAGCACCAACCGAACAGAAAAGCCAAAACTCTATGAAAGTTACCCCTAAATTAATGTTAAGTAAGCACCACTGGACTGAAACAGAATTGACCTATTATCTGCTGAATGAGATATCATATCAGTCTAACTAATGAGAACACAAAAATCCACGCAAAAGAATAATTATTTCTTATCTTCAACATATTCGAGTATCAAGATGAGACCAAATGTAATTACAGGGGAAGAAACCAGATGGAAATGCATCTGTGTTTGAGGTGACAACAGTCTCAAAATGCCTGGAACAAAGAAAGCAGCAAAACCCTCAAATCCATGAGTTAAGAGTGCACATAAATGGTATGGAAACAAAAATAACTTATTTCTTTCTTTCTTGCATCTTCAAAGGATGTTTCTTCACTACAAACCTATCATCAAGATGCAATAGATCCGTTCAATAATAATACTCGCCAGTGCAATGAAACAATACCAATCTATCCCTTCCTCCACAGCAGGAAGTTTTGTAAATAGAACATGGATTATAACCATGAAAAGGAGTATTTCTTATCATATCAGAATATTGAGTTTTTTCTAGTCTTATACTACATTTTGGCATGAATAATGGAATAAGCATGTAGTTAACAAATCTGATTCCAGTTTCACACTCTCACTCAATTAAATTGGATAATTTGCCCAAGCCACTTTTGCATACACGTGGATGACTTTTGCAGCAGAACCATGCAATAAGAGATTTTCTCACAAATCTGATTTCGTTCTCACTTATTAATCTTGAATAGCTAGCCTATTATCAATGGTTTTCCTGCTACTTGAATGTCACCCGCATAAACAAAGTTGAAACACGGTCTACGTCGATGTGAAGGCGACTAAGCGAGATCACACACGTGGGCGATAAAATGTGCATGAAAAAACTATACCTACTAGGTCAACTTCAGAGAACTTTAGTTCTTTTCAGCTCAAAAGAAGGCCATTTCTGATGAGGGCAGTGGAAGAACATAATAATTCTCTTATCAGTTCACAATTGTATTCATTCACTGTTATAATCCATAACAGAAACAAAACGAATCTGATAATTGTGTAAGTATCTGTTTTCCAGGCTTTCCATTTAACTCATCATTCTTATCATGATGGGGGGAACCATAATATTATACTAATGGCTTGCTAAATGATTATCCATCCACCTTACCAATCAGCTGTGTAGATTAAGGCACTAACTTCCTTGTTCAATAAGAATTAAATAAACTAATACTCGATTATATTCTAGCATTCAAGCAAAAAACGAGCTAAATGAAATCAATATCAGTTATTCAGTTATCATGTGAATCACTAAAAGCTTCAATTTTCAATGGAAAAACATAAGATACCAAATGAACATGTACAAGCGAAATAACTACCTTGGGTGTTAAAGGAGTACTGCCCGAACCAAGATTTTCAGGAAAACTACGACTTGCAGACGTATGGTGATCGTCATTAAAGGCCATATCAAAAGATGATATTAGACTTGAAGACAGATTAATCTGCAAGTAGAAAATTTAATTACAACACAATTATCTGAGTGGGAGAACCAAACATCTTCCATTGAACATGCGAGAATCGGGGCCCTACCTTACTCAAAGAAACAGAAGGAAATGAAACACCTATAAAATAGCCAAGCACCATTCCTATGATGGTTGTTAGAATGAGTCGCACACTATCATTTGACTTCTTTATGACCCCACTGCACATGGAAAGAAAGAGTAAGTAAGCAAACTAAAGCGGTTGAGTCATTTTGCAAAGTAAATCGAAATGTGCAGCTCGACAAACCTGCGATGCAAGGTTCCCATTATGATAAAAGAGTTGCTCAACTTAAAGGTCACGCACTAGGCAGGAACCTATTCGTGAGCAACTGCACAAAAATATATCGCATCGGCCACTTTCACAAATCTGAACTTGCACCTTCACAGAATGACAACCCTATAAAACAAATTTACAGGCCATAAAATTATATAGCAGAGAGGATCATCCAAAACTTAAACCTTAAGTTCTCATCACTTAAACAATTATTGTATTTTCCTTCAAATTATCGAACATTTAAGACAAAATTATACATCGAATTCTCCAGCCATTTCAGACTATTTAGCAGACAAAGAACAACATGGACCCAAAATGAACTACACCTATATTACTAAAAAAGGTATAACATCAGGAAACTCCAATCTATGTTTTCACTACATAGAAAATCCAAATAAGAAAAACCTTGCTTCAAAGTTTGATCTGCGAGGCACAACTCCTGGAGCACATACAACTAGAGGCGTTATCAAAAATCAAACATACAATGATCTCCGCCTACTCAAAACTAATCATACTATAAATCTCTATTTTAACTGATTTCAAGTAAATTAGTGAATAAAAAATAAATAAATCTTAAACCCAGGTGCGGAAAAACAAAATTCGTAAAACCGAAGCAACCAATTGAGCCTCCATTAATAAACAAAATGGAAATGCCAAACTTAGAGTAAGAAAAAAAGTATTAACATATCCAAAATTTCCGCTTCATTTCTTGAGATCGATCAACCAATTCTCAAACGTACGTCAATTAAAAAAAAAGGAATAGAAACTAAACAAAATATATCTTTTAAAAATAAAAGTTCAACTAAAACCAAATCAAATGTTGAAAATCATGTAGGGTAGAAAGAAGGAAAACCAGGGTTTGAGAGGCTTACAAATTTGGCCCGCAGATTGGAAGAATGAAGAGAGAGAGCAGAAAGAGGGGTGCTTTTGTGTTCCTCAGAGATCGTATGGTATTATTGCGGGCGACAACAAAACTGAAATCAAAGATTGCCTTTACATGAATTTACCTTTTCACCCTCCAGTTGAAAACTTATTCCATTTTTTATTTTTATTATAATCATTGAAATTGAATTTGAAAATTTTGGTCAAATTAGCCATTGGGTATTAGAGGGGTCCCTAAAACCAAAGATAAGATTGCATAATTATGAAATTTATTGAATCTTATGTGATTTGTTTAAATTTTTCAGCATATGTTAATATAAAAGCTAGATTGTGCGCAAAACTAAATAAATAGTATTTGTCTACCTATTTAAATCTTAACTTTGCACACAATGTAGCTGAGTAAAATCACTTCAATTAAATTTACATAATATTTGGTAAACAACAAACAAATTCATTTTTAATAAATTTGAACAACTTATATATTTTTAATTGTATTTTGGCTTGTCAATATATATCATGTACGTAGAATTTTCGATTTACGAAGAAAAAAAAGGTTGTATAGATAGAATTTTTGACTTTTTTATTATTTGTAACCTTTTATATTCTACTAACATGTATTGATAGAATCTCTTATTCATATAAAAACAGATTATATAGATAGAATTCTTGATTTTTAGATTATATATGGAAAATATGAAGAAAAAATATATTTAGGGTTGTCACATGGATCAATGTGAACAGGGACGAATCCAGAAATTTTGTACGGGGGGCACAATATACAGCAAAAATAAATTTTTTATTACTGAGCATACTAAACAATCTAGTATTTACAATTGAAATCTATGAGTTTTCATAGACTGAAATATTTGCATAACAGACTCATTATTTGGTGTTATCGTCCTTTTTTCTGGTAGAAAATGGTGGTTCTAATGCTCTTTTGAAGTCCGCTCCATATCTTTTCAAAATTCTAATGGTGGTTTTTTATTTTTATCTCAAAGAAATTGGATTTCTTATTTTGTTGAGAATTTTTTTTTCTTAAAATCCTTTGTCTACCGAGATGATTGGAAGAAGACGGAACTACGGAAGTGCACGGCCTTATTTTTGGTTATTCCTAATTCCTAAACCTAATGAATTTATAACTTATAAAAGTAAAAAAAAAAAAAAGAAAAAAAAAAGGATTGGGTTTGGGCCTGGGGGCTGGGGTATTGGTTGTGACCTACCTAATTTATAATAATCACAAACCTAATTTATAATAAGTAAAATTTAATTACATATAGTAATTATTAAAAAAAAATTTGGGGGGGCACGTGCCCCCACTCTAGGGACTGTACGTCCGTGACTGAATGTGAAATCGTGACGTGAATTTGGAAGGGTTGGAAGTTCTAACATGTCTTAGAGTAGTAAGATAATGACACGTGACATATATATATATATATATATTTTTTAGTATATATATGGTTGATGGTTGATGTCATCATATTCACTATAAGAAGCAAATTTGTGATACCAAGATTTTGTATTGTCACGCTACAATGTATGGAACATATAATGTGGAATATAATTACATGACCGAACTTTTATTCGGTAAACTTAAAAAGTAAAAGTTATTATCCTAACATATATTCCACCACTAATTTTATTCTTCGCTGTCGCTTTTCCATCTACTTTTAATCGGTTCACTAAGGAGAGGGCATCTGTCAATTTAACTCGTTACATACTTATGTGAATAACAAGTTTCATATTGTTCCCAAATTTTATAATGTTGTGACATTCAAGAAATCAGGATCTCTAGTACTTTAATAATCTTAAATTTGCATTTAGATTCCACAAAACAAAGTAAAAATAGAAAATGTAACATACAAGTTGTTGATTTTATTATTGTTTAATTTATTAAAATCCATTGCGTAATCCTATTTAGGGTTTTTTAACGTATCAATTATCATCTCATGAAAAAGTTAGTTTTATTAATGAGTTATCATATATAACTGGCATAATTGTGCATTGAAGTACCAATTTAGTAGTTTCTTTATTTTTTTTTTAGGAAACCAATTAGTAATTTCAAACCCTCTTTTTATTCTTTCAAACCCTAGCGGCATTTGTTCATCCATCTTCTTCATTCTTAACATGCTTCTTTTTTTCTTCCTTCATCCACCTATGGAGGACGGTAGATTTTAGTCCAATAAATTTGTCATCAATAGATGGTTATTATTTGTCCCTAATTGATAGTTTTTTTTTTCAGTTAATAAATTCGTCTCACCTGTGTGATTTTGTTCAGGAAATCAGATGAGTCATTACTTGGCGATACATGACATAAGTGAGATCAGTTTCTTTGGTATGTAGATAGATTTGTTATGTTTAAAAAATTTGTATTAGATCTGTATAAGTTTATGATCATGTAGGGCTTACAACTATTTTCATGCAATGTCGTAATTAGTTGTAAGTTTCTTATTCTAATGAATGCAACTCACTTTGATTCTAAAAAAATACAATTAGTCACCCCCCCCTCTCACAAAAAAAAAAAGAGCTAACCACCTTCCAAACTTATGTGTATTTTAAGTTAATGGAACAATTGAATTTGTGATCAATTTTGTGCTCCAGTGGTTGAGACGTGTGTTGTAAGGGTGAATGACCCGGGTTCGATCTCATACGAGTGTGTGTGTTCTCTCCCCAAATTCCCCCTTTTGTACTAAAAAAGAAAATTGTATGTTGTAGTACAAGTGGTCAAAGTGTGTGGTACTAGACGAACATACCTAATCTCATCTCCCTCCATTCTCCCTGGGACATTCTATTTCGAATTTTTCCTTAAAAAAGTTGAATGGAAAAATAGTTTCATTAGTTTTAAATGATCACATAATTAAATTAAATTATATTTACTCATTAGTGGGAACATAACTTTAGCCACATCAATAATTGAGGGGGACACAAACCAACATTGAATCAAACAAAAGCGTGCACCATATTGACCAATGATTTAAAGCCACACTACCAAGGGGAGTAGGCAAATAGTTGAACTAACACACCTTTTCATCCTAAATTGCTAATATAGTTTATAATTTACATTCGAAAGCATCGTCCTTAAAATTTAAAATGGCGGTGGATGGAGTTTGAGTTCATTAAGATTTCATTTAAAATTTTAAATTTGAACTCGTTTATAATATTGATTTGGTGGATAAACCTATTTTTATAGTTTAAAAAGTATTTTAATTTATTTACTTTTTCTTCAAAAATAGTACTTTTTTATAGCACAAAAATAGTACTTTAAAAACTTTTTAAAATGTATATTTATTAAATGCAATATCAGTAATATATAACAAGAAACAATTTGAAAAAATAAATGGGCCAGTTTTTGCATCAGGTCCCATATAGAGATTAGAAAATCCAAAATTTGATCCATTCGTGTTTACATTGTTAAAATTCTCCTAAATGAGACGAGATGGGCTCAAGCCTAATAAATTGAATAATATATTGAGGGTTCAACATGTGTAGGTTCCAATTCAAATCTATTAATTATTGTGATCTAAAAATTGTACTTTACAAACAAAAAAATAATTTTTTTTCCCGAAACAATAGCAATTTTATAAATTCAACTATTAAAGAAACCAAATACAAATTCTGTAGCTAACTAGCCACAATGTTCCTGATCAAATTACAACCAAGAAGGAAAACGGGAAAGCCATTCATACGAAGCATTTCCCTCAAGAGAAAACAAAGCCAATCTATTACAATTTGAATTTTCGGATTACAAGCAAATTTAAAAGAACATGTCTCAAAAAGAACATTCACCAAGAAGATGTCTTCGGCAATTGTCATGTCCGCCACTTCAAAACTTAATTTGTTGCTAAGTTTATGAGCAATCTCCTTAACATCTACATGAACAGAGATTTTTGTCCAATTAAAATGAGTCGCTTTCACAAGAGCAAGCCTAACTACCAAAAGTGTAGCTCCAACTGAACTTGAGATAAAGTCCCTAGCAGAACACCAAGACACCACCAGTTGGCTAGTGGAATCCAACACCACACCACCCAAACCAACAGATCCATCACAAATATTAGAGGCACTGACATATATCAAAAATTGTCCTACCATCCCATCCATTTGCTTCGAAATCTACCTCTGCCCATCCTCCTTCAATTGCAGTGCAGATTTTGGCTTTAACAAATTTTTATCAGAATGCAGTTCTAACCAATCCCCCATAGTACACTCCACAATTTTATGATCCAATTTTTTAATTCCTTGAAAAATCCAAAGATTTCGAGCCTTCCATAACCACCAAAGAATGTAGGTTGTTAATTGAATTTGATCCAAAACACAATCATTTTTACCAACCTTACAAATTTGGTGCCACCAATCCTTGAATTTGCTGTGAAGAAACATAGGTCCATCCCAAGATAATGGAGCCAACTTCCAAACCATCTGAGCTCTAGTACACTTGAAGAAGATATGTTCTATTGTTTCATCCTCCTCACTACAGTAACTGCATCCTCCTCCACTTTGACACATTTTCTGCATAACTGATCATTAGAGGGCATGATTTGGTGCCAACACCTCCACATGAAGTGTTTGATCTTCTCATTGATTTGAAGCTTCCAAGTAAGGTTCCACAAAGCTTTTGTTTCTTCTTTGGAGCAGCTAGATTCATCCCTGTCAAACGAATCTTTCTTGAGGTTCATACCAACCCTGTACACTAATTTCACATAAAAAATACCCTTAAGATCAAAGTGCCAAATTAGCTTGTCTTTACCACCACACTGACTAATATGAATACTTAAAATACATTGAGCATCCTCAGGACTAAATGTTTGAAAAATAAGATCCATGTTCCAACTTTTACCATTCCTAGTCATAAGCTCTCTAACCCACATCAAGTTA
Organism: Rehmannia glutinosa; assembly: GCA_016081115.2. Taxonomy (NCBI): domain Eukaryota; kingdom Viridiplantae; phylum Streptophyta; class Magnoliopsida; order Lamiales; family Orobanchaceae; genus Rehmannia; species Rehmannia glutinosa. The sequence goes on from CM071937.1 coordinate 166,152, forward strand.
TCAGTTTCAGTGCTGATTTTCTTAGGTTTGAAGCAGGGGGTTTTAGGAAGCCAATGGGAGTTCCAAATTTGAATTGATTTGCCATCCCTAACTTGATACCTAATGCCCATTTTCAAAGAATCTGAAGTTGATAACCAACACTTCCACAACCAAGAGTCAGTGTTTTTGAGAGAGGTATCAAAGAGCTTTGGTTTATGAAAGTATTTTCATCTCAGAACTTGACTCACAAGAAGGTTAGGTTGTGTAACAAGTCTTCACAGTTGCTCGGTTAAAAGAGCCTCATTGAACATTTGAATGTCCTTGAAACCTAACCCCCCACACTCTTTAGGCAAAACCATCTTATTCCAACTAGCCCAGTGTATCTTTCCCCTCTATTCCACTCCGCCCCAAAAAAAAAAAAAAAAATAATAAATTAGCTGCCATCCTACAAGTGTCTTTACAAAGACCAATTGGAACCTTGAAGCAAGACATCACATAGGTTGGTAATGCACTAATCATAGCTTTAAGGAGCACATCTTTTCCAGCATTGCTAATCAAGCAATTATTCGATTAAGCATCTAGTTTGAACAAGATATCAATAAAAATTTGAAAGTGTCTTTGTAGATCTCCCAATCCCCAAAGCCAACCCCAAATATTTAGTGGAGAGATGCTCAGTGATACCATTCAGACTGAGGAAAATTTTGTTTCTTGAAATCAGGGGGTATTTTTGCTAAAAATAATGGAAGATTTTTCAAAATTCACCAGTTGTCCAGAAGCAGCACAATATTTCTGTAGGATATTTTGCACCAAAAGTGCATTCTTAGCATTAGCCTTACAAAAGATGATCGAATCATCTGCAAAGAACAAATGGGTAATAACAGGGGAATGAGGGCTGATTTTAATGCCTTGGAACCCAAAAGAACATCTAGCTCTTTTGAATAGATTAGACAAAGCTTCAGAAATGAAGATAAACAAATATGGTGAGATTGGATCACCTTGTCTAATGCCTCTAGAAGGAGAAATAAAATCAGAGGGATGACCATTAATATTAAAGGAAAACACAGCAAAACTCACACAAGCTTTAATCCAAGACACAAATTTTGAAGAAAACCCCATTTTGACAAAAATAGCTTCAATAAATGACCACTCAACTATATCAAAGGCTTTAGCCATATCAAGCTTAAAAGCCATAAAAGTATTTTTGCCTTTTCTAAGACTGTTCAAATAATGAATGCACTCATTAGCAATAACCACATTGTCAATAATTTGTCTCCCTGGAATAAAAGCAGTTGTTTTTTTGTCTGAGAGATGAATGAGAGGCTTTATTCTATTAGCTATAATCTTGGATATCACTTTATAAGTGTGAGCAAAGCTAATAGGCCTGCAGTGTGTCATGGAAGTAGGATGCTTAACTTTTGGAATTAAGGTTATAAGTGTGTGGCTAGTGACTTTGGGGATTTTAGCAGACTTGAAAAAGTTTCCACATCACAGATGAAATCAGATTTAATAGTCATCCAAAAGTGTTGAAAGAAAATAGGAGACATACCATCCATTCCAGGAGCTTTGTTGGATTGTTGATCCATAAGAGCTTTCTTGATTTCTTCCTCTTCAATATGCCAGGTGAAGGTGTGATTAATTTCAGCAGTGACACAGTTAGGAATGCCATCAAGTACATCTCCCAGAGGGCCAGACAAAGAGGATTGAAACAACTTGGAATAAGAATCAACAATCTCCTTCTCCACAAACTCTCTATTACACACTGAGCCATCTGCTGTTTCTTTTTCTTCTTTGGATTGTGCAGGCATGAAAAAATACTTTGTGTTTTTATCTACCTCAAGTAACCATTGTACTCTTGTCTTTTGCCCCCAGAATGATTCCTCTTCCTGATAAGCACCTTTGAGCTTGCATTTGCAGGACTTCCATTCGATCGATCTCTTAGCCCCCTTGCTTAGCCAAGTTATCTAAGTTCTCCTTGCAATGCTCAATCTGAGCTTGACATTACTACTACGGTGATTTCCATTTCAGAAGAGCAATCCTACAATTTTTGATTTTTTCTGAATTTTTATAAGGGGGGTTCCCTGCACAGGCTTATTCCAAGCACCTTCCACTGTAGGAAGCACCCCATCCATTTTGGTCCATTTAGAATCAAAGAAGAATATGTGATTTTCTTTACTGAACTTTTTCTCATCATCAAAAATCAACAGACAATGATCAGATGAGGGCATTAGCTTGTGGCAAACCTCAGCATTGGAAAATTTCGTGATCCAACCAAGAGCATCAAAAACCTTGTCTAACCTTTCTTCAACAAATCCCTCACCATCTCTATTGTTAGCCATGAAAAGGAATTTCAGCCATTTGCATATCCTCAATGAAACTTTTGAAGTGTCTGAAGCTTAAGTCAGGTCTAATTCTTCCCCCTGCTTATCATATTAGAGTCAATATCATTAAAGTCTCCTCCAAGGAACCATTTAGCTCCCCATTTCTGCCTTTCATTCTTTAAAAAATCCCATTGCAACTTCCTTTCTTCATCATCATTACTAGCATAGATAAATATGGCCCAAACTTTGTCAATCCTACCACAACCAATGAAACACACTTTCAAACAAAATCTATGACTGATAATTTCACAAATAGTAACACCCATAGCCCACCCTAAGAACAGGCTCCCAGTGAATCACTGATGCCTATAGGGTCAACACAATGCCATATGTCCTCTAACTTAGCTTTCTTACATACAATAGCAATAAAACTTTTTTTCTTTTTAGTTTCCGACAAGAAGAATAAATCCGGAAGGTGGAGCTTAAAAGCTTCCTTGAACTGGAATATTGTAAAGGGTCCTCCCAACCCTCTACAATTCTACAGGCAAACCTTCATTGATCACCGAGGGGCCATTTAAGGTTGGCACCCGCTACCTCAATAGTTATCAAATCAACATTGTCCCCCACAACTTCACTCTTACTCTTTTTTCCTGGTAAAACATCCTTATCAGAATTATCAGAGTCTCTTAGCATTCTTTTTTTGCTGCTATTTTTTAAAATCTGAGTACCTGACTCATCTTTTATCTCTTTGCCTTTTTTTATGCTCTCATTTCTAATCTCTTTCCCTTTCCTCTGTTTGTTTCCTCCAGCTTTTAGCAAACTAGGTATCTTATTACTAATATCACCAAAGGGGGGTTCTACTTTTACCTATAGTAACATGAATGTTGATAAGCTCAGCTTCACCATTTCCCCACAAATTTTCATTTCTGACCCATGTGAACTCAAAACACATAGGGTTTGGCATTTCTTTAACTAAGTTCGGGATATTTTGATCCAGTTCTGAATTAGAGCTCTGTCCCTTACTGCACTCCCCTCTCTTTTTTGTTTCATCTCCCTGTTGATTCACATCCTTTCTATAGCCCTCACCCAAAGGCTCCTGATTTTGGTGGCTCAAGTCACTACTCAAGATGATGCTCTTGTGATTCTATTCCCTTATAGTACTTGTTTCCAAACCATGCTTATCAAGTTGCCCCAGTTCACCCCTCTGATCTTGTGTTAGACCCTTGTCATTATCACTGAAAGTGCCCTCTTCTCTAGGTTTTCCTAACTCCCTCAGTTCATTTGCACTTTTGGAGCTTTTAGCACTGGACTGCATTTTATCATTTTTAAACCCCACCAATCTGTAGCCCTCATCCAGTCCCCAAATTGCCCAGTTCTTATGTCTTTTTTAAAAAAAAAAATCATTTTTCCTAATTTCACAGTTTTTCACTGTGCCTTACCCTGTCACAATAGAAGCAAAACCCCAGCAAGTTCTCATATTTAAAATCAACCCAAACTTTCGAATTTCCCAAATTAATATATGTGCCACAAATGAGAGGTTTGTCAAGATTAACTTCCACTAAAATCTTAACAAATCTCCCTTTAACACTGCCTTTTTCTGGGACAATAACATCGAGGACATTTTCAAAAAGCTTTCCTATTTTAAATTCGGTGTCAATAGCTACCCAGTGAAGAGGGAGATTCCATACGTGGATCCATAGCTCCACAGAGTTGCATGCTTTGATTTTCTTAGCCGCAGCTTCTTCCCAAGCTCTCAAAATCAAATATTAGTTGTCGAATGACCAAGGTTTTCCTTTAATAATCTTATCTTTGTCTTCCAGACTCTTGAAAACAAACTGAAACGTGTTTACTCCTATCTCTATGATGGTAAATGCCTCCTTAGTTGGCGAGATAGATATCGGAGTGCTTTTGAAACCAATGAAGTTCACTTTTTTCGATCCAAACACTTTCCCAACCAAACTTTTAGAACATTCCTTAATACTGAGAGCAATATATTTTTCCTCTAGGTCGATTCCCCTTTGTTTTTTTTGGTCGAGCACAAAGCTCAAGCCTTTTCGATATTCCAAAGTCCATCTTTGTGCCACCCACACCAAGAGAATCACACCTCTACCAGCCCTGAAGAAAAAAAGAGAACAAAAAAGCAGAGAGTTTAAAAGAGAGAAAGAAACGGAGGAAGAAAAGGGATAAAACAGTAAAGGGAAGACAAAAAGAATTACAAGCAATTATTTCTAATCAGTGCATGAGTTATAAAGAACATTCAAAGAGCAGTTATACATCTTAATAAATGACAAGCAGAAAAATAACAAAAACTAAAAAGCATTAATGATTCTGACCAAAGTCCTAGGTTTCAGACATAAAGTTGTCTTTTTTTGAAAGTTTTTTGAATTTTTTTGAAAGGTATGAAACAACCTTTTGCCTCCACAACATATGGAATTGTGCACCCACTCCACCTAGAGAGAGAATTTTTTTCCACACCCAATTGAACTCCGATTTAAGGTAGGGTTAAACAATACACAAAAAAACATGTTTAAACTTGTGTTAGGTACATAGGCATTTCATTTTAAGCAAGAATTAACAAAATGTATAAAGTCCCATCAAGTCATATATGATGTGTCAATTGCAACATACTTTGGAGTCCTTCATACTCACTCTTATTATATTTATATAAACAAGAAATAAATTCTCTAAGCCATGAAAGGAAATATATCGATAAAATCATCGAAAACAGTTGGATGAAATCGATAATATCAATATAAATCATGAAATTATATACTAAAATCACATGAAAATTAAGAAATTAAATTGAATTGATGAAGAGTTACGACACTTGATGATGTCCTCTAGCTCTAAGTCGTTAATGTCTCCCATGTTGATGAACAGAGATATATGTGATCACTGATCACAATTACAAAATAAAGTCACACAGTCAAAACTCTAGGAGTATATAAAATGTAATTTTTGAAATTCATTAAAATGAACTCCTCAGCGGTGTCTTATGTGATGCAAACCGTAGCAACAATCATGCATATTGTCCAACGACAATATATTTTTAACCCAAGTTCTTGACTAGTTTCGTTATGAATGTGGAAAATCGACTCTTAACTTAGCAAAGTAAGAACCTCGGTATGTGAAAACACCACAAACAAATGTGAAAGTTCGCATAATAAATCAGAAGTCGCATCAAGATGAACAATCTTAAAGATTTCGGGAAAATCCAAAGTTTGAGAGATATCTCAGAAAATTTTATTAATCAAATCAACGTAAGATTGCGAAAATAACAATCGTTGGCCTCCCTTCTCCTCGATTGTTGGGGTGTGAGGGCTAGCAACGGTCATTGGACTATCCACGATCGTTGGGGTATGAGGTCTATCCACGGTCTTTAGATTGTCCACGCTCGTTGGGGCACTCTCCTAGGACAAACTTGACTTTTGTTGGTTGGTATTGCCTTCTAACTTCAACATTTGACTGGCTTCTGGACTCAATAAACTCAACTAAGTTCGACTGTAATATTGAATTCACAACTGACTCAAAATAATGAAATAATTGAAACATAATCTAAGAGAGAAAAATACAAGAAACAGAATAATTAACTCGAATACAAAATCTTCAAGAACACAATTTAACTTGTACTTAATGTTGCTCGGATCATTCGTTGATGGATTCGAATCATTATGACATCAATAATAATAGATATTGTGGGCAAAAACGTTATTACATAATTATCATTATTATGTATTTAACACGTTTATTTAATCTTATTAATTACCAAATATTATTTATTAATTATTGGGCTACAAATAAAATCATCCGGCCTACGCAAGCTGGATCCGACTCACGTGCCACTATTCATACGCGGCCCATCAACCCAGGTATAAAAAGGTCCATCCATCTCATCTCTAAGTAATTCACAATTCAGTACTCTCAATTGTTGTTTCCTTTGCTCTGAATTAGGGATGGCAATGGGCGGGTAAAAACCCAGCCCCGCAGCAAACCCGCCCCGTTTAGGCGGGTCTTGACCCAGTCGAGCGGGTCGCGGGTAAAATTTTTGATGCTCGCCCGGGTCCAGAGCGGGTAGCGAGTCCAGTAGGACCCACCCCGGACCCGTCCCAGTACATTTTATTTATTTATTTATTTTAATTCTTTTTATTAAATTTGTTCAACTAATGAACTAAAGAAAGGTCAAAGGGTAAAAACATAAAACTCTCTGGACTCTAGGCTTCACTCTTCTCATATTAGGGTTCCGTCGTTCTGTTTCTCTCCAAAGTACCGCAAGGACATCTCGACGGCGGCGCGGCACCAACTTCTGACTGGTCCTTTGAAGCTTTCCGTCCTCATCCGCGATCGACTCTAGGTAAGCCTAAATTTTATTTAGACTACTAATGATAAAGCTTCCAGGAATTCTTTTAGAAATTTAAACACATATTTTGAGTTAAATCTTCTAAACCTTTTGTAAACCTTAGTAATTTCTTGCTAATTTTTTTAAACTGTTAGAAATTAGTGTTTTAGAAATAGGGGGAATCCACCTAATTGTAAAACTAAACATTTTAGTTAAATCTTTTAGGAATATTTTTAACTTGCTGAATAGTTTATTTAAGTTAATTAAAAGCTTCAATTTTGTGATGTTTCTGGTTTAGTGCGTAATAGGTTGAGTAGATTGTTTAGTAAGTAAGGATTCTATATTAATAATTTAATATTAATTATGTTGTCCAATTGAAGTTGATTTTATTTACATGTTCAGTTATGTAAGCCTATATATATGGGCCATGGGATAATTAATATTCTTAATGAACAAAACTGTAAATGAAGGTTTCCAGGTTTAATAAATTGTCTCCACATGACAGTTCAGTTTGGAAGAGACTTTGAAAATTAAGTAATTTAAATTGCCATGATTAGTTATCATATTATTTGTTGAGCAGTTTGTTGTGTTTTCTTATTCAAATTTTCTTGTTTGGAAATTTATAAAGTGATGCATTATTACAACAGTGACAATATAATAGATGGAGTCTGAAGAAGGAGACAATTCTCAACCATCAATTAATATTGGAGAAAACAATGCAGCAGTAGAAATCACCTCTGAGGATAATAAGGAAGGTGATGACTTGGAAGATGAAAATATTTCTGAAAATAGTGGGAAGAGAAAACACACATCGGAGGCATGTAACCACTTTACAAGGGTGATAGTTGATAAAACTCAGTTCGCCGAGTGTAACTATTGCAAAACCCGTCTCAAAGCTCCACCTAGCCATGGAACTACACATTTGAAAAAGCATTATGAGAGAGCTTATAAAAAACGACCAAGAAATATGGATATTCTGTTGGAATTGGTCTTTGATAAATGGGGTGTTGACCCGATTTTGACCAATTAATTAAGTGGTTTTCATTTGTGAAAAATGGAATTAAATTATTTGTAAAAATTCTACTAAGAGAGTAGATGAGAATGGCATTTGGAATTTCTCAAAACCGATTCCGGGTGAATGAGAAATTAATGCAAGAAGTTAGCCACTTAATACTAATAAATGGTATGGAAAATGGAAAATGTGGGGGGGAGAGATCTCCATCCCACATAGGAAAAAGGAGGTAAAGTTGCACACTTTATTTATCCTAAGTTGGACAAATGGGTTTGGGCCTTGGGGGCACCCAAGTTTTTAAAGGGAGAGGACTTACATCTTGTGGGTTTGGTCAAAAGCACGCCGCCCGCCGGCCGGCTCGGCTCGGCCGGCCGGCCGGCCCGGTCCGGTCCGTGGGTCGTGGGCTTGGGCTTCAAGGCCCTTATTCTTTTGGACCAAAACCTTTAAAAATTAAATATTTAATTAATTTTTGTAATTAATTAAATAGATTTAATTAATTTTCGTAATTAATTAAAAAAGAGTTCAATCGGGAAAATGTTTCGGCCCCAAGACACGGCGGGAGCACGCCCGTGCGGTCGGGTCGTGCTACTTGCCGAGGAGTTTGCGCCACACGACGGGCGGCGCACGCCCGTGCGTCTGGGTCGTGGTCTGGTGCCGGGGTTTAAGCGCACGCACGGGCGGGCGCACGCCCGTGCGTCTCAGTTGCCAGGTGCTCTCTGCAAGAAAAAGTGTCTGTTCGGTCAAAAGGTGTCTTTTCGAGCCAAAAGACATGTTCTTTCCATACGGGCGTCAGGCCTATAAAAGTCGATCCTGGTGATTTGAAAAAACATACGAAAAACACGAAAATAATCGGATAACATTAAATCGAGCATTGCATTTTGCATCTTGCCCTTTTCCTCTTTCAAAGCTTGAAAGTAGTCTAACACTTTGCTTGTTCATTTGTTGTTCGGTTTCTTTGTCTGGCCGCTAACCTAAATGATTAAAGTCGTTGTATCTTAGAGGCGAGCGCCGGAACCGTAAGCACTCGGTATACGGGGTATTTTAAATCTTGAAATGAAGCGATTCAAATCAGCCTCGACTTAAACCATACACTAAATCCGGCCATTTTCTTCAAACGAAACCTTCACCTTAACTTTTACCTAAAACAATCGCAAGCGAAAACTTCTTCTCTTATCTTTTCGTTGAAGACGATGGCATCGATTCGATCTCGTTCACACCCATGGTCTTGCTCCGCTCACGGCGAAAAGCCGCCCAAGTTTTCTCGGTGCCGACTTCAAACGTTGGCAAATGAAGATGTTGTTCTACCTCACTACTTTGGGGTTGGCTCGTTTCTAAGGACGACCCCCTCTGCTAGATTGAAGAAGACGAAGTTGACAACAATAGGAGAATTTGTGGATGCTTGGCATAACGGCGATTTTATATATCGCAACCACGTCTTGAATGGGCTAGACGACACTCTCTACAATGTCTATAGCACGTTCAAGCGTCCAGGAATTGTGGCAATCCTTGGAGAAGAAATACAAAACGGAAGATCTTGGCACAAAGAAATTTGTTGTCGGCAAATTCCTGGAGTACAAGATGGTTGACACCAAGACGGTGATCAGCCCAAGTTCAGAGATTCAAATCATCCTTCACGACTTAGTGTATGCGAAGGATGCTTTTGAATGAATCCTTTCAAGTGGCGGCAATTATCGAAAAATTGCCGCCATTGTGGAAGGACTTCAAAACTACCTCAAGCCTGCGCAAAGAGATGGGGCTTGAGGATCTGATTGTTCGGATTCGCATCGAAGAAGATAACCGGAAATCAGATGTTAAAACCAGTAAATCTGGAATGGAGGCTAAGGCCAATCTTGCCGAGTCGAGCACTAGCAAGAAACGTAAGCACTCCGGGAAGGAGAAAGGCAAGGCCAAAAAGTTGAGGAAATTGCTACAATTGTGGCAAACCGAACCACATGGCGAAGGATTGCCGACACCCGAAGAAGGGAAATCAAGGTGGCAACCAACAAGCCAATGTGACGGAGGATAAGTCGGTTCTAATAGACTTGTCGGAGCTCGATCTCTCCGCCGTTGTGTTTGAAGCCAATATGGTGGATAACCCAAGGGAGTGGTGGATAGATACGGGGCTACTCGTCACATTTGTGCCGATAAGGAGATGTTCTCTCCTACACTCCGATCAATGGAAGAAAGTTGTTCATGGGGAACTCCTCGACTTCCAACATCGTTGGGCTTGGAAAGGTGGTGCTCAAGATGACTTAGGGAAGGAGCTTACGCTTGTAGATGTCTTTGCATGTCCCGGACATCCGCAAGAACTTGGTTTCCGATCCGTTGCTTAGCAAGGCGGATTTAGGCTAGTGTTTGAGTCCGACAAGTTTGTAATGACCAAGAATGGTCGGTTTTTATGTAAAGGTTACCTTGATAAGGCCTGTTCAAAATGTCAGAATGTCTGTTTTTTCCGCCAAGAGGCGAAGAATAAAAACGTTACTTGTTTACTTGTTGGATTGTTCTAATTTATGGCATGATAGATTAGGACACGTAAACTTCAACACAATTAAAAGGTTAGTGAATCTGGAATTAATACCTACGTTTAAAACGATTCACAAGACAAATGCGAAATTTGTGTTGAAGCAAAATTCGCCAAGGCACCGTTTCATTCGGTAACGAAGTACCAAACCACTCGAGTTAATTCATACGGATGTGTGTGACTTAAAACTTGTGCAAACTCGAGGTGGGAAAAAGTACTTCATAACGTTTATAGACAATTGCACAAGATATTGTTATGTATATCTTTTGAAAAGCAAAGATGAAGCTTTAGTAGCTTTTAAAACTTATAAGAATGAAGTTGAAAATCAGCTTAATTTGAAAATTAAGATGATTCGAAGTGATAGAGGCGGAGAGTATGTTGCTCCGTTTGAAGAATTTTGCTCGGAAGCGGGTATAATTCATCAAACGACTGCACCTTACTCACCTCAATCAAATGGTGTTGCAGAACGCAAGAATCGTACTCTTAAGGAGATGATGAATGCGATGTTGCTAAGTTCGCTTACCCCAAAACTTGTGGGGGGAAGCCATACTTTCTGCGAACTACATTCTTAATAAGATCCCACACAAAGGTAAAAATGAAACTCCATATGAGTTATGGAAGGGACGTAAACCGTTAACCGTCATACAAATGCCTTAAAGTGTGGGGGTGTTTGGCTAAAGTCGAAATATCTAAGCCAAAACAAGTAAGAATCGGTCCGAAGACGATCGATTGTGCTTTCATTGGATATGCTAACAATAGTAGTGCATATCGCTTTTTTAGTGCACAAGTCGGCTATTCCGATATAAATGAAGGTATGATCATTGAATCAAGGAATGATGTATTCTTCGAGAATATCTTTCCGAACAAAGAACGGAAAGAAGAAAGTTCGAGTAAACGGACTTATGAAGCTGCAAGGTTACCTCAAAGTGATGATGAAGAGGAATCAAGACGCGAGAAAAGGACAAAAGTAGCTAAGTCTTTTGGTCCCGATTTTCTAACTTATATGTTAGAAAACGAACCCGAACTATTCAAGAAGCATTGTCTAGTCCAAGCTCCTCTCGGAAAGAAGCTATCAATAATGAGATAGATTCCATCATGCAAAATCACACTTGGGAGTTGGTTGATCTCCTTAGGGTTGCAAGCCTTTGGGATGCAAGTGGATCCTAAAAGGAAGTATAAAGCGGATGGATCTATTGACAAGTATAAAGCCCGATTGGTAGCTAAAGGGTTTAGACAAAAGGAGGGATATGATTTCTTCGATACATATTCTCCATTCACGAGGATTACGTCCATTCGTGTTCTCATTGCTATTGCAGCTTTGCATAACCTTGAGATACATCAAATGGACGTTAAAACTGCCTTCTTGAATGGGGAACTTGAAGAGGAAATTTATATGGAACAACCCGAGGGGTACATTGCACCCGGTCAAGAGCGAAAGGTGTGTAAACTTGTTAAGTCACTTTATGGACTAAAACAAGCACCTAACAAGCAATGGCACGAAAAGTTTGACACAACTATGAAGTCAAACGGTTTCAAGATCAATGAATGTGACAAGTGTGTCTACATTAAAGGTACTACAAATGATTACGTCATAGTATGCCTTTATGTAGATGATATGTTGATTATGGGAAGTAGTCATGATTTAATCATGAAGACTAAGAACATGTTAAAGAAGAACTTTGACATGAAAGATATGGGATTATCGATGTTATATTAGGGATTAAAATCTAGAACTTCGGATGGAATTGTCTTGTCACGCGAGTCCCATTATGTCGAGCATACTCGGGAGGTTTAATGCCTTTGACAGCGCTCGGCTAAGACACCTGTAGATCTAAGTCTACACTTGGCCAAGAATAGGCGAACAGTTTTCTTTGGAATATGCAAGAGTAATTGGCGGTCGATGTACTTAACGAATCGTACACGTCCCGGACATTGCATATTCGGTGAGTAAACTAAGTAGATTCACAAGTAACCCAAGTACGGATCATTGGAAAGCCGTGACAAGGGTACTTAGATATTTAAAGTATACCATGAACTATGGAATACTTTATACAAGATATCCAGCAGTATTAGAAGGATCATTTGTGATGCCAATTGGATATCGACACAAAGACTCCAAGTCCACAAAGTGGATTTGTTTTCACAATAGGTGGAGGTGCGGTGTCATGGAAGTCTTCTTCTAAGCACGTGCATAGCTCGATCCACTATGGAATTTGAGCTCATTGCTTTGGATAAAGCTGGAGAAAAGCGAGAATGGCTTAGAAACTTCTTAGAGGATATTCCTTGTTGGAATAAGCATGTACTCTTTGTTATGATACAATCGTGATAGTCAATCGCCAATCGGAAGGGCACAAAGCAAAGTATGTATAATGGTAAGTCTAGACATATATGTCGGAGACACAATACCATTAGGCAGTTGATTTCGAATGGGGTTATTTCGGTTGACTACGTCAAGTCAAAGGAAAACCTTGCGGATCCGCTTACAAAAGGCATAAATCGAGATCATTTGTATAAAAGTTAAGGGGAATGGGTTTAAAATCCACAACTTAAAGAATGTTCATAAGCGGTAACCCAACCTTGTGAATTGGAGATCCCAAGACCTTGGTTCAATGGGACAACTAAGTTATGAATGTTAAATTTGAACACTTGGAAAATGTGTTAGCTCATTCTCGATATATCCAAGTGTATTTAAACCTTGAATGTGGTGAGGTTAAGTTTAAGACTTTTAATGATTCCTATACCGAAAGGTGGAGTATTGCGCAGGATACTCTTCAATAGGAGATCACCTATATAAGTGAGAAGTAATGGCCGCTTCAAATGAAACACTTATGAATCTAAGATATGGTCCAGGGCCAAAATGGACACAACGTGAGAACAACAAGTGTTAGAGTTGTTATTGTGTGAAATCTTGTTGTCTTGGTTTTACACAAACGGTGAGTAGTTCAAGACATCGCGTCACTAAGCGGCTAGTAAACCGATAGTACTGCCTTACTAAGGAAGGTTCAAAGCCACAAGCTACCTATCCGATGCAATAACGATTCGCCGAGACTTTTGCGAATCTGCATACACGCATGCATTAATTTCATTCATGTGGGGATTGTTGGAATTGGTCTTTGATAAATGGGGTGTTGACCGATTTTGACCAATTAATTAAGTGGTTTTCATTTGTGAAAAATGGAATTAAATTATTTGTAAAAATTTACTAAGAGAGTAGATGAGAATGACATTTGGAATTTCTCAAAATCGATTAGGGTGAATGAGAAATTAATGCAAGAAGTTAGCCACTTAATACAAATAAATGGTATGGAAAATGGAAAATGTGGGGAGGAGAGATGCTCCATCCCACATAGGAAAAAGGAGGTAAAGTTGCACACTTTATTTATCCTAAGTTGGACAAATGTTGGGCCCTTGGGGGCACCCAAGTTTTTAAAGGGGAGAGGACCTACATGCTTGTGGGTTTGGTCAAAAGCACACGCGCGCCGCCGCCGCCGCCGGCCGGCCAACTCGGCCGCCGCCGGTCCGGTCGTGGGTCGTGGGCTTGGGCTTGGGCTTCAAGGCCCTTATTCTTTTGGACCAAAAACCTTTAAAAATTAAATATTTAATTAATTTTTGTAATTAATTAAATAGATTTAATTAATTTTCGTAATTAATTAAAAGAGTTCAACTGGGAAAATGTTTCGACCCTTGCCAGTGAGCACGCCGTGCGGTCGGGTCGTCTTTACTGCCGAGAGTTTGCGCTACACGCGCGCGGCGCACGCCCCGTGCCTGGGTCGTCTTTGGTGCCGAAAAGGTTTAAGCACCCGCGACGGACGGTAGGCGCACGCCCGGCGTTTGTGCCGTGCTCTCTCGCGCGCAGTGAGTGCATTGATCTCAAAAGGTGTCTTTTCGAGCCAAAAGACATGTTCTTTCCATACGGGCGTCGAGGCCTATAAAAGTCGATCCTGGTGATGAAAAAACATACGAAAAACACGAAAATAATCGGATAACATTAAATCGAGCATTGCATTTTGCATCTTGCCCTTTTCCTCTTTCAAAGCTTGAAAGTATTCCAACACTTTGCTTGTTCATTTTTGTTGTTCCGGTTTCTTTGTCTTGCTAACCTAACAGTTAAAATCGTTGTATCTTAGAGGCGAGGAACCGTAAGCACTCGGTATACGGGCGTTTCGTCTTGCGGAAAGCGATTCAAATCGAGGCCTCGACTTAAACCATACACTAAATCCACCATTTTCTTCAAAGTAAAACCTTCACTTAACTTTTACCTAAAACATATTCGTCAAAGTTTAATGATGGCAAATAGGAAAACTAGCGGCCAAGAGTTGACAACACATATTTTCAACCAAGATGACTCAAGGGATAAACTTGCTAAGATGGTCATCTTACATGATTATCCTCTTAGCATGGTTGATCATATTGGGTTTCGAAGTTATTCTTCCAGTCTCCAACCTTGCTTTAAGATGGTCCCTAACTTGAGAGTTGGATTTGTATTTAGAAGAAAGCGTCTCGCCAAGAACTCCTAACTTTGATATTCTTAGTTTGTGTTAGACAAATGGAGTTAGATATCCTACTTTACAAAAGATAGCAAGGGACATTTTAGCTATTCCAGTTTCAACTGTTGCATCAGAATCTGCTTTTAGTAGCATTGGAAGATTGATTAGTCTCCATCGTAGTAGGCTTTACTCAGCTACTTTGGAAGCATTGATGTGTTCTCGTCGTTGGTTGTGGAATGATGTGAAAGGCAAATAAGTTTTTCATTTTTTTTAAATTCTAATTACGTGATTGTTGTAAGGTTAATAATTCGACTGTTTAATTGTAGGTGCTTGTTCGTCGACAAGTGGTTTATCTTTTTGTCCTACAATGCTTGATGAGGAAGAAGATGATCAAGAAAAATGTATTACCGAGAAACCTATATAATTTTATCGTGCTTGTAGTGTGCTTTGGTATTATTGGTTGTATTAATGTGTATTTTGTTATTGAGTGTGTTTCTGGATTATATTAACTAGGATATGGTTGATTGCCTTATGATATCTAAGACTATTTTAGCTAATGGATGGTTCTAATTAATAATTATTACAGGTTGTCACAATAGTAGTACGACTAGATTATGGGAATCTCAATTATTAAAAATAAAAGAAACACTGTCATGTTTAAATCTTTTTCAAATTGGTTCTATGACTTTATTTAATAGCATGTTTCCAAGTTGCCATGAGAATTTATTAATTGAAACAAAAAATAAAATGTGCAGCAGTTAATTATTGGAAATTCTCAAAAAATCTGCATCTGTTCGGTCCCGGCGGGGCGGGGCGGGTTCCGGGTCCCAGTTTTTCTTGGCGGGCGCGGGTTCCGAGTTTAGCCAAACTCGCCCCGTTTCCATCCCTACTCTGAATTACTCTTCTACTATCGATGACTTTAGCGTCGGAGGAGTCTCCCTAATATTTAGAGGGCTAATCCCTAATATTTGCTATTTTTTCTCCAACTTTCAATTTTGGTTAGGTTAAGCATTAATGACTTGTGATAACAGTTGAAATCAGAGCACTGTTTTCAATAGCATAGACAGTTACCCTATTAAAAAAGCATAAATGCCTCTTTTTGGGACTTTAATTTGATGGAGAACTAATATTCTTATCCTAAAGTAAGTGAAAAAGTAAAGGCCAAATGTTCTTTTGCCTTTATATACTTTTGTTCCTACTTTTCTGGAGATTTTTAAATAGACAATTTTTCTACTTTAAAACGTAACCCCTCTTATTTTATTTAAATTCATTAATATATTTTTGAAGATCAGGTTAAATGAAAACAATATAAAAATGAGCAAAATAAATACATTTTTCAAAATTGAAAAATATTTTTATAAATCTAAACACAAAAATAAGTTGTGACACTCTAGAGATGATAATATTATGATTATAAAATTTCATTTCCACCACATGGTGGCATAAAAATTTGACCTGTCTATTTTTATGCAACAACCTGTCATCCAGAAATTGGCAGACTGTACATTTTTGTAACTTTTAATCTGATCTAATTATAAAATGCAATCTGTAAGCAAGAGAATGGAAGAAAAAAAGGTGACTCTTGGACTGATTTTTTGTTAACAAAATCCAACATAGTATGATGATGATCACATGCTTAAGTTATTGTTTAACTGTTATACCTTTTGCATAAAGGCCAAGTACAAAAATGTGCACCCACATTTTGATAGGACAATAAATGAACATAATGTTTCACAAACAACTAGTGTATAAGTTCGAATAGCGTCCATTTATGTTCATTTTATTTAGTTAACGAACATATAATGAATAAATTTTAGGGTTCGTTTAATAAACGAACAGAACTTGAACAATTGTATACTCGTTCATTAATAGCTCGTGAACAAGCTCATTTAGCGTTCATTTATAAAATCTTCATGAATAAGTTCATGTAGCTTAATTGTAAAATCGAAACTATTCATACAAGTTAAATTTAAATATTAAAAAGTTACACATATGTAGTTCTTATAATATAATCTTTAATTCTATATAATATAAAAAAGATTTAAAAGTAGAGTATTACAAATTTATCATTAGCATATAAATTAAAGTTTAATTTGTTCACCAACATGTAATGAACACGAACTCATCAAAGGTAATTTTATTTATTTGTTTGTTTATTGTTCGGGGAGAAAATTATTCAGTGTTCACGAACACTGATTGAACACGAACTCAAACATGAACGCGTTCACCACCTCAAATCTTAAAATGTCACCACCTCAAATTATAGGATAGATTTTGCAATTAAGCCTTTATTTGGGATTCAGGTGACATGGGCTTTAGCATGATTTAAGCCTCATAAGCTTTATATTTTATGAATTGGGCCATAGTTATTGCACTAAAACTAGATAAAACTTACTAATGAAATCCCTACACGTAACAAAGGTAATTCAGCGAAAACTGAAAGAAGCCCAATGGCTCTGCTCCAAATTATGCTTCTATGGCATATGGGGGACCAAATCAGGAATTTAATCAATTTAGTATTTATGCAAAGTATGTAATACACGCTATATTTTATAAATTATATATATATATATATTTTATTAATTTGGGAATTGACATGAATGTCCCACTTTTTGGAGACAATGTCAGTCTTTTACGCTTCTCGATACTATTTTACCCAAATTTACGCCCCCGCCGAAATTTCCGGGCTTTTGTTACGCTTTATTTCAAGATTGTTACTAACAGGTTTCAAACATGTTTCTTTTAATAAAATTTCAGTGAAAAATAAATTTTGTCCTCTTTAAATAATCAATTTTCTACTCGAAGTCTTATACAAAATCAAAAAATATACACACAAAACAACATATATTAAAACCCAACAAATTAAAACTATTATAGAAACAACATGAATAAAAAAACACAATTCAATTTTTGATCCAATGTATGAAAATATTTTTACATGGAAACAACAAAGAAACATCAGAACAACATTAAAAAACAGTATGAAAACAACCCAGAAACAACGTAAAAAAAATATTATAATAATATTAAAAATATTATTGAACAACACCAAAACAATAGAGACAATGTACAAATAATACATGAATAAAAAAACATAAAAATAGGTAAAAGTTGTTTTGAAATATCGAAACAACAAAGAAACAAAAAAGAAACAAATTTAAACAACATCGAAACAACATATATAACATACAAAACAATACATGAACAAAAAAAAAGAAATAATCAAAATATAGGTAGGATCGTAAAAGAAGAAAAAAAATAGGTACAAAAGGAAAAAAATTGGTACAAAAGTCATATGAGCGTATTTTGTGGTATGCTTACCAAAAATAGGGTATTTTATGTAATTTTCCCTATTAATTAAGTGCTTGATTGGGAATCAGAAAACGGTCGATAGGGGTAGACATAAGCCCGTACTAGGCTTTTAGTTGGACTGCCTAGGCCTGATTTACATATGTTCGGCTTACGCACAAACAATTATATGTAATATGCAACCAGGTGGCTTAGCCCACCTGGCCACCACAAACAATTGTGGGGTGGAGGTCAGGGGTTCAAATCCCTGCTCCATCAAATTGTTTGTGGGGTGGAGGCCAGGGGTTCTTATTCCTGCTCCATCAAATTGCTCCCGGGGCATATGCGAGCCGGTGAAGATTTGGTGGGAACTCATCTTGAATAGCATCCGTGTGGGTTCGATTCGGGAGAGATCGTTATTAGTAGATTGGGGGTCGAACATAATTGTTCTCTTTACAGGGAGGATACGGTTGTACGTCGGCAGACAGTCGCCGTCGAACACTAAGCCTTGATGCGTGCACATCCCGATTTACCTTGGCGGCAAGAATGAGGCCGGAGTTTCGTTGTCCTCGGGCGTAGTCGGGCGTGGCTTTTTGTCAGAACCGAGTTATCAAAAAAAAATTTATATGTAACATGCTTTTTTAATAGCCCAAGCCCAAACCCAACTTATTTAAATAATAAGGCTCACTTGGGTCTATTAAAAGCACATTAAAGATCCAAAAATTTAATATATTTTGTATTATAATTAATTTGATTATATAAAAAGAATAATATTATAAACATATAATATATATTGCGTTTTCTTTATATTTATAGGCCATAAATAGACTCGCCTATTAAGCTTAAGATTTTTGTTAAAGGTTCAACCTCACCTATTTACATAAATAGGCTTACTAAAAGGTATTGACCTGACTCATATCATAAACAGTTCATACCAGGCCAGGTCATACGCCCCTATCGAGTAGCCTGTTCTATTTCCACCTCTAACGACCGAGTCAGAGACATGGGTTCAATTCCAATCACTTGCCCTCTCCCATGATATATGCTAAAAAACATTAAGTGCTTGATTGATTAGTAATTGCTCTATGCTATAATATAATTTCAAGATGTGGATGTCTAACTAATCCACCATACCAAATACACCATTAGTTACCTAAACTATATCAATTTGTCATTTATGGTGGAATTGTGCCTATAAATAGGCTTGAGATTTTCATTGTAATACACACCAAAAAAGATTAAGAGAATTACAAATCTTACATTCTCTCTATATTCTTTCTCTCTTATTATGCTTTGATAATTCTATAATATCACTATAAATATTAGTTTTCTTGTGTTCTTAAATTAGTTCATTCTATAACACGTTATCATCACGAGTTATTGCTCGAGAAAAGGTTTGTATATTTCAAGTTTGAATTTCCATGTACTAATTTATTTTATTTTCTTTGTAGAAAAATGGCTGGTATCGAAAAGCAAAAATTTGGATCCTTGACACCACCGGCGATAATTATTTATCATGGTGTGCGGATGTTAAATTACACCTTCAAGGTCAAGATCATTTGAAACCTTGAAGCCTATAAAAATAGAAGAGGTCATTATAAAAGATGAGGCGAACGCAATGATATTTATTCGCCACCATTTATATCGATGATTTGAAAAATGAATATATACAAATTGAAAGGCCTTACGAGCTTTGGCAAAGCTCAAAGATAGATTTGATCATACGGAAGCGTGATCCGCCTCAAGCACAATATGATTGGCAACAACTGAGGTTGCAGGACTTCAAGTCCGTGGCCGAGTATAATTCGGCATTATTTAAAATAGAGTCCTTTGGCTCTTTGCGGGACGAAATTATCTCGAATATGATAAATTGAGAAAACTTTCTCCACGATGCATAAAATAAATATTGTGCTTCAACAACAATATAGACAAAGGCGATTTAAAACATATTCGAATTAATATCGATTCTTCTCATGGCGAGAAAACCAATGAATTCTTTGTTGAGAAATCACGATTTGCGACCTTAAGGTCTAATGCAATGCACACGAAGCACATGTTAACTCCGGTAGATGAAGGGGCCGATTTAGAGGCCGTGGATATAGATCTGGGCGTGGTGGCCGCAGGGGTCGTGGACGTGGACGTGGTGGTCCACATGAAAATACCCACAGATTTGATAGCGGCGGTCGAAATTATTATAATCAAGATAATTATCATTATTCCCGCTAAAATAATTATAATGCCAAACAAAGGCATCAAAATCGGTCAAATCGTGATAAAGAAAAAATACATATGGAAAGATCTGGTGATGATCTTTGCCGCGGATGTGGAATGACGAGGACATTGGGCCAAAACATGTCGAATCGCCTCGACATCCGGTAAAAGCTATACCAGGAATCCAAGAAAATAAAGGCAAAAGTGTTCAAACACATGTAATCGGGCGGAAGAGCCATTTAATGCTAATGAGGCCTATACATCTGAAATTGTATATAATCAAAATCCTGTCCAGGATAGGAAATCACTCGAAATGTTAGATTTCCTGGAAGATCCTGTTTCTGAGGCACAAGGTTCCGAATGGTTAAAATAAACCAGATATAGTATGTGATCTCTCTCGGAGGGAATATTACCGAGATTGAGTTTATATGGTTGTACCCATGTTTGAATTTGTCCGGGTGATATATTCCCGGCTTTAAGTTTTTATGAAATAATAAATCTATTTGTGTCTAATATTTTTTGATCATGAAATATCATCAAAATTTCTACCAAAACATTCACAAATTTTACATTCAAAATTTTCACATTAATTTTTCTCCTCCAACGACTATATCAACGGCTATGAACATTAATTTTTTATCTATAAATATACCAACATTTCATTCAACAAATTCACACATATTCTCTCATCTTTCTAAAAACTTCACATTTCTTTCATTCCAAAAATGGATAACTTATTGATAGTGTTTATCATTATAATGGTCTTCATATACACTATCCTGTTTTTTGTTGGAGAATATACTCCAGGAGAATTTTGGCTTTTTATTAAACTTCTTGTCTTCACAATTCTTCCTTTGTTAGCCGTAGCAATTTATATTAGCATGATGTAATATTTAGATGATTATCTATGATTGTCGAATAAAATCCTTTATTTAAATTATTGTTATTCATTGAAGTTTTTATAAAGTTTTTAATAATCGCGTAATAATAATTATACCAGGTACACATGGGAAACACCGAGAAAAGAGACTATTGTCTACTTGATAGTGCAACAATGCACTCAATATTAACAAATAAAGTATATTTCTCGAGTGTGAAATTGTGCAAGGCACAAGTTATAACTATATATGGTCCCGTTTAGATTATTGATGGCTCCGGGAATGCAACTGTGGTGTTGCCTAATGGTACAATCTTGCATATTGAAAATGCATTGTTATCAAGTAGATCAAAAATGAATCTACTGAGTTTTAAAGATGTGCGTGATAATGACTATCACGTGGAGACACTAAATGAAAATAATAAAGAGTGTCTATGTATCACATCATATAAAATGGGAAAAAGAATTGCCCATGAGAAATTTGAAGCAACAACTTCTGGATTGTATTGTGTCCAAATTAAAACTTTTGAATCCTACGCCACCATGCCTTGGAAGCTGGTGAATCCTGATATATTTGGGTTGTGGCATGATCGCCTTGGACACCCAAGAACAACTATGATGCATAGGATTGTTGAACACACTAATGGACATCCATTGAAAAGCACGAAGATGCTAATGCCCAAAGATTATTTCTGTGAATCGTGTTCACAAGGAAAATTTATTACTAAACCTTCCATAGAAAAGGTTGGTTATGAATCACCATCATTTTTACAACGTATTCTTGGTGATATTTGTGGACCGATACATCCCGCAAAGTGGACCATTTAGATACTTTATGGTCTTAATAGATGCATCGTGTAGATGGTCACACGTATGCTTATTATCCACTAGAAATGTGGCATTTGCTCGATTATTAGTGCAAATTATTAAACTCCGAGCGCATTTCCCTGATTATCCCATCAAGAATATAAGGATGGATAATGCCGGAGAATTTACATCAAAAAGTTTTGATGAATATTGCAAAGACTGGGAATTAATGTTGAGCACCCGAAAGCACATGTTCATACTCAAAATGGATTGGCAGAATCCCTGATTAAACGAGTTCAAAACATTGCTCGTACATTATTAATGAGATCAAAGCTCACGGGCAAAGCATGGGGTCATGCAAAGTATTACATGCACGCAACTTATTAGATTACGCCCCCCGCTTATCATATGCATTCCCCAATGCAATTAACTCTTGGTTTTGAGCCAAATATTTCGCACCTATGCACTTTTGGGTGTCTTTGTTGTCCGATTCCACCACCTCAAAGGACAAAAATGGGTCCCCAACGTAGGCTTGGTATATACGTTGGATTTGATTCTCCATCAATTGATTCGGTACCTAGAACCGATGATGGGAGATTTATTTACCGCTAGATTTGTGGATTGTCATTTTGATGAGACAAATTTTCCATCGATGGGAAAAGATAAAGATGTTTTAGATAAACAAAAACCAGTTGAGAGTATCTCCTGGAATGAACAAAGTTTATCACATTTAGATCCACGTACTTCTGAATGTGAAAGTGAGGTGAATAGAATTATTCATTTGCAAAATATTGTTAATAGACTTCCTGATGCATTTAATGATGCTAGTAAAGTCACGAAGTCTCATATTCCGGCTTGAATGCTCCAACCAGGATTATTGTTCCAGAAGAAAATAAGCAAATGAATGATGATGTCCCACGACAAAAACGTGGTAGACCTATTGGCTCAAAAGATACTATTCCCCGAAAAAGAAAAGGGAGAGTTGATAATAACGAGCATGCTCTAGATGAATCTATCGAGCCTAACACCTCAGAAAATGTACGAAATTCTGGTGGCACCGAGAATCCCATGAGCTATTGTAATGAAATATGGGATCGAAATAAAGTAATTATTGATGATAATTTTGCATTCTCCGTTGCTCAAGAAATCATTGATGATGATTATGATAGTGAACCACATTCTATAATAGAATGCCGTCAGAGACCTGATTGGCATATGTGGGAGGAAGCAATAAAATCGGAATTAGCTTCCTTAGAGAAACAAAATGTATTTGGAAAAATTACTCGAACTCCAGACAATGTAAAACCCATTGGGTACAAATGGGTATTTGTTCGGAAGAGAAACGAGAAAAATGAAGTCGTGAGATATAAAGCACGACTCGTGGCTCAAGGATTCTCCCAGAGGCCTGAGATAGATTATGATGAAACATATTCACCTGTGATGGATACAATCACATTTCGTTTTCTCATTAGTATGGTTGTCCATGAGAATCTGGACATGCGTCTAATGGACGTGGTAATGGCATATCTATATGGTTCAATTGATTCTGATATTTATATGAAAATCCCCGATGGATATAAAATGCCAAAATCAGATACTCCCCATGAATTATACTCGATCAAATTACAAAGATCGTTGTATGGATTGAAGCAATCCGGTCGCATGTGGTATCATAGACTTAATGAATATCTTTCTAAGGAAGGTTACAAAAATGATACCATTTGCCCATGTGTTTTTATCAAAAGATCAGATACCGGATTTTCTATCATTGTTGTATATGTCGATGACATGAGTTCGATTGGCACCCATGAATAATTATCTAATGCTGGTGAATATCTAAAGAAAGAGTTTGAGGTGAAAGACCTTGGAAAAACTAAAGTCTGTCTTGGTCTTGAGTTAGAGCATAAAGATAACGGGATACTTGTCCACCAATCTGCTTACACTAAATGGATACTCAAACGATTTAATATGGACAAGGCTCATCCCTTGAGTACTCCTATGGTTGTGCGAAGTTTAGATCCTGAAAAAGATCCATTCCGACCAAAAGTGTCCGATGAAGAGATTTTAGGTCCTGAAGTGCCTTATCTCAATGCTATTGGAGCATTAATGTATTTAGCGCAATGCACCAGGCCAGACATTGCTTTTGCTGTCAATCTACTTGCGCGATACAACTCCGAGCCAACTCGAAGACACTGGAATGGTATTAAACACATCTTTCGATATCTCAGTGGTACTATAGATTTGGGGTTATTCTACTCCAAGGAATCTACTAACTCTGGGTTAGTTGGTTATGCTGATGCTGGATATAGATCTAATCCACACAAAGCTCGATCTCAATCTGGTTATGTATTTTGCTATAACGGTACAACTATATCATGCCGATCTACCAAACAAACATTAGTTGCTACTTCTTCCAATCATTCTGAAATCATTGCTCTTCATGAAGCTGATAAGGAATGCATTTGGTTAAGATCAGTTATAGCCCATATACGGAATGCTTGTCAGCTGAAGCCAGTTACAAATACTCCTACTATTATTTATGAGGATAATGCAACATGCATAGCACAAGTGAAAGGTGGTTACATAAAAGGTGATCGGACCAAGCATATCTCACCAAAGTTTTTCCACACATATGAACTCCAGAAAAGTGGAGAGGTAGATATTCAGCAGATTCGCTCATGTCACAATCTTGCCGATTTATTTACAAAATCATTACCAACGTCTACATTTGAAAAATTAGTTTATGACATCGGAATGAGGAGAACACATACGAAGCAAAATTGATGGATCAATTATGCAGCTAATATTCTTCGTTTCAGGGGGAACAAATATATTGTGCGCTGTACTCTTTTTTTTTTCGCCTGGTTTTTATCCCATTGGGTTTTTCGACTTAAGGTTTTTAACGAGGCGGTGATGCACAAGGTCGGATTTGAGAATGTACTCTTTTTCCCTTATGTCTGGTTTTTATCCCGTTGGGTCTTTCCAGCTTAAGGTTTTTAACGAGGCATACTCATCCAGCAGTGAGACATCCAAGGGGGAGTGTTATAATATAATTTCAAGATGTGGATGTCTAACTAATCTACCATACCAAATACACCATTAGTTACCTAAACCATTATCAATTTGTCATTTATGGTGGAATTGTGCCTATAAATAGGCTTGAGATTTTCATTGTAATACACATCAAAAAAGATTAAGAGAATTACAAATCTTACATTCTCTCTATATTCTTCTCTCTCTTATTATGCTTTGATAATTCTATAATATCACTATAAATATTAGTTTTCTTGTGTTCTTAAATTAGTTCATTCTATAACACTCTACTTTTTATAAAATAAAACAGATATTTGATTCTGTTATGACAGTTTGTCCTTATAAGTTATAGGGAGTGTTTGCAAAAACTTCTGCTTTTAGAAAAAGTGATTTATTATAGCAGAAGCAGAAGTAGTTGAGAATCAGAAGTTGGTAGTGTTTGAAAATAGAATTAAAAGTTGAGAATGAGAAGTTGAGAGTGTTTGGTGAAAAAGTAGTAAAAGTACTTATTTATTTGTAAAATTCAAACTAGAAGCGACGAGAATCTAAAGCACCCTTCTCCCTACTTTTAGATTTCCGATTAAATGAAGCGAGAATTAGAAACAGAAATTGGTATATGCAAACACTAAAACTGTTTTTTTTAAGCAAAAAACTAAAAAGCACTTATTTTTAGTGTTTGCAAACACTCCCATATGGACTTTAAGCACTAGTAGGAATCACAAGTAAAATAGTGACAAATCATGTGATTTTTATCACAAGTTAAACAATGAAATTTTGGTGTATGAATATGAGATGAAATGGAATGAAAAGATACACGGTTTTGCATTGCAAACATAATTTCCAGCTTATCACAATTAGATTAATTTCTTTGTTTCTATATATCTTTTATCTTTCGTAAGAATATACAACCACCATAATTTTATCATATAAATATAGATTATTTATAACAGATTCATATATTTGACGTATTCATGCATAGGGGACCGAAATTGACTCGGCCATACCAATTGTGTCCCAAACTTGTAAAAAATTTGCCCGTATTTTTTCCATTCAATTAATCCATTTGATAAGTATAATTATATGTAATTGAAATTTTCTTGAAATGTATGCCAATCATATGGTTTATCTATTGAGTGACGTTATTCACCCTCCAAAATTGATGAATACACCCACCCACTTTTTAAAATATAACATAATTACTAAATACACCACCCATAATTTCCAGTTTTACCCTTGCACTATTCCCCCTCCCAAAATACTAAATAAACGCACAAATAATTGTGTAAAAATTTACTACGCTATTGATGATGGCTCGAGACTTGGTCACTTACCGGAGAAGAAGACTGGTGATGGAGGATGAGAACGATGATGTGCCACCACCACCATCGACTTCTGTCTTAATTAAGTAGAATTTAATGGATAATTATTGAGTAAATATTGGGTAATTTTATATGTATGAATTTGTTGTTTTGGCAACACAAAACACCGTAATAGTCAACGTTTAGTTGACGTGACCACTTTTTCATAAGCGCTTTGAGTAGAAACAAAGCTATGACTCGATTTTATAGATGATACACCAGGAACACTACGGCCTTGTATGGTTATGTTTCCATGGACTATTTCTAGTTTCTAGTGTTGGAAAATGAATTTTCAGAATTTATTGGTTTCGTGTGAAAATTGGAATTATGTTTGGATAACTGAATGAGAATGAGTTTTATGTAGGTTTGGAAATGAGATTATGTTTGGTTAAATAGTTTTGAAATAGTATTTTATGAATATAATAATTTGAAAAGTTGATAGTGGTTGGATATTTTAATTGAATATATAATATTATATTTATAAGATTGTAGGCTAATGGGTCCCATTAGATATATATAGTAGTATTTTAAGTAGATAAAGTTGGTAATGGAGGGTCCCACATATATAATTGGATTAAAAAATAAAAATAGTGATTGGTAAGTGATGTAGGGTTGTATAGGGTTGAGAATTGAAATTGTAGGTTTGAGATGATGTTTTATGTGAAAAGTAGAAAGTGGAAATGATGATTTCTATTGGAAATTTTAAAAACAAACATGATTCCATTTCTATGAATAGTTGAAAATTGGAAATGGGGCCTTGAAAACATAAACAAACAAAGCATACATTTTTATGCTTAGTGTGTAGATGCATTACAAGTGTCCCACTTTCTAAAAAATAGGAAATGTGAATGATAGATGATACACAAAGTGTAGTGATTCTAACGTAGTATCTACAAAATCCTATGACTCCTACAATAGATGCACGTGGCCCCATAGTTTTTATTCCTTTGTTTGTTTACTATTTATTATTTACTTTTAAATCAATACATTACTTTGGTTAAAAAGATTAAAGTATGCTCCCATTAATTATTTTTAATTTAATTTATAATTGTATTTGTTCCGCACTCCTATCAAAATTCCTAGATTCGTCCTCTGGCTATGAACTTGGGTTGTTAGAACTTAGACCACCAATTAGTTCTAACTAAAAATTGGTGCCAGTGATAAATCTCAACTGAGTGAGAATTCCAATAGTAATCTCTAAGCAAATTTTGTACCACTTGTTAAGTTGTAACAATCTCATCTGTTCACATTCAAATTAATCAACTTTAATTAGGTTGATGAGGCACCACGAGCTTATAGCTCAATTGGTATTGCTAACCCTTTGTAAGAGTGTTGACTAGGGTTCGAACCCTGTATAGTTCAGTTTATTTGAAATTTATCCTCTTCCCTCCAACCAATACTCCCAACTAGGGCCGATCCTACTAATTTTTTGACCTGAGTCGAACTTTGAAAATTGGGCCCCATTTTTTTTCAATTGTTTGCCTCTTTCATTTGAGAAAATTTAATTTAAGGCCGTTAAGAAATATTAAATGTTATATATTGTTATCAACTAACAAGGCTACCAAACCCCTGCACTCAATAGGATTCGAACCTGGGTATATCAGTAGTTAAAGTCTTTTAAAGTAGAATGCAATAACCACTAGGTCAAACTCACAATTTTGTTCATTATCTTATTTATGTAGATATTTACTATATATAAAAGGTATACAAAAAATTTGGGCCCCTAAATTTTGTAATTTTTCGGGCCCGAGTCGACCGACTCGCTCAACTTACAATAGGACCAGCCCTGCTCCCAACTTATTAAAAAAAATTAGGTTGATGAGGCCTTACCCTAGCATTACACTAGCAGTAAAGCGGAGGCCATGCGAGAAAGATGGACCAGTGCATTATGTACCATCTTCAGAATGGCATCCGATCCTAAAGACTCCGCGCCTAGTTCTTTGAATTGCTATATGTTGTAGGTTACACTAAGATTTTTAATATGTATTTTCAAACAGAATAATAATAAAATTTAGCTAATATCAATTTGGATTTTCCAAAAAAAAAGGGATAATTAAAAAAAACCTTGAGGTTTGGGCTAATCACAAAAGAATCCAAAGATTTTTGAAAATTGCAACATACCCCTTGAGATTTGATTCCGCTTACATTTCTCCCTTTATAAGAAATAATATTTTAAAAAAGCCCATAATATTTCTAGAAATATTACAACTGCCCCCTTAAGTTTAAGACATAATAATACCTGAGAGGCATTTTTGTAATTTTAAAATATCTATGCATTTTTTTGTAATTAGCCCAAACCTCAGGGGTCTTTTGTAATTATCCCAAAAAAAAAGTTGGATTTTCAAATAAAAACTCATTTATGAAAAATGGTACACAGCTTTGAAATTCAGATCTTGATTTAACATATTAGCCACTTTTGGCTGCATTATGAGCTTAATTCTTCAGTAATCAGTATACATCCTAACCATCTTGATCTTTCTTTACTCCCTTTTGTAAACCCCACATTCCTTTTTTGCATGTTTTTTTTTTTTTTGACAAATAGGGACTTTTCCCCTGCTCAAGACAATGTCTATAACTACAATAAACAAATTTTTTCAATGAAATAAAAAAAACAAAGTAAAAATTATCAGAACCTTGCACAATGTGAAGGCAAACCAGTTTCATGACTCACCACCACAATTTCATTTGTATTGCATTCCAAAACATCTTGTCCCAATTTTGCCCCTGCAGCCTTCAACCCTTTCAAAGACAAAGCCTGATTAAACAGGTTCAAAGATGGCAACTTTGAAGCTGGTGGCAATTTCCCATTAGGCAACAAGTTCCTAAAATCTTGTCTCAACAATGGCACCTCAAAATCCGTCTTGTCATGCTTCACAACATTGTCTTTCGCTAATATGTGCCCTGGCTCCATATGGTTAGTCGAAAAGCTCGCCTGGTTCGGGAAATTCGGATAAAGACTAACATACCCTCTCAGATACATCATGTCAATCAAGAACTTCTTCCAAGAGGCTTGCCAGCCATTTGTTCTTGATTTCGGGATTTGGACAGGGTTTTGCTTAGCGTCCTCCGTGAATCTCATGTTCATGTACACGTAAAACTCCCTCCATTGTTTCGGGAAGAAAACCGCGCCCCAACTGCAGGGGAGCTGGTGGAGATAAGGCGTGTTTGGATGTATACTTTTGAAGAATGCAGTAGCGTTCCATTTAGGCCGTTCCTTAACGACCTCAACCAAACGGGGCGTGTATAGGGAGATGGATGAGAGTTCGGGTAGAGATACTTGAGGGTCGTAGTGGTAAGACAAGAGGGCGTATTTGATCCATAGGTAGTAATACTGTGAGACTTCGATGTCATCTTCTAGTAATAGGCCGAAATCGTCGTCTGAGGAAGGGTACCAGCTCTCACTCACAGCGCGAATGAGGCCTCCTTGGATTATACGTCTACGAAGGATTTTAGGACCGTGTGGCCAGTCGAACGAGTTTACTAGTTTTAAGGTGGCCTCGTCGACTTTGCTGTCCATGTTGAAGGTTATGGGGACCTCATCTCCTAAGTAGTAGGCGTTGGCGAGAGAGTTTAGAAGCCTTGTTAGAGAATGAACGCGGTTTTGTGTGATGATGCTGATCGATAGCCTCATCCGATTCCAATCTGTTTATTAGCAACAATCGGATAATATTTCAGTACGTAAGAAGTTGGTAGTATTTGTAAATAGAAGCTAAAAGTTGAATAAGTTAAAAGAGACTGTTGGGATAATTACAAAAACACCCTTGAGGTTCACGCAAATTACAAAAAATCCCAGAGGTTTTCGAAAACTGCAAAAATATTCAAAAGTTCACCTAACTTTTATAGAAATATTACAATTACCTTCTTAAATTTAAAACAAAATCAAATCACAATAAGTTTTTTGTAATTTTTAAAACTTCTGGTTTAATTTGTAATTAGACCAAATCTCAGGGGCGCTATTGTAATTATCCGTAAACTGTTTGGTGAATAAATTGTAAAAGTGTTTTATTTGTGTAAAAGTCAAACCAGAAGCATAATCAGATATCTAAAGCACCCTTCCCCCTTGCTTTTGAATTCTAATTGAATTTTGCAGAATTAGAAGCAGAAGCTGACAATCACTTTTTTTTTAAGTATTTGAAAAGTAGAGACAAGTTTTCTTACTAGGCAACGCCGTGGAGCGAAGATCGGCCATCCATAGCGCCTTCGGCACCGAAGATCTCGGTAAAAGCACCAACGTCGTGGAACCATTTTTACCACTCTCCGACGCCATCTTCAAAGCTTTTTTCACGTTCGGATCGATATCCGAAACCGTGATCACCACGCTCGGATTATGAATCCTAACCAACCCTTTCATGCTCGCGTAAACCGCCTGCAAAACCGGCACCTCAGAGTTTGAAACACCAGATAAAGCACCGATTCCCAGATCGAAAATCTTGAACCGTCTCTCCTTGCACACCGATTTAGGCCATCTCAAAGCCAAGGCAGCATTTTCACACGGACAAAAACTCCCCCCGGAGACAACAATATAGGCCTTCTTACCAACACTTGTCCTGAATTTCTCAAGAAGAGGGGCAAGAGCCTTAACTTCTTCGACAGAGTGCGCGTAAAACAGCGCGTCGATCTTTTGAGGGTGCATCGCGGCCCACTGCGTTATGTAGCCGGTCGATAGGGCTTTCCACCACTGATCGTCTCGGACTTGGACAATGTCTTTGAAAATTACGGTCGTTTCTGAGACGTAGGCAAGCCTGTGCTCGCTGTCTCCCCATGTTTCTTTGTCGTTCGGGTCGACAGGCAAAACGAACGAACCGGCATTTCTGTACTTCTGAAGCTGATAGCTGCATCCATATTTTGTACAAAACATTGATCAGAACTTGGGAGTTAGAATGTAAATATTGAAAAGATTTGTTGCTTTTTGGTGATAATAATACAAGCAACTTGTAATAATGTGTTAATAGGACAATGGACAAACATACATGTGTGATGTGTCTATCAAGATTTACCAGAAATAATCATTTTCCCATAAAAAGTTTTCTATACATACTATAACCTCAACCATTAGTCCTTCCAACAAAAATATGGGGGATAATTACAAAAAGCCCCCTAAAGTTTGGGCTAATTATGAAAAAACCAAGAGGTTTTTGAAAATTACAAAAAAAAAAAACGATGTTTGATTTGTGTCTTAAATTTCAGGGGGTAAATATAGTGTTTTGATAAAGAAAAGGGGAGCTATTGAAATATTTTTTTTGCATATGGATCAAACTTAAAGGAGGTTTTTGTAACTTCCAAAAATTTCAGGGTGTTTTTTGTAATTAGCCAAACTTCAGAGGTTTTTTTGTAATCACCCTTGAGGTTTTGGCTAATTACAAAAAACCCAGAATTCTTTAAAAATTACAAAAAATCCTCTTATATTTTCCCGGTAATTTTCAAAAATATTTCAAAAAAGCCCCTCACATTTCAAAAATATTACAGTTACCCCCCTTAAATTTAAGGCAAAATAAAACCTGAAGGGGTTTTTTGTAATTTTGAAACATTTCTGGGTTTTATTTGTAATTAACCCAAACCTCAGGGGTGTTTTTGTAATTATCCCTTGTAATAATCCTAAAATATGGCAAGAAAAACCTCATACTTCCATAAGCATGAATCTTCTTCAATAGCTACAATTTAGTGACAAAAAATGTTACCATAATTAATTCCCAAAATGCATCATTACTAAAACACAAAACATCAAACAAGCAACAAAACAAACATACCTCAAATGCAAATCTTCCCCTGTCATGAACGTAAAAGGCGTCTCGATAAAAAGCGTCTTAACAAGCTCAGCAGAAAGAAACCAAGAACTCGAAAGAAAATCAACCTGCACAACTCTATCAATAGTGATATCATAAGCCGGATCGGGCAAATAAAGCCCGGCCTCCTTCGACCGGAACTTCCTATAGCTCGGGAACGTAAAATCCTTCTGTCGAAACGGCAAAATCCTCCCAATACTCCCCAAAACAGAGTTCTTATACTTCTCTGTCCCGGCCACGTGCGACAAAATCTCCAGCATTCTCCGTCCCGGTATCATATCGTCGTCAAGGATATAAACAAGATCGGCTTCCGTCTGTAGCGCCATTTGAAATCGACCATAGTACTTGAAATCATAGCTTGAGCTAATAAAACTAATTCTCGAATTATTATAGCTTTCGACGATTCTCTTCAAGGACTGCTCGTTAGGACTCCCGAACGACAGCACCCAAACGTGATGAAACGGAAGCGTCTGATGGATCAACGACTCAAGCTGAGCGCACAACGTCTTACGCTTGAAATGGTTTAGAATCACGGTAACTTTAGGGACGTTACGCGAGTCCCATTTCGATTTCATCGACATTAGCTCGGGTAATGTTTCTGTCCCGAGATTCGTTCGTTGAAAATCGAGCACTTCTTGGTAGAGCTCCCTCTTTAGCTTGATCATCACAGCATCATTGGATTTTTTCTGCACAAAATCTATCTTTTCTTGCTCACAAACTTCTGCTGGAGTACTAATAATCACTTGTGGGCTTATTTCAGCTTTTACAACAGAATTAGCTTCTTGGTAATGGCTCACTACGTGAGGTTGCACCATGAACTGCTTCCATTGCATCGCGATACGGCTCGCCCACGAGAAATCGGGTTTGCTGCTACGCAAATCGATAGTCGGGCTCATGTAGTAGAGCAAAAACGTCGCGTAAACTGCGAACGCGAACTGCAGACACGTTAGGACCGTCACGAGACGGGCCGACGAGCCCTTCTGTGATCTCAGCTTGTTGTTTTTGCCTCCTCCCATGTAATCACTCAACATTCCTTCTAAATAATCACCACTTCTTGTGGCTGGATTTCTTGATAACCCCATTTCCCACATTCAAAACACGAGTTTAGAACACCTGCAAGTAATGCAATATGTAACAAGAATCTTGATAGTATTGCAAAATTAACATAATGTGAAAAACTATCAAGTTACTCGAGCTCGATTCTTGTGCAGCTCGACTCGATTAGAAATCAATCCACACTCAAACACAGTTTTTGAAGAACGGGAAAAATTCAAACAGTACTATATTCGGCTCGACTCGATTCGTTTACACCCCTGTCAGCAACAACAATCTTGATAATATTGATAAACAAGAAACACCAATCTTGATAGTATTGCAAAATTAACATAATGTGAAAAACTATCAAGTTACTCGAGCTCGATTCATGTGCAGCTTGACTAAAAGCTCATTCAAGCTCTACTCGATTAAAAATCGAACCAAACTCAAACACATTTTTTGAAACCCGGTACAAATTTAAACAGTACTATATTCGACTCGACTCAATTCGTTTACAACCATGTCAGCAACTACAATCTTGATAATATTGAAAAACAAGAAACACCAATCTTGATAGTATTGAAAAATATCAAGATGTACAACTTGACTAAAA
The DNA here is from genome assembly GCA_016081115.2 of Rehmannia glutinosa. Lineage (NCBI taxonomy): Eukaryota > Viridiplantae > Streptophyta > Magnoliopsida > Lamiales > Orobanchaceae > Rehmannia > Rehmannia glutinosa. The sequence goes on from CM071937.1 coordinate 199,810, forward strand.
GCTCGTTCAAGCTCGATTCGATTAAACAATCGAACCAAAGTCAAACACAATTTTTTTGAGCTCGATAAAAATTCAAACAGTATTATATTCAGCTCGACTCGATTCGATTCGTTTACACCAAGCAACAATCTTGAAAACATTGAAAAACAAGAAACAACAATAGCATTTTGATGTGATCATACAAGAAAACTTACGTTTATCGTTTGTTTTCGATCAAGAAAAATGAAAATTGAGTGGTTGTGAAGTTTGATTAAATGATGAATAATGTGCAAGTTGATTTTAACATATATAGAGAGGGCAAAGAAGTGTGTTTGTAAAGTAATAAATTGTGTTTAAGGAGACCATGGAAAATGCAGGAAAGGTCACATGGGGTTAGCCCCCCTACAACAATTTTAATACTAATGAAACGGTGTGAACTGAGTTTTTTTTTTTTTTGACACATACAAAATATCATTTAGGGGGACTAATAAAAAAAAGCCTTTAGTGTCGCCTTGAAAAGTGGCCACCCCATGCATTTTTGGCACTTCAAATCAAGTTTTTATTTGGTTTTGCAAGAACTTCTATTTTTGCCCACTTTATGAAACTACATTAATGATTAAACATTCAATAAAGGTAATTACAATTTAATTTTTGTTATACTTAGAAGTTGAATGGTTTGTATGGTTGTGTTTTCAAGTGTCATTTTTCATTTTACAACTATTTCGATAAATATGTTTATATTTGTTTAGCGAAGTTCTGAAATCATTTACAATTTCTATATCTTTTTATGGAGATAGGATTTTGGAAACACAACCAAACAAATTTTCATTATAAATCATATAACACACTTAAAAAACTATAACTAAATATGTTTTCATTTCCAAATATAGAAATTCAGACAATAAATCAAACATATTTCTATTTTTTGCACGGATTAATTTCTCAAAATTTATTTCCCAATACTATAAATTGGAAATGCAAATACATCCATACATTATTGATCTAAAATGGAATATATATCAAAAAATAAATAATCTACTACAGAAAAGGTTCTAAAAATACAACTTATTAAATATAAATAAGTGTTTAAACCACTGAATCTCATAAATTCCAATGGTCAGATGTTTCTCTTCAGGACAACTCAAGCCTCACATTTCCCAAAATTCAAAAAATCAATTAAAAACCATAAATTTGTCAACCTTGAATCCCCATAATTAATCCCAAAAAAGATTATACTTAAACTAATTATTTAAATAAAAAAATATAAGATTATGTACTTAAAAACTACAAAACAAGGCTTAAAAAAGTATTCAAGAATCAAGAGTCGTCAATACCTTGAGAGCAAAGATAAATGTAACGACGTTGAGCCCTTTTCTTCTTGAGCAAATAAAGCTAAAAGCTAAAAGCTGCTTAGAACATGCAATTAAGCCACGTAGAGTTGAATACATGTGTAGATTATGAGAATGAGAAATTAAATTAAGCATGAAGAAGCTTATATGTAGGGAGAAAAAAATATGGTGGGCAGGGGAGTTGACTTTTGGGAATGTACTAGGTGTTACAATGTAGATGAAGCAATATAAATCTTTGTTAATGGCTTTTTGCCAAACTTTTGGCAAGTTGAATATAAGCTTGAGTTTTTATGGACTTAATTTCATTTTTTTAGGTTGCATTGTGGAGGATTCAAATTTGTACAGCTCTGTTTTGAAGGAAATTAGATGTACTATGAATTTAATTAGTGTTTCTTTAGCTTATTTTTTATTAATCACTTTTTTGTCTTATGAGAGTAGGAGAAGAGAGAAACCAGACAGATTATGAAAATTTAAAAAAGAGTTAGGTAATTAAACTGGTTAAATAATTATGAATATATTTAACTAGATAAAAACTCTCAACTGCTATGTTGAATAACATTTTTGGATCAAATGTTCAAAGATTCTTTGAGTGATAAATAAAATGAGAGAACAGTTAATGAGACATACACTAGTATCACGAGGTTATAGCTCAAGTGATATCGCTCACCCTTTATAAGGGTGTTGATCGGGGTTCGAACCCGGTATTTTTTAGTTTCTTTGAAATTTATCCATTGTCCTCCAATCAATACTCCCAACTTATTAAGAAAAAGAGACATATACTAGTAATAAAAGATTTATGGAAGGCATTATTAACCTAAATTATACAATTGCCATTTCATTTGGGGAAAAAACTTTTATATACCTTTCAAAAGCTTATATAGTTGATATTTAGTTTGATTAAAATAGAAAAAAAAAAAAGCTACAACAGATTAATGTTACCCATTTTATTTTGGTCACGTTTCATATTTTTATGTGAAATTTCAAATGGGTTATATATTTAAATTTGAATTTATTAATTTATAAAGAAAGCAAAAGGTCAAAGAGCCCATTTAATTTCATTTTCAAACTTATTATCATGTTTCCACATTTTCGGAATCGAGGATAGCGGTCGAAGGTTAAGACTCTCAAGTCTAGACCAGAGGTTTGACTTCAATTCCCATTACCCATCCCCTCTCACAATATGTATTAAAAAATTATTTCCACATTTTCAGGTTGAATATATATTGTCGCCAGGTTCTTGTGCAAAAATGAGAATATTTTGAATTAATTCTGTTATCATATAGATTAAATAGAGTCACAAATAAAAGTATATTTTTGTATTAGATATTAGAAGAATAAATATCTTAGAGTTAGTTATCTGTCAGTTATGGTAGTTACACTTTCTGTTTTTCTGTTGTAACTAACTCATCACTACCTTCCTCCCTTCCCCTCTATAAATACCCTGCGGCTGTAACAACAATCTCAAGTTTCAGAATTTCAATAATAATGAAATATCTTTTCTCTATAGTTCAAATAACATTTTAGCATGGTATCTAGAGCCTTTGTGGCTGCCAATACATATTTCGGTTTTTGATCCAACCGATTTCCAATTCGATTGGTGATTTAGTGCCTCTCATCAATGGCTACAGATTTGATATCTTCCATTGCAGCTTCAGCTCCGCATCTCACTCCGCTGACCTTACGATTGGATCGATCAAATTTCCATTATTGGAAGATCAAGTACTTGCGTCTGTCAAAGCTCATGGTTTTGATGGTATACTTTTTGGTACTGAGACTGCACCTCCTCAGTTTTTACAGTCTGAAGCTGGTACTTCAGCTTCCACTCCTTCGAATCCTGCGTATTTACTTTGGGTAAGAAAGGATCAACTCTTGTTTAGTTGGCTGTTGTCTTCAATATCTGAATCAATGCTTGGACATATCACTAGATGCACTACCTCCTGTGAAATTTGGACTGTTTTGAATAATCTCTTTCACAGTCAGTCCAAAGCTCGTGTGTTACAGCTGCGATTTATGCTCCAAACTTTGAAAAAAGGAGACCTCAGTGTTGATGCCTACATTATGAAAATGAAAGGTATTGCAGATGACTTAAATTCTGTAGGCACATATATTTCAGATGATGAACTTGCTTTGTATATACTTGGTGGATTTGGAGCGGAATATGAATCAGTCATAGTGAATTTGACATCAAGGATAGACTCTCTCACTATTCAAGATGTTCAATATGCACTTCAGACTCATGAAATGCGTATTCAGAATCAATTGAGTATAAATTCAGTGGCCCTAAGTTCTACTGCATCCTCTGTTTCCTCTGGTAGTCCCTTAGCAAATGTTGCCTTTGGAAGGGGTGGTTTTTCTGGTACACGAGGAGGTCGTTTTAGAGGCAGAGGTCGTGGCCGTTTTGGTAGATATAATAACACAAACAGAGTTACTTGTCAACTTTGTGGAAAGCCAAATCATGTGGCTTTGAAATGCTACAAAAGGTTTGATTTGAGTTTCCTGGGAAATGAATCTGATTCTGGCAGCCAACCTTCTACTCAGGCTCATTTATCCAACACTCAGCAAACTCCTATTGGTGATCCTAACTGGTTTTTCGACAGCGGAGCTACAAACCATGTGACAGCTAACCTAGAGAATCTCTCACTTCATAGCACTGACTATCAAGGACAGGAAAAACTTGTTGTTGGTAATGGTTCATCTCTCCCTATCTCTAAAACTGGCTCTTCTTTTATTCCTTGTCTCACTCATCCTACTCCTTTACTTCTTAAAAACATTTTGTATGTCCCAAATTTCACTAAGAATTTGCTCAGCATATCCCAAATCACTAAAGACAACAATGTGCTAATTGAGTTCTTTCATAATGTCTGTTTTGTCAAGGACAAAACTACACACAAGACCCTGCTCACCGGAACCCTTAAGGACGGGCTGTACCAACTTGATCTCTCCCATTTACACTCTTCCAGCTCTCCTGTTCATACTGCAAATCCTTCCCCAGCAGCATACCTCACCTCCCAGGCACAGCAAGTTACAACTTGGCATCAAAAATTAGGACATCCTTGTAATTCAATTTTGTCATCTGTACTCAAAGCTTTACATATTCCTTTTCCTATGAATAATACTGAGTTTTGTGATGCTTGTAAACTTGGAAAACTCCATCAGAAACACTTTGCTTCTCAAGAATCAAAAACCACAGCCCCTTTTCAACTTGTGTATACTGATGTTTGGGGACCTTCTCATGTGCAGTCTATTGATGGTTTTCGATACTATATCCACTTTATTGATGATTTTACAAGATTTACTTGGATATATCCTATGAAACAAAAATCAGAGGCATTTCATATCTTTCATCAGTTCAATACTTACATTGAAAGACAGTTTCATCTCCAAATAAAATGTCTTCAAAGTGATTGGGGGGGTGAATATAGATCTTTTGTTCCTCTTCTGACCAATATTGGGATTAAATTTAGGCATCCTTGCCCACACACACATCAGCAAAATGGTTGTGCTTGAAAGAAAGCACCTCCACATTGTTGAGGTTGGTCTCTCCTCTTAGAAGGCATCTCTTCCACTCAAATTTTGGTGGGATGCATTTCAATATCTATTGTTTTCATCATTAATCAGCTTCCCACTCCTGTTCTTAATCTTATTTCTCCTTTTCAGAAGCTTCATGGTTCATCTCTAGATTATAACTTTCTCAAAGTGTTTGGATGCACATGTTATCCATATCTTAGTCCCTACAATTCTCATAAATTTCAATTTAGGTCCACAAAGTGCTTGTTTCTTGGCTATAGTCCAGTTCATAAGGGCTACAAGTGTCTAAGTCCCACTGGTAGGATCTATATCTCTCCTACTGTTGAGTTCAATGAAAAAGAATTTCCATATCATGAGTTATTTCCACCTGTTATCCCTCAGTCTCAGAATTCTACTACATATCTTGTCTCTCTCCCATTCTTACCTATCTCTTCCTCTCCTATTTCCCCAGCTTTTACTCCTCCTCTCTCTTCCACTACATCTCCTACCAGAAGCCAATCCTCTCATCCTGTACCAGATAACCATCCAGCACCGCATCCTCCAGCTCCATCTTCCTTGACTCCTCCTCATGTTACTCCTCCTGCCCCTGCTGCTCCAACACACCATATGATCACCAGGGCAAAGTCTGGAATTCATAAGCCCAAAATATACTCCACCATTGTTTCCTCTTCCACTCCTACTGAACCAACTTCTGTACAACAAGCTCTACTTGATCCTAAATGGAAAGATGCTATGCAAGCCGAGTATGATGCTCTAATTCGCAACAATACTTGGTCTCTTGTACCTCTCACAGATGATATGCATGTCATAACAAACAAGTGGATTTTTAAAATTAAACTTAAATCTGATGGTAGCATAGAAAGGTTTAAAGCTCGACTGGTTGCACGAGGTTTTGAACAGAAAGATGGTATTGATTTTCTAGAAACTTTCAGCCCTGTCATCAAGGCTTGTACCATCCGATTGGTATTTACTTTGGCTGTCACAAACAAGTGGTCTATTCAGCAAATTGATATTAACAACGCCTTTCTTCATGGGGAGCTCACTGATAATGTGTATATGTTTCAACCTCGAGGGGTTTGAGGATTCTAAGCAACCAGGGGCTGTTTGCAAGTTAAACAAAGCACTTTATGGTCTCAAGCAGGCTCCACGGGCATGGTTCAATAAATTGAAGGAATTTTTATTCTCCATTGGGTTGAAATTCCACCTCAGATACCTCTATGTTCTTTCAAATGTGGTCAGGAAAGTTGTTACTTCTTTTGGTATATGTCGATGATATTTTGGTCACTGAGAAGATCCCTCTGCTGTCTCTCAGGTTATCTCTATGTTGGGAGACAAATTTGCCTTGAAGACTCTTGGGGAAGTGAACTATTTTCTGGGGATTGAAGCTACTCGGACTCCTGCTTGTTTGACACTTACACAGACCAAGTACATTCTTGAGTTACTTTCTAAGACAAATCTCACTCAATGCAAGCCTACATCTACTCCGTTCAATATCTCTCAGAAATTACATTTGTCTGATAGCAAGTTATTTGATCTTCCATCTCTCTATCGAAGCATGGTGGGTTCTCTCCAATATCTCACATTAACACGGCCTGACATCTCGTTTGCTGTCAACAAACTTTCACAATTCCTCCATGCTCCCATAGTTAACCATTGGATTGCTTGTAAACATCTGCTTCGATATCTCAAGGCTTCTCGGATGCTGATTGGGCCAGCAATCTTGATGATCGTAGGAGTACAGGTGGTCATTTCATTATGCTGGGGGGAAATTTACTTACTTGGAGTTCGAAGAAGCAATCCGTGGTTTCCCGTTCAAGTGCGGAATCTGAGTACCGGTCTTTATCTGATACTACTTCTGATATTATATGGCTCCACTCTCTTCTTTAGGAATTACATATCAAAATTGAGACACCTTCTATCATTTGGTGTGATAACCAAAGTGCTGCCGCTTTGGCTTCGAATCCGGTGTTTCATGCCCGGACAAAGCATATTGAAATTGATGCTCACTTCGTGCGTGATAAAGTTCTTGCTCAACAGATTGATGTTCGGTATATTCCTTCCGAAGATCAACCTGCTGACCTTCTTACCAAGTCGATGTCTGCCTCTCGCTTTCACCTTCTCTGCAGCAAGCTTCCTCTTGCCGATCCCAAATCCTCACCCGCTCGAGATTAAAGGGGGTGTATTAGATATTAGAAGAATAAATATCTTAGAGTTAGTTATCTCGTCGATTATGGTAGTTACACTTTCTGTTTTTTCGTTGTAACTAACTCATCACTACCTTCCTCCCTTCCTCTATAAATACCCCTGCTACCGTAACAACAATCTCAAGTTTAATTTCAATAATAATGAGAATATTTTGAATTAATTCATTTATCATATAGATTAAATAGAGTCATAAATAAAAATATATTTTTGTTTCAATGTTTTTTTTTTGTATGTGCATTGATATGTGAGCATGATTTGAAAATGTGATTAGTAGGTATATGAAAAGACATAAATATATTAAACTCTGAAAGTAGAAATAAATGATATTTCTAATAAAAATAAGTTAACTATTTTTTTTTTATTTTCAATTATTAGAATAAAAAATTATTTTTTTTCATGTTAATGACCCAAACGCCTCCTAAATCTCATCAGCCAGATCTATTATTTTTCAAATAACTTCTAACATTCACCGCAAAAAAAATTTCTAATCTCCCAAGCAGGGGCGTTTCCTTCCTTGTTTTTTTTTGAATAAATACAAAATATTATTAAAAAAAAAAAAATATAGTGTATCTTTGCTTACAAGCCAAACAACTAGCTTTAAAAAAAGGGGTCTCGTTAAAACCTATCAAAGTAAAACCCATTGGGAAAAACCTTTGATAGGAAAAAGAGTACCCCATAAAAGAAACAACAGAAATAACTTAAATCTCAATCGAAATGATGGACGTTTATTTCTAGAGGATTTTCGAAGGACATTGACATGTGTTTGTGTTGCACGTGCTTGAGTATCCTCCTGATGGTCTGATGTATCCTGTGGAATATCGGCTCAGGATCCTCCAGCCACAATTGCCATAGCGTTCATAAGCTTAGGCCGATTTAATCAATTGAGTGAATGACAATCGGAGCAGTTGAAGAGTCGCCTAACTTGGTCTTTAAAGCTTCCAATTTGTCTACATCATCTTGATCGTCTTCATCCGCCATATCTGACCAACGTTTCTGGGCAGCAACGGCCATAGCCTTGAACCCCTCAGAAGGATCATTTGGGAGAAGAGAGAGAAGAGAGCATCCTAATTTTTTTTTTAATTATGTATACATTAATTACTCATTCGGCGTTTCCTTCTTTGTCCATCCCCCAAAATTTTTGAAAATTCGATTATTTCTATGTATATTTTATTTTAAAATATTAATTTTTAGTACTAAATAATTATTTTTTATTGATTTCGCCTCCTCCCCTCCCCAAAATTACTTAAACCCCAAATTTACATGTCTAGCTTCGTCGTGCTCCCAAGTCTAACATTCATCCAAATGGTTCTATTAGCTAGCACGATGCCTTTACGGGTTCTTGCTTCGCCAGTACAATAATTAATGCATAAAATGGGGGTTTTGACTTTTAACAATTGGAAAAAGGAAAAGAATCTAGAAAATAAAATAGAAATCAATGAAAAAAAAAAATAGAGAAAAGATCTCTTTTCAATATCCTTTTGAACATTAATCAAATAAGGCATGCTCAACTTGAGTAGTTGCATGAGAGTCATGTTTGGTAGATCATTGACAACACACTAATAATTTAATCTTAGTAGCTATTTAAATTAAAATATTTATGGTACCATTACTGGAGTTTCTTTTTTTTTTTTTTTTACCTCAGAAATAATTATCTAAGATAAATCGACATTATTACATCATAAATGTCAATTTGTAAAAATTTACTAACAATAACAACTACAAACTCGATTAATTACTATATTAAAGAAAAGAAATATTTACGTGAATAAGACTTGACACAAGTATATATGATCACTTGTTTTTCATGCAAAAGTAATTTTAATGTCACTTTTTCTATAGTAATAGTTTGAAATCTCATAATTACAATAGTTGTTTTAATTTTATATCCTCAAGCTACCAACTCGTTTGGGCTCAAGGAAAGTATGAAAACTAGTGATATCTAGAGCCGTCAAACAAGCGCCAACCCACCACCCATCGAGGCAAGGGGGAAAATTAGTCGGGCCGAGCCCAAATAGTGATTGTGTCGCTATTTTTTATGCCTGACTGATCCAACCCATAAAATTACACATAAAAAATCGAGTCGACACGGTGTTTGGCCGAATGAGCGACTAAATAGTTGCGATTAATTTTGAGACTCTAAAATCAAGCTTAGCCGGTCTTTTTACTAGGCGGTTGGCGGACTCATTTTGACTCTAATATCTCACATACATCTTCTAATGAAAAACTATTGCATTATTAGTAGTTACTCACCACATATAATTTTTTTTAGGCGGTCTTATGTGAGACGGTCTCTTGTACTTAAATTCATGGTACAAATCGTACAAAGCACAAAAAACATGGATCTTTATTATGGGTTTAGGTTTGGGTCGGAATTCTAGTTTCATATAGGATCTGTCTCATGAACAATGCCCATGATACCATCTCATACAAATTTTTGCCAAATTTTTTTATCAACACCATGTATATGTGGTCACCGATCAGGGGCCAGACTTAACATGAATCTAATGAAGCAATCTCCTCAGGGCTCAGACCCCAAAACTTCTAAGGTGCCATTTTTTTTTATACAGATACATATATCCATATACCAAGTGTGAACCCATTAAAAATTAATTATAATCTCTCTAATGAGGCTAATAAAACACATATAATTATCAACTTTTGAGAGCATCATTTCATCATGTGAAGCTCACCCCACGTCTCAAAATCTCATCTTTAGCATAGTATGTGGTGACAATTAGTGCAATCTAATAGAAAGTATAGTAGGATTGAATGAATTCTAATAATTAACAACTTGATGTGCAAAAAAATTGAAAGAAAAATGATCAAATATGCCATAGTTCATTTAGTTTTATTGGCTAAAGAGCCCATTCAAAAACCTCTAAGTAAATGGTATAAAATTAAAATGTTTTTAAGCAAGAGAAAAAGAAAAAAATTGGTCCGAATGTTTTTGTACCAATCTAATGACCCAATTGTCAATCCCAATAATAACTAATAAAACCTACATATGTAGTGACCATTAGAGTTTTAACTATACTTTGAAAAAAAAATATTTCCCCAAATTCTATGGCAATTTAATTCAGATTTTGATTGCATAGTAAGTATGCCAATAACTATAAGGCTTCGAGGTTAGGCATCACTATATATAACACTAAGATTGGGCTACCTTTCTAGCTACTAATTGGTAATTAATGTCTTATTAGTTACTATATAAGTATTCCCTCCGTCCCACTAAAATAATCCACTTTTTCTTTTTCGTCCATCCCAAATTATAGACTTTTTCCTTATTGAGATATTAATTACATAAGAATATACTAATTAAACTACCCCATTTAGTTCAATTTGCTTGAGACTAACAATGATATAATCCCATTTAATACAAGGGCAAAGCAGGAAAAATATGGGAAAAGATTGTCATCCCAATTATATTTAATGTGTTTTCTTAATATGTGTGAAATACTCTACTATTGCCTATCTTAGTGGGATGGAAGGAGTATATAACAACTTCCAGATCTTGACATTTAATTTTCAGCTAAATGCCGAGAACAATTAATGTGTAAAGAAAACAAAGATTATACTAATTTTGGTTGCATTAGCATATAATATATATATATATATATACATATATATATATATATATATAAGAAAGATAGATTAAAAGATCAAAGAGCACCAAAAGCCAATTAGTGAAATTTAAAGAAAATGTATATATATATATATATATATATATGTATAGCTTGAGAGTTGATAATTAAAAATCATTTGCATTCATATGCTTGGATCGAATTGGTTCAATTGAAGCCTTAATCGATTATGATATTATGATAATAAACTTACTTTTTTGCCAAATATGTATAGCTTTATATTTATGAGTACTTCGACGCGAAGTGATTAATTATATGTTAGTGGATCGTATAAAATAAAAATCAAATCACATGCTGATGAAATTGTCAACTTTTCCATATATATGACCTACCATTTTCTCGACCTTGGTTGGGAGGGATCGGGGTTGACTTCGGATTCCTATTGGATCAACTATCGATTAATAAAATCAGTGTCACGGGTACTTTTCGGGTATTACTCTTCAATGAAGAGGCCCGAGTTTGAATCTCTACAACGATATAATCAAATTTTAGTTAAAAAAAACTATCGATTAATAAAAAGATAAAAAAACTATCGATTAATAAAGAAGAGATTATTGAAAAAACACAATAATAAGAATAGGATATATATTTATTTTATACTAGCAATGGTAATTACATGTTGGAATTAATCTGTCCAACCCAAAACCCATATATATATATATAAATATATTGATAACCCGGATATTCGAGTTTGCATCCGACTAATTGTGGACATCGATGTCAGACCTCTTGGCGTGAAGGTGAATGAAAATGTGCGCCCAAGTGATCGGGGTTGAATCGAGTTCGAACACTTGCAAAATTGACCCATTGAAGCTTAGGAGAGTCGCTTCAGCCGAGAATCAAACCCACACAATTAGAGAGTTAGCGTGGATTACCAACCCCTTTTTACCACTCGGCTATGCTCGGGGCCCCCCTTTTTTTAATATTTATTTCGAAGGAATATTGACATTCGTTTTCCTAGCTAGTGGCATTTTATTAGTAATCTGACAAATTTTGACTTATAAACACTCACACGTCGTGAGGTGCATGCAGATTGGATCTCATTCACGTGCACGCCGGTTGGTTACATGAAAATCCAACATTGGAATTAATTCTCTATACAAACATTTGTTTTTATGTATTTATTTATTTATTATATTATCATGGTCAAAACTGAAAAACCTTTATTTTTTTTATAAAGTTTTGAATAAGTCAACGTATATAGTCTTTCATCAAAAGCCAAATGGGCCAAACGCACTCAAATAGCAAGGCACAATTGATCGTGGGTGTGGCAATCCAAACGTGACCTAGAGTTTGATCATAATCTGAAAATTAACTTGCTTGTTGTAGTATTATGAAATTAAATAACAATCATCACATTAATAAAGACTTTTAGAGGAGACCGAATAATTAAGTTGCATGTTGGATTTTAAATATAGATCTTGCAATTAGGATTGGGGATAATTAACCTATGTTTAAAGCACGTAATTGGAGGCATTAAAATTTATTAACATGTAGAATTTTGAAATATATATATGTCATATATGTGTGTGTGTATTGTTTTCTGCTTGGCCAATATGAATTTCATTCAAAATTAGCCGAGGTTGCATTTTGGCTGATCGAAGGTATGTTTTTTTTGAAGGGAAAAACAGTTTTATATTAAGCTTTCTTTGGAAAACGTCGGCGTTTGAACAATGAAAGGGGGATACTATATCCAAGTGCGCTCAGAGCTAACATATTTTTAGCGAAGAAAGCAAGCTCATGAGCGTCTGATTAAGCGTTCTCACGAATCCGGAAAAAATCAGTTCTAAAAAAACATTCTTTCAGTCTAACAATTTCTTCGTAGGTGGAGACGCAGTGAATGGGGCAATAGGCTTCTCCGACCGCGGCTAGGATTATAGAAGATGCGTCCCCAAAGAATGTAATCTCCTTTATACCCTTTGTGAGAGCTACCCGCATTGCCTCTTTGAGAGCAAGGAATTCGGCGTGTTCGGGTTAGTTTCACCTGGTACTCTTTTGGAGAGACCAAAGAGAATAACCCCTTTTCATCCAACAAAACCACACCGAGACCTGCATTTCCATGCGTCGTAGATATAGCTCCGTCGAAAAAAATCTTAAGACCCCTGGCGTTTTCACCCAGCAGAGGGTGGGATAACAGCTGTGGTGACAAGCGCTCGGGCCACGAATGGGCATTTTGGTAGTCTTTAAGGAGACAACCCGCTGAAATTACAATGGAAATGGGGTCTGGGGTAATCTTCTCAAATTTCATTTTATTTCTATGGAGCCAAATCAAAGAGCATGTGACAGATATAAATTCAATGGGGATATCACCTGTGGAAGAGATCAATTCTTTAATCCAAAGATGCCAGAGAGGTTGCTGGAATTTTCCCACAAAATTCGCAAGACCTGTGCATTTCCAAACCGATGTAGCAAATGGGCAGAACCAAAAAATATGGGTGGCGGATCCGTCAGGCGATGAGCAAAGAGGGCAAGAGTCCGTAGCGTGTAAACCGTGCCTAGCTAGATTTTCCGAGGTTGGAATAGAACTAGTACAACAGCGCCAGAGGAAAAGTTGGATACGCGGTGGGATTTTAAGTTGCCAAATACGTTTCCAAACCGGATTAAAACCTGAACTAGAACTGGCATTTGGGATTATGCTGAGGGGTGACAAGTCTGAGTCCAGGTATGCGTGGTAAGCCGAGCGCACCGAGAATTTTCCATTTTTTGTGAAATGCCAAAACCACAGGTCATTTGAGGATGATGAGGGCAACGGGATAGATAATACAAGGCTCGCTTCGTCTGCCGAAAATATAGAGTGAATTAAATCGTGTTTCCATTGTCGAGTCGCATGATCAATGAGCAAGGAGGCGCGATGAGGATGTAGCATAGTTGAGGTAGATCGAACGAAAAGAAACATGAGGGCGAGGGAGCCATGGATCCCCCATATTTTTGTAGTGCTCCCGACCGGATGAGACGACGGGCTCTAGTGAAAGTAGCGATTTAGATTCAAGTATACTCCTCCAAGACCATGATGGTTTATTTCAAGAGAAGCTTGAAGAAAATTACAATTTGGGAAGTACTTAGCTTTGAAGACTCTAGCCGGAAGAGATGACGGATTGGTAATGATACGCCATGCTTGTTTACTCAGTAAAGCCATATTAAAAGCACGGAAATTACGGAAGCCAAGTCCCCCTTGTTTTTTTCGAATTGACATCTTTTCCCAAGAAACCCAATGCATTTTTTGTTCTCCGACGTGCTTCCCCACGAGAAGTTTGCCGCAATTCTTTGAATGTCATCAAGAATGATATCACGGTAATTTAAAACAAGACATAGCAAAGATCGCATCGATTGAATGATCGACTTAATGAGGATTTCTTTACTGCTGAGAGAGATTTCGTTCTTTCCACCGCTTGAAGTTTCTTGATTTTATCTTTTATGCTTGCGAAAACCTCTTTTTGCTTTTGCCGACAACCGGGGAGGCCCAAATATTTTCCATGGCTTGTTACTTGGGGCATCCCGAATATTAAGAATGGTGAAATGGTTCTCGGGTCGGTGTTGGGTGAAAAAGGACTCGGATTTATCTGTGTTTATCAATTGCCAAGAAATTTTCGTATAAGCGGATAGCGTATCGGAGATGTAAGCGCTTGATTTGTTGTTGCTTGTCCAAATAGAAGAGTGTCATCTGCGAAGAAAAGGTGAGAAATGCGAGGCCCGTGTTTGCGACGGAGAGGCCGTTAATATTACCACCGATTTGGAGATCTGCAAAATGCACGAAAACACTTCCGAGCAAAAAATAAAGAGATACGGGGATAAGGGATCACCCTGGCGGATGCAGCGGGTGGGTGTGAGGTTACCAAATTCTTTTCCATTGAGTAAAAAAAGAAAATGATGTGGTGGTGATGCACGGTTTAATCGAGGTTAATAAGAGGTTCGCAAAATCCGAGAGATTTCAAAACAAAGAAAGAGAAAATTCCATTCGACTCTGTCAAAAGCTTTGCTCATATCAGCTTAATAGACATAAGTCCGATTTTACCAGAGGTTCGTGTTTTCATGAAATGGTGCGTCTCATATGCGATGAGTATATTGTCGTGATAATTCTACCACGGGATGAATGCAGTGAGATTCGAAATAATTTTCGGGAGGTGTGATTTAATTCTATTGGCAATGCATTTTGAGGCTAGCTTATACACAACATTGCAAAAATTTAATGGGTCGAAATTGCGAAATCGTCTCGGCATTTTTAAGTTTGGGAATCGAGCGATATGTGTGTAATTTGTGATAGGGGGTGCAATTGTGTGAATTAAGAAAGTTCAAAAGCAGGAGCGAGTAACGTCGTTACCTACGATATGCAGAATTTTGGAAAAACGGGACTCATACCATCGGTAGGCGGGCGATTTAAAAGGATGCATTTCCTTAAGTGCTTGTCGAACCTCCACATCCTTGTAAGGTTGAGTCATTTGATTGTTCATGGTAGCGTGACTGAGTCCGATTCTCGAAGAGCAAGTTGTAATTGATTGTGATGGGTATGATGTTGAGTATAAATGCGGAAGTACTCCCGATGATTTTTCGATAGCTGCGTCTTCGGTTTGGCGTGGCCTTTGTTTGGTCCTTTAGAAGAGCAATGTGGTTTGTCTCACGGCGTTTTGAGGCGAAGTTATGGAAGAAGCTTGTGTTGCGATCTCCTCTCAGTACCGGTGTTGTTTCGCCCGTTGTTTCCATTTAAGATTATCTTGTTCGAGCGGAGGTCGTAGAGCGACGTGAGCTCGAAGCAATTTTTTTTTTTATTTCTTTGTGATTGTACCCTTTTGTAGACTTTCGATAGCTTTCTTAAGTTCCACAATTTTCTTGGGTTTATTACCCTCTGCAGATTTACTCAATTTAGTAAACCAATTGAAGCGGTGGTGAATGATATCCGAGAGGGAATCAAGTCTGAATGCCAGTTCTTTTTAATGATTTTTCGCAATCTTTGGCCTTTATCGGCAAGCTTCGAATACGAAAGGGTTTCTCCTTCTTAACAACGAAAATGGTGGGAGGTTTGGGGGATAGGTGGATGAAGAGTCTTGGTGATCGGATGAGATAGTGGTTAGGTGTTCAATCTTATGGTGAGGAAAAGAGTATTGAGTGCGTCGTTTCACGCAACGATCGAGCGAGCTCTTTGAGTGAAGCGGATATGTTAGAAGCTTTGTGCCGTGTGTACCAAGATCGGATGAAGGTATGTTGATGGAATGATTTAGGAGAATGATTACATAAAAGATAGATATACTATCAATTACATTGATTAAAAAATAGCTCAAAATTGGATTGATGAATTTGAAATTCATTGTATTATAAATTATCTAAACAAGTTTAATGAGACTTAGAACAACTTTAATTCCACGTTATGTAAAGATGATATGTTTATCTTTTAATGCTCGCTGCTGGTTTTGCGAGGCAAGATGTTGGGCCTAAGCTCAATAACCCCACTAGCATTTGCTAGCCTCTCGGCTTCGGGGCTTGGGAAGTGCAAAGTGACAATCTTGCGGCTCCGTTGTGTTAGCTTCTCGGTTCAGCGCACTGGCGGCCCCTGCTATAGTGTGCTCCAAAAGGATTCAAACTCGTGACTTATTTTGTTACCGAGTTGTTGGGCCTCAAGCGTTCTTGCTATACCAAAATGAATTTCTTGAGAGAATGACAAACTCGTGGATCGGTCCTCGTGCTTCTTTAAAGCCCATTCTGAGACATAATATTGGATCTAAGCCCAACAATATGAATTTGAAATCCTCAATTACATATAGAAATTCGAATGTGGCTTTAAATTTTCAAAGTTGTAAGGATGTTAGGAAAATTCATCTCCGATTTTGGGGGTTGAGCTATTAAGTTGGAATCAAGCATAAAATGCTACTCAATTGGGTACTACTCAAGTAGATTTATAGATCCTTGAATTATATGTGTTGTTTAGGTGGGATCAACCTAGTGCTTTCTAGTGGTTGAGACATATGTTGTAAGGGTGAATGACCGAGGGCGATCCCATCTGGTGCATGTGTCCCCTCCCAAGTTTTCCCATTGTACAAAAAAAAATTATGTGTTGTGTCGGTATTTTAATTTTAGGAAAAATTATAAAATCTCTCGAGGTTTGAGCTAATTACAAAAAAAAATATCGAGTGATTTTTTAAACTTGCTAAAAAAGCCCTTGAGGTTTAATTAGTCTTACATTTTTCCTCTTCATAAGCAAAACAAATTTCAAATACCCCAAAATATTATTAGAAATATTACAGTCACCACCCTTAAATTTGAAACATAATTAAACATGTGGGGGTGTTTTGTAATTTTGAAACAACTCTTGATTTAATCTGTAATTAGCCCAAACCTCATGGGTCTTTTGTAATTATCCTTTATTTTATAGAAACACCGTATATATGTTTAAGGACCCATAATTTTATTTGCATAGTATCATGTATATTCATTAATGATAGTATTTTATACACTTAATTACACGTAATGGTAATATTAAAATATGTGATAAAACAGGACTTTGATGTTAAAGGACCCTGTCCAGGTGGGTAGTAATAAGTTTTTCTATAAATATTAGCAAAGTTTAAATGCTTAATACCAATATTGGGGCTCAAACCTAATCCTTCTACTATGATTTAATTTTCTAATTAATTGATGCATGAACAATTGGTCAAGACTAAGAATCTGGTATTTAATTAGCTTGCTTTTACAGAAATGTGGAGTAATACCTAATTAAACAGATTTTATCAGGAATTTCACATGGTTTTGGTCCTTTTGGACACTTCTCTATGAAAAGAATTTAGTGTTACATTATTATATTACTAAGACTTTAGGGCCATTATTGATTACCAATTTTGTTTTTGGCTATTAGCGAGATTTTCAGGCACAAATGAAGCTCATGATAAAGTTCTTCGAAGATTGATTTTCTCGAGGACACGAAGACACAATTTTCTGTATTTGTTTCTATTTGAAAATTCTTTGGAGGGATAATTACAAAAACGTCCCGAGGTTTGGATTAATTACAAAAAAATCCTGAGATGTCTCAAAATTACAAAAAGTCCCATCAAGTTTGGTTTTTATCTTAATTTTAAGGGATAACTAGTATTTCTGTAAGTATCAAGGGCATTTGGAATGTTTTTTGTTTGTGAAGAAAGAAAATGTAAGGCAGAGTCAATCTCAAAGGTTTTTTATAATTTTCAAAAGTCTATGAGTTTTTTTTTTGGAATTAGCCCGAACCTTAGGGAGTTTTTTGTAATAATCCTTTCATCCACGAATTTAATACTTTCTTAAGTATAGTTATCACTTATCAGCTATCTTAAAATATGGCAAATGTTTCGAAAATTAGATTTTCCTCATGTTAGTCATCGTTTATAAGTTATATAAACTTCAAATATTTATTTTGCCTTTTTTTTGTTTAATTAGATTGGTTATGTTCTGAATTAGCAATTACTTGACTTGTTTAATTTAGGCTTCCTTTATCCTATGCTTAACGCAACATTGTATATTAACTGATAATATAAAAACTTGTGATTATATATATATATATATATTAATTAGGTTTCAAAAAAATTCTTTGGTCACAATATGATTTTCAAAAACTTTAATGGTTATGAAATTTATATTTAAGTCATCACTATTTTCTTTGAACACATATAGATATAGGTCATAACTATTAATAATTTAGTGATAATAATTTTCACAAGAGTTTTATTGTTATTATATATGCGTCACTAATTATCAACATTAAAAACGTAAAATATTAGTTATTATCACAATCCATACTATAAAAAAGCATAACAGAAGTTATTATGCCACTTAAATCTGTCATTAACGGTAAAATAAAAGTTACTGTTACTGTTACAGTCACTTATTGTCACTTAATGCATGTCATATACCAATAAAATTTCCTTGTAAGGTTGAAGACAATTCAACTTATGTTTGACTTGAGATCGATCATCAAAAGTCGTGTGAGATTAGTTTGTTAGTCTAACAAATTAAGTTGGAACATATTTTTCATTTGATAAGATTTGAAGTTCGAGCTCGACATGCTTATTAAAAGTTCAAAAACATGTGTAAAAGTTAGGGATGGGCTGCCCCTAAGTACCGCCCCACTCGTGACCGTGGTGGGGTGGGACGAGTCACGAATATCATCTCTGCCCCATTTTACCACTTCGCCGATCTGCCTCGCCGTGTGTAGTTTTTATTTTTTAATATATTATTATATATTTTACATGTATATTATGTAAGATAATGTAATCTGCATTTACTTAGTATTATATTTAACATATATAATGATAATTTTTATAATATGCATTTATAATACAATATATAAGATACAAAAATTTATTAATAATATAAAATACAAGATAAAATATTGAATAACAAAATCATATCTAACATGGGTCGGCTCGTCCTACCCATGGTAAATTGGGCGGGTGCAGGTATTGAGATACCCGCCCCGCCCCATAGCCATCCCAAAGTAAAAGTATCAAATTATTCGAGTTCAATTTGTGTTTGGCTCGATCAAAAGTTTGCTCAAGCTCAAAAATTCATTAACTATTATGCCAAATTCAATATAATCTTCAACGATAGTGTTGGGCTTTGTTCCAACATCCTGCCTGCAATGGGCTTTAAAAGTCGCACAAAGCACAACCCGCGATTCGAACTCGTGAGCACTAGATTGCACAATTAAAGGAGAGTTTAAAGGATTTGATATTAACTACCTATACCAACAAATGCATCTTCTTTTTTGGTATCCATTACATAGAAACTTTGTGGTTAACCGTGTTTTGCACCGGAGTAAACATTAGATGGATGACCCCGGGAAGCAATTTTCAAGGAGCGGGTGAGTGAGGATAAATCGCACTAGAAAAGACTCGTGTTGGTCATGGAGACAAATCATCAATTTGGTAAAGCGCTTGATATCCAACAACTTGTATCGAGAAGCGAGTCACGGGTTCGAATTCCCTTGAAACACGATGTAGTGGAGGTTGCGGGAAGCGGTGGAGGCCGAACCGAGATCGAGCGGAGAGTAAACGGGCGAAAGTAGGTTGCGGATGGATGGTCGGAATCGAGGTAAACATGTTGGGTGGCCTAACGGAGATCTTGGTGCGGCGGAGGTAAATGGACCGTAATCAAGGTAGGTTGTCGGTGGCAGCGAAAATCGAGGTAAAGAGAATGGAACCAGAAGGTGTAGGTTGATGGGTGGTGGAATTGAGATGTTGGCGCGAGGGAAGATAAAATCAATTTGGCGAAGGTAGGTTGCCAAGTAGCGGCGAGGTAAGCGGATCAAGATGTAGGTTCTTTGGAGTGGCGGAGCGAGAGGGACAGCAACGCTTGAACTAAAAGTTGGCGTTAGAAGCTGGGAGTTTGCGCGGCATCGAGAGATTGTCAAGACTGGAGCCGAGATGGTGGCGGAGTGCTTGGAGGATTGTTGGGCTTTGGTCGATATCCGACTGCAATGGGCTTTAAAGGAAGCACCACGATTCGAACTCGTGAGCGCCTGGATTGCACTGATTAAAGAGAGCTTAAAGAATTTGATATGGACTACCTATACCAACATATGCATCTTCTTTTTTTGGTGTCCATTACATAGAAACTACGAGATTACGCGTCTTGGTTAGTTGGCACAGGTAGACATTGGATGAGTGATCCCCAGGAAGCAATTTTCAAGGAGCGCATGAGTGAGGACAAAGAGAAATAGAACAACCTCATGCTTTAGTTTGTGGGGAAGGTAGATCGTCCCGGGGTTTGTGGGAATAGTGGTCAATCACGGTAAAACGCTGAGGTCCGAGATAAAAACTCAAACAAATTTAGATAATTAATAATATATCCTTTATATCTCTAATAACATGATTAAATTTTACTAAAGGAAAACGACAAAGATATTTCCTTCATTTAAAGTTAAGGGAAAATTGGAAGGATGCATTGATATGAATATAAGTATCATATCTATTTATTTCTTTGCTTTTTATACCCTTTATTGTACTTAATTAATAATTACGTCCAAAATAGAGGTATTTATTTAAAATAATATTAAAGCACTTATGGAAAAGTCATTTAGAAAATGAACTTATCTAGAGATGACTTTTCAAAAAGATCTCATTCTCACTTTTAGAATGAACTTTTTGGAGGAGTGACTTATCCAAAAGTTCATTCCAAAAATAACTACCAAACATGAAAATTTATTGAAATGAACTTTGATCCAAAATCCATTTCAAAAGTCTCCAAACAAGCACTATGTTTGTTTTACATAAATTCTTATATCCCAATATTGCATAAGGGAAACCGATATACAAGTAAAATTTGTTTTGATATCTGAAGTTGACTTGGGGAGGTGATCCAATAAAAACAAATTAAGGAAAAATAAATATTAAAAAAGCAAACTAGTAACTAGACATAAAGGCTGTAATGGGCCAGCCCCATCAGCAAGCAAATATGACTATGGAACTTTTGGGCGTCAAAGAGCTAAAAGCCTTTAACTTATAGATTGGGCCACTCCTTTCTAATAAACATATCAATCATTTTGCCTAATTCTTCATCAAATGCATATTGCAACTTAGATGACATAAAAAAAAATAAAAAAAAGACATAAAATCATATACTAAATAACTTAGAAAAATAAATAAATCATTTACATGCATGTACCAAAACACATTGGCTTAAAAATTTTCTGGCCAATAATTTGTTTTTTAAGCTCAAGCTTGAATCTAAAAACCCTTCACATAGTATAATGCATCCAATGATACTATCCATTTTAGGGCACATTTAGAGTGGAGCTTTTAAGTCAATGCTATTTAGGAGTACCAAAAGTCAACTCCCAAGTACATATACATGTACCAAATTGTTTTTCTTGTAAAGTTTAATATCTTCATATCCTAAGAAATTCCTTTTTGACAACATTTTCTCAAGGTGTGGTTCCATGTCTTTTGTTGTCAAGAAATCCAGGACCACAATGGGCTTGGGGGACCTCAAAGAGTGACAAAGGTTATGTACTATTGACTAGAAGCATATTCAATGGCCTTAAAGCATTTGATGGAGAAATTAGAACATGTCATGGTGAGTCACTCTTAACTCATCCCATTTTGAAAATAATGGAAGAGGGAGGTGTGTGCATGTATTGTTTGAATTTTTATCGAGCCTCAAAACTTGTGTTTGAATTTGGTTTAATTATTAAATCGTGTTGAAATAACGAGCTTTTTCGTAGAACAAAATTGTTAATCAAGTAGTTTGATATTTTTAAATATTGAACATATTTTATCATTCTTTACTAACAGAAAAGTCTGCATCGAACTTTACATTTATCGAATGTAGAAATGTGTTAGGACTTGTTCGTCGTTTTAACGAACCAGAAATTTGAAACGATCTTTTAGATTTTAATGATCGATCTTGAATCTAATGTCGAGTAGTTTAGTTCGGTTTCAACTCCAACTGAGACTAGCTTTGTTAAGTGGTTTGCTAGAGGATAGCTAAAAGCATTGGATGGGGAAAATTTGATTCAAAAGCTACTCGAGTTTAACTAGAGTATAATTAGAAAAGTGGGAAGCTGAGCTTTGGGCTAACGCTAACTAGAATATGTACGAGATATTGGCTCAATTGAGGTCTAATAACTTTTAAATATTCTGTCCATAACTTTTGAAAAAGATAAGAACTTGGAAGACTTGTATGGTAAACTTTTTAATGATTTGGAATAATAGATATGTAGAATTTGGAAGAGATGGAGTGCTATTTGATTTTGGAAAATTTCTATATATGCTCCCATGAGTTTTGAGGTTAGAGAGTCATAGTCCACTTGAATATCTATGATATTATATCTTATATATATATATATATATATATATCATAATGTCAATTAAATTATATATTTTAAAAATTAAATATAATTAATTCCAATTAGACATGTATAAAAATTTACATGGGTAACTAATATTATTTTTTCTATACACGAGATCTTTAAATTGGTCAAAATATAATTGTATCTAAAATCTAAATATTCAACTTGGTCTTTGGTTTGTACCATTAATTTAACCAAAGAATTTTAACTTGTAAATTACTTGCGTACGTTTCATTTATAGGCAAAAGACGAAAATGATTAATTGATATAAAAAAAAAAAAAAGAATCTTATTTGGCAATGATTTCTAGAAAGTATATAGGAACTGATCCTCATCATACACCTCTTGGAGGAGCAATTTTCTGAATCAGATTCCTGATGTTGGGCTTATAATAGGTTTGGGCCTAACTGCGCCTGGGCTTGTTAGATACAAATTTGTACAAAAACCATGCGGGCCTTAAAAAGTCTAAGGGATAGAAATCTTGTGAATCCATTCTTAAATTAATTACTGGGTGAAGTGCATAAATCCCCACTTCTTAACAAAAATGCCAAAAATTAAAATCCCAAGTGTTAAAAAAAATATTAATTACATCAGTAATCCCAAAAATTATGTGATTTCACCATAACTCAATATTAATGGTGACGACACTATAACACGACACGAACACAACTTGAAGTTACCGAGAGAAACACGAACATGAATATGAACATGAACATGGGAAACATGAATACGAACATAACTAATACGAATCTGACATGATGTTACCAATTTTTCTTAAAACAAAATATTATATATTTTAGGGATAATTACAAAAACACCCCTGAGGTTTGGGATTTAAAAAAAAAAATCCAAAGATGTTTTAAAATTACAAAAAAAAAAAAAAAACAGGTTTTATTAGTCTTAAACTTAAGAGGGTAATTGTAATATGTTTATAAATGTCAAGGTAATTTTTAAATATTTTTGCTTATGAAGGAAAAATGCAACACCGAATCAAACCGCAATGGGGTATTTGCAATTTTCAGAAACTTGTAGGTTTTCTCGTAATTAGCCCAAACCCCAAGGGGTTTTTGTAATTATCCCTATATTTTATTTTATTTTTGATGTATTTTGAACATAACCTGAAATGATCCTAAATTAAACACGGACACAACTCGATGACCCCCTATGGACCCAATATAGCACAATATAAATCAATGGTTGTTAGTAAATCAAAGCTAAAGAGCACTACTGTTACAAGAAAAATCCCCAAGGCCAACCTCAGGCACTTAACATATCTTTTCTCTACAAAATGAGACTTTAGATTCTTATATATCAATCAAGAACTTGTACTTCCTTGCACTCAATCAAGTCTATGTATGGTAAAGCTCTTGCTTTCACTTTCAATAAGCTACAAGATTCTTACATTCCCAATTTCCACACAATGCTTTCAAACTCCCTTCTCTCTATTCTAACCGAATCTTTAGTTAAAAAAAGAATTAAGTGTTAAACAATGCATATATTTTTCTTAACCTTTACATATATCTTCATGACTTCTTAAACCCCATAAGTCCACCAAAGTCATTCATCGCCCATCGATAAAAATCCGGCTCGGCCGGCTTTTGCAACGCGCCATTTTGCTAGAACCCGAATCGGTATGCTTGTGAACACCTCTCCTACTCGCGGCCAATCTCGCCGCGCATAGACAGCTAAACCCGAACCAGGACTATTCACTTCATTCTCGACTCCCTGTCCACTCGATGACTCGCTTTCAGACACTAAACTCTCCAACGCCCTAAGCTCGGCCGCGCTCCTCCGTTTCTTGTGCCTCCGCCACGCCGCCTGAATAAAACACGCGGCCCACGCCCGCCATTGGTGCGAGTAGAATCTGAACTTGTGCCTCAGTTGCTTGCTGTGGAGTCTCCGAACTGAGCCGCCACGAATTTTAGGTCTTCAGCCCTGAGAGCGAAGGCTTCGACTTCCGAAATGGCTTTCACGGTTCGGGTGGACGACGGAGGGTAACGCTCGGACGAGGTCGAGTGCCCACGTGAGAAGCTCCTCGCCGCAAAAAGTCGCCAAGGGCCGATGCGGCACGAGTTGAAGAAACGGTCCGACCGCCGTTGGTGGTGTAGGAGTCGAGGTTGCCTCGGATTATAAAGAGCATTTCGTTCACGGGATCTCCCTCTCGGACGAGGCACGTGCTTTGAGTGCATAACGCGGGTTTTAGCCTCTCGCATATGGCGTCTAACATTCTTTCGTCCATTTGATCAAACAGTGGGACCTGTAAGATGTTGTCAATGATCATTTATGGTATCTTTCAAGGGGCGTTTGAAATGTTTTTGTTTATGAAGGGGGTGTTTTGTTTATGAAGGGGTAAAATGTAATACTGAATCAAACCTCAAGGAGTTTCTTTGTAATTTTTAAAAGCTTCTGTTTTTTTGTTGTAATTAACCCAAACCTCAGGGGCAGTTTTTGTAATTATCCATTTTCTGTAAAGTATATGATTAAGTTACATAATCTATGTTCTCCAGCAAATTTAATTGGAACTATTAAATTAGACTTACTCTTGCATATTATATACAACTCATCAAAAATCAAGAAAGAGAAGAAGTGAGATTTCATGACTAACCCGTCGAACAAGATCGTAACAGAGATGGCGTTTAATGTCTCGTCGGAGATCTAAAGGAAGTCCTTTGAGCAGAGCTTCCTCATCGACTCCTCTCGGCCAACCATTTATATTGATCGTACTTTCGCCTGGACTGCCTTAATTCTTGGGGTAGCTGCCTATGATGCATCCACTGTTCCGTATCCGTTCTCCTTATTCTCCATTCTTCTAATCTAACCGTTTTCGATTGAAGATACGTCTGCGAATGAATTTGAATCAATAATTTGTAGTAAATCGCAGACTTATAGGAAAGTTGAAATAATCAAATTGAAGCCAATACTATGGGATACATATAAGCATAGGGATAATTACAAAAATACCCCTGAGGTTTGGGCTAATTACAAAAACCCCAAAGATGTTTTAAAACTACAAAAAGCCCCCTCAGGTTTGATTATACCTTAAATCATGTAATATTTCTAGAAATATCATGGGGGTTTTGAAATGTTTGATGAAGGGAGAAAATGTCGGTTTTTTTTTTGTAATTTTGAAACATCTCTTGGGTTTTTTGTAATTAGCTTAAACCTCAGTGGTCTTTTTGTAACTATCCCTTTAAGCATATTAAGTAGAAGTTTGATGTGTATTTATTGAACATCTCATGCCAACTAGAATTTAGTTTCAGAAAAAAAAGCTTGTTCGGATCGAAATTAGGAATAATTATAAAAACTACCCTTGAGGTTTAGACTGATTACAAAAAGTCCAGTTATCTTTCATAATTAAAAATACAGCGTTGAAGTGTTGCAAATATCGCTTTGGCGACTGTATTTTTACCTAACAAATATCCCTTCTTGAAAGATAACTGAGTTTTTTTTTTTTTCAATTGGGCCAAAAATCAGGGGTAGTTTTGTAATTAATGCTAAAAATTAATCAAAGATCAGAACTTGAGATTCCTTCAGGTCAGGGTCTTCTGTATCCAGCAAGTTAAAGTATTCTAAGTTCAACTCGAGAGTTGGCCCATTCACGCCCTACTATCGAGGCCTAATACGATTTTCATTAATTTTTGCCTAGGAAAACCCGGTCAAGTAGACATAAAGATCTATGCAAAACTATCAGATGCCAAGAGTTCAAGGCTGTAGAACAAAGTGTATAGCAAACTTGCTTGCATATTCCCTATGAGCAAGGCAAACAGAACTAGCCAGTGTCGCGATTATGATGGCAAAGCTTATTTCTCCGACATAGGTGCTCGTTGCAAGATTTTGCCCTAGTGAACTGCACAATCACAATACTCATTATATTACAAGAACCCTCCTACAATGAAGCAATTTACAACCAATTTTTTTCGCCTAATTTATACAGAAAAATCAGATATTAACTGCTACTTAGAATATGATTGATAAGATTATCAGTAAATTACAGTCATATGAACAAGTATATCTTATTAAATTAAATAGGGATAGTTACAAAAACACCCCTGAGGTTTGGTTTTTAATTACATTACAAAAAAGACCGGACATGTTTCAAAATTACAAAAAAAAAACACTTGGGTTTCATTTTGTCTTAAATTTAATTTAAGGGGGTAACTATGACGGGTTTTTGAAATGTTTCGAAAATCACCGGGAAAAATGTAAGATAAATTAAACCTCAAGGGTTTATTGTAATTTTAAAAGAACTTTGTCTTTGTTGTAATTAGTCCAAACCTTTAGCGTGTTTTTGTAATTATCCCAATTAAATATTTGAAGTTGTTATGATGGAAAATCAAACTTTCATTAAATCAGCAAGGAAGATATTCACATCATTAATAGCAAAAAACTTTTCAAGACATACCATCATTAAAATTTAAAAGGGATAATTACAAATAGTACCTAAGAGGTTTGACCTAATTACAAAAAAACCCGACTAACTTCAAAAGTACAAAAAAAGAACCCCTGAGGTTTGAGTCAATGTTAAAATTAAAGGGCTAAACTGTAATATTTTATAAATATAATGGGGGATTATAAATGGGGTAAATGTTAGGCGAAATAAAACCATAGGAGGTATTTTTGTAATTTCGAAAGTTAGCTAGTTTTTTTTTTTGTAATTAACCCAAATTTAAAATGTTTACATGATCAATTTAGTAATATTCTCTTACATTCAAGACATACTATATAATTCATATGGTTCACCAATACTAACAAATATTACTAAAACTGATTAGTAAAAACTTGGATGCATCATACCTAGAGTTCTTCAACCACCACAGACAGTAGAAGTACTTATTGAAGAATTTTGCCGATGTGACCTCGGACGTTACAGCATCTCCCATAAATACCCCGAACGGATAAAGCCATTATCGGGATTGCACCGATTTGTGACGTTGCTCGACAAGAACCAGGCGTTTTCTTCCACTGTCATTACTCTCTGGCAATGAAATATTTGTACAGACAAGATGGACTCTCGAGATTGCAGGCATGTCTCCAGCAAGCTTCTTGCCTCTCAATTGTAGAAAGATACCAGAAGCCCTAAAAACTGGATTTTAAACTAATGTTAAATTTTAATTTTTTATTGGAAATCACTTAAAATTATCAATATCGTTACCGAAATAAACATAAACCATATTGATATGATATGGGAAGGTCACTAGTAAATTGGTAATTACACTACTAAGGCCCTTGTGCAGTTAGAAAAGAGAGAAAGGCAAATTAACCAGCATATATTATTTTGGGTAAATTACAAAAAATATCAAGGTTCAGCCTAATTACAAAAATATCCATGAGTTTGGCCTAATTACAAAAAAAAATATCCATGAGGTTTGGCCTAATTACAAAAAAAAAAAACAGTTACTTTTCAAAAATTACAAATATCCCCTTTAATGTATTACAAACATTGTCTTCAAGTTTGTGTTTGTTAAAAACAAAAAACTAAAATCAAGGGGGTATTTGAATTAAAGAATAAATACAAAAACATCCCAGAGATTCAGTCTAATTA